>JAYKKO010000024.1:1200000-1800000 GCA_037074685.1 Glyphodes pyloalis | reverse complement strand
TTACGCCGCGGGTGCTGTATCACAGTAGTGTGAAAGAGAAGAACATATTTGATATTGTTTCCTTGACCTCGTCAGTGGGAGTCCCAAGTTGATCAGATTTTTTGGAAAATATTTTGGTGATAATAATGCTGAATCCAATATTTAGAAAAAATAGAGCGTTTGCTATGGATCATTTGACAGTTTATTTATAATATATATAAAAGGATTTTTGTCATTGTATCATTTGCATGAAGATAATTGTCATGAATGGAAAATATCGTAATGAAATAAAAAAAAATAAGAAATGGTGTAATTGGTTTAAAATGTTATTAATGCTTCCTAATATAACTTTGAATATCTTTTGAAGACAAAAACAACTTTTCAATTTGGACTTGAAAACTATCACTCACCGTACCGTACACAATAAGATATCATTATGTGTATTATGCCGACATCAGTTTTATAACACATCACATGTAATTGAAACCTCATAACTGACTGTTAGTGGAACACTGGAATGACTAATGATTTTACCCTTTTCCCTCTTTTAATAGGCATTTACCTACTTTCTACATCTTTCTTCTGCAATCTCTGTGACCTTACTTGTTACGGAGTTGCTTAGCATACACAAGTATAGCACGAATATTATGAAATAATATTATAGTCGTAGCATTACATGCACTCGTATTAAACATTTAAAATAAGTTAACGGGTCAAAACGCGACAACATTTTTGAGTAGTTAATACGAACTACTTTTTACTTTTTGACCCGTTAAATTATTTTAAACTAGCGGTCCCGGCGAACTTCGTTTCGCCTTAGAGAATTTTTCCCGCTTTTCTTTTCAAATTTTACCAAGGATCTCTAATTTTGTAGCCCATGTCAAATTGGAAGAATGTAGCATTCTATTGGTGAAAGAATTTTTTAAATCGGGCCAGTACTTTTTGAGCCTATTCATTACAAACATACAAAAATAGGTACAAATTTTTCCTCTTTATAATATTAGTGTAGATGTTTAAATGGAACGCGGAAGTCTCAAATTCTATGCACGCATATTCCTAGACTCAGCGATAATGCGATATATATAAACAAAAAACAGCAATCATAAACCGAGGTGGTGTCGATGGCTAACAACACGGAATATTAAAACGTTCGATTACAACTCTGGTTCGTCGAAAGGGGTCGTTTAATAAAAATCAAATTGTCGTCAACGAGCCGGGTGACATGTAATTCTACAGTTTAATGTCGATTCCAGTTCAAATAACCGGTTATTTAGCTCGGAAGAATGGCTGTCAACAGGTTGTACAGGGAATTCTTACAAAACGAATGGCTAGAAGTGTGTAAGAAATATAAATAAACTCATGTTGTTTTCTCTTTATTGCAGTGGATATTCTTCCCGGTTTATGGAAGAGCTTTAATTCTCAACTTATAGTCGTCTGTAGATCCAGCTTGAACTTTTAGTAGTAGTGTAGTACACCATTCAATTTCAATTAATATTTCCTGTTTAATAGCAGCTACCAATGCCATTGAATATTCCTGTTCAATAGCATTGGTAGCTGCTATTAAACAGGAATATTAATCTAAGTGGCTAATTTGGTCAAGTACATTATTAATTATAAAAATAAATATTTTCTAGACATCATTGTACAGAAAACAAACCTGTTACCTATTTTACACAAAAACTAAATTTATCTTACAACATGCATGGAATTTTTAAATAACGAGAAGATAACGGCAAGAAACTCAGTAGTTTTTTTACAAAGGTAGCTGAACACTTTTTTTTTGCAAAAAGATTATAGAGCTCAGCTGTTTATATGTTGTATTTATCTGTTGTGTCTATGGGTCTTTAGACAAGAGTTGAGTCTGGTATTGCAAAAAGACCTCCCCAATTAATGAGACTATAATGCTTGTCACAACACAGCACGAAAGCGTGGCTTAAGTATGGGTTTAACTAGAACACTGTAAGTGCATTATTGTGCAATTAAACCTTTATGGCTGCGCGCGCTAACTGACATGATGTCAACAACTGATGAGTCAACTTCTCGAAACCAGCGTAGGTACAAAATAACTTTGAAGTTATATAAACGTTGAGTAATGGAGAGTTGGTGAGGTACATGTGCTCGCATAGTTAGCTACTGATATTATCTTTTAAGTATGTATTTAGCACTAATAAATAATAGTTATTGATGATCAGACTTTACTGTTAAAAAGCAATGTAGTTAACATTCAGTTATGTACTTAATAAAGAAGGCAATGAAAAAAGGAAACATACGAAACTGCTCTGTAAAATTAAGATGATAACTGTTAGCTGAATACAAGTTTGAGTTAGAGGAAACAAAATTGAAGTTAGTACACACTATTTTATAGCCACGTAATCGACGCTTCAAAATATAAGAAGACAAAAGTATTCATTGTAAAATTTTGTTGCTTTTAATAGTAATTCTTGATAATAGTCTTACCCCTTATTTATGTTCGTCTTGTCTGACAATTAATTTGAAACAAGTTACATACTTGTTTTAAATTTGGGATTTTACAAGCTACCAATAAAGGTTATAAAAATCGGAATGAGGTTTCATATCAGTAATAATAGTAATAATTCAAGTAGGATTAGGAAACGAACAATAATAATTTTCAGTCCACTCACAAATTAATTATGTAACTTTGACATTAGACGCAAGTCGAAAATTAGGTCAGTCTGACAAGTTGCGGAGCCAAACTCAGCATTTGTTTGAGGATAAAGGGCAATATCCTGTAAAGGCGTGAGCGAACTATCGGTAACACAGAACTGGCCTTATTAACGTTCAGCTTGACTACTTTCCACGTAGGTACTTTCTTTGTTTACAAGTTTAAAGTTACTCTATAATTTTAGTAATTATACGAAATAGTTAGACACGTAAGGTAATTTAAACTTTTTTAAACGTTGGTACATGTGTGTTTTTTTTTCATTTAATGTTATAATTGAAACCTTATTTTGCAAGTTTTAATTATTATAAAAATTAGTAGTTCACATTTTTTTGTCATTTTCGATTCCTTTTAATATTTCCATTGGGGTTTTTACATCATAAAACTCAACAATAGATGAGTCAACCACAATTTCATCTGTGGGTAAATATAACAACAACCCTAGAAGTGGAGAAACTATTGCCATTTCAGCTAGAACTTTATGCACATCATAATAAGAGCGTTTGAAGCAAAGTGGGAAATTAGTCACAGTGTTCCGTGAATGACGGATTGATGGCTATTGAAGGAGACAAAGAGACAAATCAAAGAATCACCTCACAAAGGGGCTCGAGGGACGCAGGGGTCCGACGTTGCGAATGGGCTTTCCCCCTTACAAGTATCTAGGATACGTAATACTTTCAATATAATTGCAATTCTTTAGTTTCGTTAGAAGAGGGTCAAATTTTCCTTTAAGGGAGGCAGCAGCCAGTATCGTTATTATTTTGTAGTGTTTTTATTTTGTGGTAACTGCTATACCTACTCAAAAACCTTAATTATCAACTGTAATTGTTACAATAATAAAAGGAATAATCATATTTTACAGTTAAGTAAACTTACAATTATATTACCTTCAATCTACGGCGTGGGCTGAGTAGCGGCATCATCAACACTAAGTGTATTATTATTCTCGTTACAATGTTTCATATCCAGTAGGTACGTAAATAATGTACACACTATGGCACAAAAACATTTCGTCCGGCCAAATTTCTCACTAGATATTGGATTAAAAACGCCTAAACTAAAATCTAAATTGGTTGGTAAACTTGTTTGATTTGTGAAGCTCATTATGTAAGTAGTGAATTCTACTCTTAACAAATCAACACTTTATGAAAGTGGTTGCAGAAGATTTTTGCCAATCGGGTAACTAAGTATCCAACACGGATAACATTGATTTAGTCAGCTATATTGATGAATAATGATTTTACATATAAATACTTGGTGTTTATTGTGCAAGATGTATGAAATCAGGAAAAGTTTTCATATTTTTAAATACAAATTAACATATTACTTAGTAAATATGACAAAGTGCATAAGTATAGAATATCAGATTATATACTTTAGTACTTGGTGACACCCTCATGAATGACGTGGGCTTATGAACCAATAAAAAACTGCAAGTGCTTATTTTGATGCGCTCTGGACCAAACCTCGACTACTAGTAGTTAATTATGAATGACCCTTGATTAGCAGGTACATATATACTATTTACGATTTATGTACGTATGTAAGTAAAGTTGCTGGATCAATCTACAAATCTCATAAAAGGATAATTAACAATATTATAACTAGGTCATTTGGTACGATTCCTCTCGGTAGGATTAGGTTCCGAACCGGCTATAGCTTTAATTTTGGTTTGTGTTCATTCGGACGATGCGTAAGTGTTACTTGTAACCTACATGAATAAATGAATTGACTTTGACTTTGACTTTGACGATATCTATTTAGTGACTTTGAAAACGTTTCCTAAGAAATATAAACTACGCGTCTTTTGTCGCTCTAAAAGTTATTATTAACAGAAGAATCGTTCCAAGGACACTCAATTACAAAAATATGTATTACTCTATGTGTAAAAGCTGGAAGAAGTCATTACTATCCATAATTAGGTTAAATAATTTTCAATTAAAGATAATAGGAATATTTATTGAATTTGTTTACTAGGTCTATAATTTCTGATACCATAGTCGGTGAAAAACTCATGGAATTTATTCTTGGATTCTAAAAATAATATAATTCTCTTCTTGACATTGCTTTTAGAATGCCTTTTCATATATGTAGGTACTTATCTAAATATCTCTCTGAAGAAGTTTATAATATATTTTTAAATTTTTGATTTCAATATTTTGCGTAGAATTGTAATTTCGGTTATTTTTTCAACATTCAATGTGAATTACTAATTATACACCTTGACAAAATAATAGATTAAAAAAATGTTTCCATTTTTTTCCGTCTTCAACCTCTGTTCGTTAAAAATTCGCATATTTCCCTAGTGCATTTAAATCCACCCAAAAACCGGTAATATGTGTAATTAGCATCACTAGCGGGAACCTGTGTCGTGGCGGGAGGGATCGATTCACCGCAGCGCGACGTTGCCGCCCCGCGCCTTGTTTGGGTTGCCGGCTTGGCAACGTCGCCTCAGTCATAATAAAACTTTCGAACATGGGGGGCATTTTGAATGTGAAATAGTTTGTGATAGGTCTGGAGTTTGTTCAACATGCCGAGTTTACTTTACTCAGCTAGCTTAGCAGGAAAATGAGAGGTTTCAGAAAGTTGGCAGACATTTTTATCCATGCACAAACTTTATTTACCTAGGTCATTACAAACTTGTCAAATGACGTAAAATCTATTTAAATCCATTACCAACGTATTTACAAATTAATTGAATTGGTGCAGTATTGGTTATGACAACAATTTTAATACCTACTTACCTAAGGCATGGTGAAACTAACTAAACTAAGATGTAAACTAAAAGGTCATTAAATTGCAGTGCAATGCTGGCATCACTGTTTTATTTTGTATTCGTTACTTAACTAAGGTAGAAATAGGTAGACCATTTTAACCCCGTTAAAAACAACTCTTCAAAATTGTAATGAGGCACTTTGTGTTAAACAGAACTGGCACACAATATTCGGTTGACTGTAAATGCCATTAAGAATAAAAAAATGTGCTTAATCCTTGTCTATAGTTTTGTGCAAATAGTATAAAATAATAGTAAATGACTTATATTAATAAAAAAACCTATCTGGTATTATGTTTTATAAGGCGACCATGATAGGGGATTACTGTGTGGTCCTGTCCATGTCTTGTCTTATTCACCAACTAGGTAATAATCGACTTTATAGGCAGATGCTTGCTTGCTGGCGGAGTTGAATCGTAAAGATTGGGAGTTCACCAATGTTATGATCGGCGGATTTGATATTTTTATTGGAAAGGAAAGAATTGAGTCAGTTAGAATAAAAAAGGGCAGTGTCTTTTTAAATCCACACACATGGTGATATCATCGACGGTGTTGAGGAACCAGGTCCTGATGAGGAACAACTTAACTTCCATTTCTCATACCTGAAAAATTGAAGTTAAGTTGTTTTATGTGTAATAAAGCTCCCACTGTTTGCTAATTTGACATGTTTGGACTATATACTTAGGTATATGTATATACATTAAATCTTTACACTTGGCATACGATTTGATTTTTGTATGTTCTAAATAATGATAATGATTTTGAAAATAATAACTAGGATCGAATTTCTTGCTGGTTCTTCTCGATAGCATGAAAGTTCCGAACACGCGGCGGTAGTTTACTTCAATCCGACGATTCATAAATGCTTTTGTAAGTTAACATGAATAAATACATTTTCTATACTTTACTTAGCATCCATGGCCGCCATGACATCAAGTAACTACTAGAAAAATGGGGACCTACTGGCTTAATCAACATCCAAATATGGGTCTAACCCGTATTTGGGAAAGTAACGGGATAAAGCAAGCAAATATTAAAGCAACGGTTATCCCTTACTGTCCACATTAAGGTAACTATATGTGGAAATTAATGTTTCCATTATAAAAAAAATCATTAAAAAATAAGTGACTTTTATTTTTATTAAATTTCGATTCGCCTACCCAATTCTATCGACTGGCTGCACCAACTCTATTTTTATTTAACTGTTATTGAACGGTTCGACATTTGTCAAATCGAATGAAAATCAAAACAGAAATGTTATTCGATATGTTACATCGACTAAAGTTGGTGCAGCGAGCAACTGTATTATTAAAATGATCACAATACTTTTTTAATAAAACAAACGGATATCACTCAAGTGAAACATGTTTTTTAATATTTTGGAAGTAAAAACATATAATACATATTTAATTTAAGATTGATGTACGGTCAAAAGCACGTCAGGCGTCACTTTGAACTTTATACATACCTTAAGTCGCGGGCATAAGACTTAATATTGAACTGAAAGTGTTTTAGCCCGTTGTCCTGTTCACCGTACCTTTTATACATACCTTAAGTCGCGGGCATAAGACTTAATATTGAACTGAAAGTGTTTTAGCCCGTTGTCCTGTTCACCGTACCTTTTATACATACCTTAAGTCGCGGGCATAAGACTTAATATTGAACTGAAAGTGTTTTAGCCCGTTGTCCTGTTCACCGTACCTTTTATACAGACCTTAAGTCGCGGGCATAAGACTTAATATTGAACTGAAAGTGTTTTAGCCCGTTGTCCTGTTCACCGTACCTTTTATACATACCTTAAGTCGCGGGCATAAGACTTAATATTGAACTGAAAGTGTTTTAGCCCGTTGTCCTGTTCACCGTACCTTTTATACATACCTTAAGTCGCGGGCATAAGACTTAATATTGAACTGAAAGTGTTTTAGCCCGTTGTCCTGTTCACCGTACCTTTTATACATACCTTAAGTCGCGGGCATAAGACTTAATATTGAACTGAAAGTGTTTTAGCCCGTTGTCCTGTTCACCGTACCTTTTTTTTATGGGATGCATTGGCACACGCACCGTACCACTGCTTAAATTTATTTATTTTATTTTATTTTACACTTTTTGGGAATCTTACCCGGGTTCGATTCACGTTCAAACCCAGTTGGAAAACGAACTTTTCTAAATTGACTTGGGTCTGGGTGTGCTGGGATGACGCTACCAGTTATTATCCGTCGTCTGGTGCTCATAGTACAAGGGGAAACATTAGTTTGAGACCAGGTGATTGATATGGCTGTCTGGCGCATTTATTATTTTATTTATTTAAATAGGTACTAATTAAATACACACAATAATAAATGACGGCTATTTACAAGTTTTCACATAAAGAAGCCAGTATACCTACATAACAACAAAACGCACAAAGTATATAGTAATAAAAGGTTTTCTTATTCAATAATACGCTGCTCATGATGCTTTTAAGCTTGGGGACACCACTGCGATGAAAAGGATCCAGCCCACGTTCACGGGAAAGCTCATGGCTCAGCTTTAGGAAGTCAGCTGTCTGGTATTAGCAGCGAGTGTAGGTTCCCTTTTTGCCACTAAAACCTCCACGCACTTTTCATCGGCTATTAATGGCGGCATGGGATTATAGTGACACTATCAGGCCTAAACGTCAAAATCGATTGAAGTCAGTGCGTCAACTAGTGTTGCCGGATAATCGATTATCGATTAATCAATTTCCCCCCCCCCCTCAAATAATCTAATAATCGATTGGACTATCGATAGTATCGATATATCGATTATTAGATTATAATTGTTTAGATTAGACAATAGTATCGATATTGCAATCAAGCCAATACTATCGATTGTATCGATACCTATTTTTATTAGATACTAGCGACCCGCCCCGGCTTCGCACGGGTGCAATGGGTACTTAAATATGTACGTATTATACATATAAACCTTGCAATTTATTTTATTACATTGACTCCTCCCGTACCTCAATGACGATTACATGGATCCTACATCGCATGCTGGCTAGCTGAGCGCGGTGAGCGGCAACCACGCGACTTTTTTCTAATACTTGCATTTTTAAACTCATGATATCTTCCGAATGAAATATCCAAATTGAATAATTCAAAAAGTTATTTAAAGGTATTGAAGCCGCCTTAAATATAAAGTATTTTTTTGATAAAGAAAAAAACCAAGGTACAAATAAAGATCCTTTTCAAGCGGCGGCATATTAATTAAATTTTTTGATTAAAAAACCGCTTACTGTGACATAACTATAATATTTAGACATATGCTGTCGCGACACTTTTTGTAGATAATGATAAGTTTTGTAAATAAATTCGATTCGATATTGTCGTATGCCACCTACTATACTACTAATACAAAATTCATTACAACATGTCAAGTAAACGAGCTTCAACTTCTTAGGGCACAGCATACGACCACGGCTTTCGTGAGAATTCTGGCTGTATTAAACACACCAAAAATCTACGTGCAAAATTAGTTTTAATTAACGAAAAATAAAGTATAGTTTGTAAGTAAGTAGGTACCCACATAACCATTTTTGACCAGAATATTTTCTTGTTTCATACTTTTTAGATCGCGGTGTTTTAGTAGTCGGGTTTTAGTTCTTATTAGGGGATAGACGGTCAATACCTACTAAAAATCGTATTTTATAAAATATTGGTTCCTGCCTAAATCAATTCATAGTTTCCATTATCTTTAACACTAACGAAAACGGCCAGTTAAAAGTATTAGTGGTGCCTAGTGGATCTAGTGAAGTCGCCAACTGTCACTGCATTAGATTACTGTTTTCGTTGTTTTCTTGCTAAGGCTACAGTACCATCAACCTTCTTCCTGGGAATTCTCACCAATCTGCTCCGAGATTTCTTTCATCAGCATATCCTGTATCTTCGCCCTCATTGCGACCCTCCTCACCGGCTCCAGCCTCTCAAAGTACGAAGCCAGAGACACCAGGAACGAGTGGTCGTAGAACTCGTCCGAATACGGCAAAACCTCCGCGCTGTCTTCGCTGACGTTCAGTATAACGTAATCCTGGTCTTCCACTTCTAGAACTTCCGCAGAGTAAGTCTTCCGCCTCTTCCGGGAAGTGTAGAGGAACATCATATCGTGGAAGTGAGGCCAGTCCCCTGTGTAGTGTGTCGCGTAGTGAGGGTTCTTGCAGATCATGCGGTTGAAGTTGTCCCGGAGATTCTTCCACTTCAGCTTGACTGTGCTTTCTGTGGACCAAGCCAGTGGATCACTTGAAATACTTATTGCTGTTCAAAAGTGCCGATATATCTTTTGTTTTTTTTTGTTACGGTCATAATGTATATCCCGAGTTCGATTTCTGGTCGGGTCTATATGGAAAACGAACATTCCTTTTTTATTTTCTATTTGTTGTCTAACAATTTTGTACCTAGAATGAAGCTAGGTACTTACCTACTATTTTTGTTCAATATTTACTCAAATTCAGTTTATCCAAAAGAAAAAAACCAGTCGGTTAACAAAACGAAAAAATAGTAAACCTATACCTAATGGAATAGGTAATTAAAACCTGTTCCAACTTTTTAAATTATGCGTTACAGTACAGTTGTCATCATCAACCTTACACGCTTGAATTAAGTATTATTACTCCTTAAAAGGGTCAATATTTGTTCTGAACAACAATTTTTTTTAAATAGTTATTAATATTTACATAATATGTAGTAAAAAAAATAAAATGTATTAAACTATTTCAGCACAAACAAGGGCATAAAATTATAACAAGACGTATAAAATGTACTTTATTTTGAGAAGTATATTTAAACATAGTGGCTCCATCTATCCGAATCTAACCTAACCACTCTCAAACGTAAGCATAAGGTAAAAACGCAAACCTGATAACCCCAGCTGTTCCGCAATGGCTATCCACGCTGTCCCTGCGTGAAATATGTTGTTGTAGCTCGCATGTTCTTTATTCCATAAGCACGGATGTTTCTTTACTTCCTGAATCAGTTGTGTAATCTGATCTTTTGTGAAATGATGGCGGCGGATCATTCTAATAAGTCGCTAGTCGCGGCGACACGCTACTCGTCGTATGACAGTCTGCGATAAATGCACCATATGCACAAACAAGGAAATGTCATGTGGCCTGACGTTTCATTTGGTGTCCACAGACATAAAGTTTTTTCATGCGTGTAAAAAGTGCTTGGAGTGGTTAAAAAAAAGATCTGTATTTACATGATCTAATGTCTTGTATTTATATAATGTAGATATTAAGGTATGTACCTAATAAATGTAACAGCAACGTTAGCGCCATCTATTGACAATTTTAGGGAATGGTTTCTACCTGTGTGTAAAACTTGGTAGAAAACTAATTAACACTTACTTTTAAGGTCTGACTTTAATATTAACACAACTTTATGAGTTACAATGGTTTTTCTAATACACATGAATCTTGATCAGCAATTTCTTTTAGCAGCAAATCCTGAATTCTATTTCTTAAAACCAATTTTCTAGTAGGCTCTAACAACTTAAAATAAGGAGTAAGTGACTTCAAGAACATTACATCATTGTTCATACTTGACTTTTTTCTTTTTACAGGAATTGAACTATCAGACTCGTTACTATCATCCTGAGCGATTTCTTCTAATTCAAGTATGCTATTTGTGTTACATACATCTGTACACTCTGTTTGATTATCACCATCTACGCTGAGTCCTCTGCTTGGATGTTTTCTTATACATTCATTTGTTTCGTGATCTGCGTTGGACACTTCTGATTTGCTGTCGTTGTCATCACTAAGTAATTCATCAGAACTTTGTTCATCAGAATCGTTTTCTACAATAAATTCAATAGGGTATCCGTCATCTTGCATAATATTCTGTACATTGCCTGGACTGGACTCTTCATTGGTTGAATAGATTTTTTTCAGGAATGACATTTTTTGGAAATACTTCCATTTACCTTTGTATTTTTGAGTGGTGTGAGAGTACTTTTCTCGTTCTCGTTTGTAAATATCTCGTAGGTTTTTCCATTTAGTTTTTAATATTTTGTCTGAAAAATATAAATTTACTTTAAGTACTTACATTACATAGGTAGGCAGGATTAAATAATAAGCAAATGAATAATAAATGAAAGAATTCAACTTTATATATGTAATCTAAATAAGTTTTACCTATCTAGTATAGTAAATGCTTTACCTACTACTCTTCACAAGTTATTTACTGAATCAATTTTAGGTTATGATGTTACTTGACTTTGCAAACTTATGTATACTCCACAAACTATGAAGTAAAATCGAATTAAAATGATAGATTGGTACCAGTAGATAGCGAGAAAAAATAAATGTTTTGTTAATGAACTCCTACTTCAGTACAATTCAATCAGAAAAACAAACAAAATATTAAAATGTCAACATTAAGTCACTTGTGTGTGTAGGATGAGAGTTTTTGTTGTAGCGTCATCTAGTTGGTAGTTTTGGAACTACAACAAATGCCGCCCTAAAAAAACAGTCGTGCGAGATTTATCAGACGAGAAAAAAAAGAGAGCTAAGACAGACCTTCTGTTTTCAATTTGTATGCGATGTCCTTCCACGCTGCAGCTGTGCAGAACCTTTCGTTGTATTTTCTGTGGTTTACATCCCAAAGTACTGGGCGTATTTCTATTTCTTTGATCAACTCATTGTTTTCGATAAATGGCGTCATAGTTCCCAGGTAGGTAAGGGGGCTAAAAACGGACGGACGGAGGGCTGCGCGTCGCTGCGACAGGCGATTGAGATCGTTTGTCATTGCGATGTTGCCATACGAAAATAAATAGGTACCTTTATTTGCTTACACTTCATTAAACGTGAATCGCCTTGTTCGCTTCGTCTCATAAATTGAGTGGTAGTTCAAAAATTATATTATCAATTACATATTTGTTAAACTTGAGGTTTAGAAGTTACCTTTATGTCGCGGTCGACTATATTGGCTATGTGCAAAGCGAGTAGTGGCGTACAGATAACGACCGCAGCGCACAACACGGCAGAAATTGGAAACATATGCGGATGATCTGCTGTCAAATGTGTTGATTGGTTGATTGCAGTACAAAATCAAAGCAAAGAAATGGGACATGACTGTTGTTGTTAGGTAATAAGAAGGATAAGAAGCTTACAATTGGTAAATTGGAAATGACTTACATGTAATAGCATTCTGGCATCACGATAACATTACTTACGTTTTAACTGGTTTTGTATGGTGTTAGTGTCACAGATGTCTGACGTATTACATGGGCTCGTATTAAGTAGCTCTGGCTGTTATGTCACAGTTCTTCCACATTTCTTACATGCTCGGCTAATACTAATTTATTGCCTTTTGTCTCAGTTTGTGATTGGAAACTAATATTATGTGTAATAGTTTCAAACCCGGTTTTTATTATTATATTCATTTTACAGTAAAACTATTGAATAAATTGCACTTAAATAATGTCAACAATACTATTTTGATCTTAGGTTTTATTTATATTTGCAAAAAAAATTATAATGTTTACATTGTTATTATTTGACAGCTTCCGCAAATGTAGTAAACGCTACGCGTCGCCACCGTCGCGCACATAGCCAATACTGGGTTGTAAGGAACGCCTTTTCATGGTTTTAGCGCCATCTTTATTTTGTTCCGTACATTGCGGTATGCGTTGTAATCTTGGTGCGACACTGTAGTGCGTTGCCTATATTGCGAGTTAATATTTAATAATATTGGAAGATGGCGTTAAAAGCACAAAAACCCAAAATGCGGATATACCACCAATAACATAAATTTTAAAAAGACAGCCAAGTCCAATACAAGAATTATGCTTGGCGGTGGACTTGGCCGTAAATAGAATGGAGATCTAAATGAGTGCCAAGTTCTGTGCAAAATCCATATGTGTATTTATAGGAACAACATACTTTAATGAACAAGTATTAAACTCGATTTTTTTAACCGACTTCAAAAAAAGGAGGAAGTTCTCAAATTGACCGTATACCTATGTATTTTTTTTTGCTTTATAGGATACCCATAACAATTGTTGTTAAAAAATAAATGTGGGATCTTAAAGTAGGTCAGATTTGGATCTAATGATGATGGCTGCAGATAGCCTTTTAATCTTAAATTAGTTATATCGGATCCGATGACGGTTTGCAATTAAATTTTCGGCAATATTCCTTCTTATCACCATAATGTGATAAAAAAATGTTTGTTTACAAGTCCCGACATTTTTGTACTAGAGTTTATAGTTAGGGAAGTTGAATAAACAACACATTTTTCCGTCCACATTTTATTTAGAGTTATCGGTATAAAATATATGAGATATAAAACAGCACAGTCGTAATTAAATTAAAATATATCAATATAAAACACGTCAATAGTTCAAAACAACATGAAACTAGTGAGTTTTGATGGCAGCGTGCTTGAGGTCAAATACAATGAGCATTAATTTATAATTTTACGCATAAATTTGAGCGAATATAATTATATCGATTATGGTATTATTTCGGATATGTTGGTTCAACTGAATTATCGTTAGATCGATTGATTGTTGTTGACCCCAAGCGACAATTTTACAAAAATGATTGTGAAAACCTTAAGGTTTACAATTTTAAATAATGAATGTTTATTCACTGTGATATTAATTTTAAATAAACTACAACGACTACTAAAATTTGATAAGCAGTTGATTTATGTATTTTGCATCTTAATAATGGCTGCTATTTAAAAGATTTAATATAAACCCTCCCGGATTACCCCGGAGACTTCGGTAATAGTGGTTAAACTCCCGATCTCCCGGGGAGTAATACATTATCCGGTTTTCCTAGAAATTAAATACATCTGTGGCTCGCTCGTTGTTATTCACTCGCTTTGCAGCCACAACTCAACCCTCGTCTGACCCCTAAGGTAAATTTCTTAAACGTATTTTTCCCCTGGGTCTGGTCTCTGGGTCTTTTCGAGAGTTGGCAACCCTAGGTGAGAGGCCCCCCCAGGTTGGGGAATGAAAAGTTCATCTGGGGCCATCCATAAAGTACGTCACAGGAATTTCATGATTTATACGTAGTTGGTAGGTAGGAAGGTAGGTCCATACAAAGCAAAGGCGTTTGTTCTGTTTAAATTATAATGTTTGCATCAATGTTCAGCGTACTTTCATTATCTTGTATGGAGTGTCCTTGTTCAACTGCTTTCATTTAAATATCCATATTTAAATTCTTTCGATAATTTAATCAAATTGAATGCATATGAATTGAAATTAAAAGTATATTTTATATATATTTTATTTAGTCTTAAAATTATTGTATCACAGTGAATATAGTAGATATAGCGTAGATTTATGTTTTTAGTGTGGAGCTCGTTTCGCATCATTTTGTCACTGTTATATTGGAACTGGTATATTCCAAATAATTACATATTATGATTTTTTTTGAGCTTTGTTTAAATATTCGGGTGCTGTTTATCACTGTGCTAACTACTGATGTACGATGATTGTGAATGCAGCCACAATGTTTAAATGATGTGAATCGAGCTAAAGTCTGAATGCGGGAGATTCTTTAGTTTGTGGAGATTCTGTTTTCAACACCAAAGTTTACATAATAATGTTATACTGTATCATATCCTACATACTAATTTAAGTATTTATATTTATTTGGCGACAAACTGACACATTCAAAGCAACAACGGAATGTATGTTGTTATAAATATTATCATAAATTACAGAAATAAAATTAAATTACTTTGTACGCGCTTGTACTTCAAAGGACTGAATGACTGAGTAGAGATGTAGAGCTTTATACTTACGCTCATATCTCTTTTTACATTAAAATCAATTCCTTCACACACCCCTTACGTTCATTTTCACTTACTGTTATTTGTAACATCATTTTATATTATGTGATTTTTAATTAACGTTAGATATGTAGTATATAACTAATTAACACGACTTAATTTAAATACTTTGGTAAGAAAAGTAAAATATTTTTTAATATATATACTTAGTATAGTTATTACAAATGAAAAATGTAAAATAAAAATTAAGCAAATATACTTACAATTCACTGATATTTATCAAATCTAAAACACATTTTGATACGGCACTGGTTTACACTCAATTAAGAAGTATTGGGTTAAAAGACGAAATACTTTTGTTTTAAATTTTGAGCGAAATTTACGTATGTATTTCATATCCTTTTGACATTTATTTAAGTAAATTCACCCAACAATAAGTCACATCTAACCTTAAACAAATTCATTTATGTGGTCATTATTTAATTTTCTAAACGAGCTCTAAACCAGCGCAGTAGGTAAACGAAATCAAAAGCATTTAATATATTAATTAATCGCCAATTCGAATAATCCAACATCAAGTGCTTTAAAAAGCTCGTAATAACTTTGATATTCAAATTACACATATACTTATATTAAATTAAATTGTATAAACAAAAATAACATATTTACGAAGGTAATGTACGTAAATATTCTTTAAATAATTTAAAGTAAATAACGTCATATAAAATCACCGAATATAAATATTTTTACACAAGTATCGAAAACAACCCTCAACAAAGTGGTCACACCACTAACCTTTGGCACGGCAATTCATTTCATGAAAAAGCGTTAATATCAACTTAGTTTTGTATAAAAGTTTAATGCTATAACGATAATTCGGGTGTTACTAGTGATGGGACGAGAAAAAGTTATTAAGTGATATTTATACCAGCCCTATATTAAAACTGGCATTAGGTAGGTATATCAGTTATTTCCTGCTGTCGTAGTGCTATGAAGATGACCTTTTAATTAATTATCTCGTTCCACCACCAGCTTACCATTAGATTCTTAACAAGCTTTCCCAGTCATTGGAATTAAATAATTATGCTTTTGGCATCTTATTAAATAATTTATCGGACGATTAGCGCTCTTGAAATAATTACCGACATTTATATTTAATGCGTTACACTAGAATCTTAACCTATCACATCAAATAATCATTATAATATGGAATACTTAAATAAACACTCATTTAACATTGATACCAGCACAACATACAATGTCTTCATTATGACAATAGGTATTAATATTATGTTATTTTTCAGATGTAATTCTGTGACGTTTATACAGACTTGTGAGCTACTTCTGTACTAAAATTTGACATATTAATTATCAGATAGAGATAGCTGAACCATGCGATGATGCTGTAATAGGTATAGTAATACGTTACCGAAATGCATGCCTACGCCTCGAGTTAGATAAAAGGTTTATTCAATGTTAGGTTTTTTTTCATAATGGAAAAAACTGTGATTTTGTGGCATTATCAGAGTCACACCATGGAAATGACTTATTGTTACGTATTGAGATGTATACCCTGATATTATAAAATGTTTGGGTAAGTGATATGTTTGTTTTCAGAGTTATCATTGTGTCAAAATTATTTTAATCACTAGCAATTCATCAATCCAAAACGTCGCTCAAAATTACATCTAAAGAGACAAGTTCCGTTCAGTAAAATCAGATTCGATGTAAATAATCGTAATATAGTAAACATTTTCGAAACAGAAAACTTCCCAAAATATATTTTACGAGTATAGTCATCGTAAAGATTTATTTTTAGATTTAATTCAATAGCAGTACAATTAAAGTGAATGTTTTGAATTTGTGGACCAAATATTGGACCCAAGATGATTAACTAAATGTTTAATGTAACGTGAAAATTTCTATTAACAAAAAATATGACAACATTTCGAAAGAAGGTCGAAAGCAATTATCAAAATTGAAAAATGATCATTCCTTTGAAAAATTACTTTAGAACACGCTTCTCAGTCTCTTAGGATTAAAATTCCAATATTTTTCCAAAGTTTAAATGCAGATATCGGAACTTATGAATTAATTCTGTAAAATGCAAGTGATGCATATTTTTAATTAACCTACAAAGACAATGTACAATCTAGATAAGACATACGGACATGCGCTTATTCCATATAATTTAGGAAACTTCCAAAACATTAATATTGGGCATAATGATATAATCAAACTCAAAATTATTGAACCCGAAGCCATAAATATGTCACGAACGAATATAACGTACTTAGTAACAGTATTTTTGAAGATATTTTATCGGTATTCTGTTTAGGTAAATCGAAATTCTTAACTTCGACTTGGTTATATCATTAAAGCTCGAACACTCACACAATCTATCCGTATGTCATATTTGACAGGTGCATTCAAACTTTCTTCTGAAATACACATTAATAATATACGTTATAACTGGTCTATGCAGTTTTTCAGTAATTTCAAAAACATCGATTGACAACATCTAGTACAAACTATTGTTAAATGTTATTAATTATATTATTTGAAATAATCAAGTGTGATAACTATTTAAAGGGCAATTTCAAGTTTTTTCCTCTAAGGACAGACCAACCACAGACAAGTGTATCAATTCAAATCCAGTTTAAAAGTTATATTAAATAAGCTCGTGTTTTAAATGAATGTGTATTGAAGTTATGTAATAATTCACTAAATAAAATGTATAAAAGGGTATTAAAATATACCTAATGTCTACAGAATTTCAGATTTAACAATAAACTATAAATATTGGGACGCTTTTAAAGCAACAAAGTATTTAGATTTAATTAAATTCATATATAGTAAATAACATCTGTATTAACGGACGGTCAAGTTTTAATAAAAAGGTTTAATTTTATTTTTACTGATTTTGTTTATTTTTTTGATGCTTTGTTTTATTGGATTTATTTTAGATGATTTTTATTTAAATGTGGTCCGTGGATTTCTCATACAAATTCCAATTTCCAAAAAAGAAATGTACATATGTTGGGATTTTTGTAAATATTTCAAAAATATACTAAATGAATGTCGTAAAATGTAGCTAAATTTTGTAATTATGGGGTGATTTTGGTTTCGAATTAAAAATGAACATTAGACAATATTCAAAATGTGCAGACTACAGAATGGTTTAAGGATAGGTCTAATCAAAATGATATGTTGCAAACTGTACTATATATACGTACAATAAACTGCACAAAATATTGAACCTGTTTATGATATTCGGGTTTAAATATGTATTAACTCAATATCTATCTAATTTAAAGAGTTGACTATAGCTAAAGGCGTATTCAAAAAAAAAAACGTCCTACCGTTAATAAATACTTACGGGACCTAAAACGGCAAGTTTACATGTTCCCGTATATCAAAAACAAGCTACATTATGATTTTTTACACAGTGAAAATCACAAACATACAGTTACACATGAGAACCGATCAGGAATATCCTTAAACATATTTAAATACGTAAAATACAAATACTAGTCACGCCAGTATCGAGTGACTGTCACGCGTATCACGTTCTTACCCTCACTCGCACTTTACAAACAAAATCGCGGCGACCCACACTTTTTATTTAGTTAATTAAAATATAATTTAATTTGAAGAATGTAAACAGAATACATGTCACAATAAAATTACATAGCTATAAAAAATGGGTAGGTTTATAAAGTTAAGATATTTTAAATAATTAATTTAATTAAGATCTATTGACTAGAAATATTTTTTCTTAAGTGGCGAGGGATATCCCTAAATCATTTTTGATAAAACACCGCAACACGAAATATGAGGTTTGGCGAATGTCATTCATTAGTACTTTACGTAGGTATTGTTGCACATGCTGAAAAAGCTATCCATAAATATTTACCTACATCTGCTCAAAGAGTTCAATGATATTTGGAGCAAGTTTTAGAATAGGTAATAATAGATACGTACCTTTTCAAATAAACACGTACAGTCAACATCATTAGTTCGTATACACCTCATTACCTAGTCATTTTAAACGCCTGCGTGGCTGAGTAAAATTGACTTAATGTGACAAGGTGCTGAACTGTTCAGTAACTAAAGGTACTGATTATACCTACCTATAATCCACGGATGTCTAGTCTCATAATTCGTGGTGCGTATTTTAAGTCAATTCGAAATTCAAACTGCCTCCAAACTTTTTAAATCATGGCCAAAAGAAACGTCACAAATTGCAAATGGCCGCCGCGGCACGAATAGCTGTCGCTTAAGTTCTACTGGTCGGGTCTTAGCTTAGGTGTCGCTGGCGGCAGACTGTTGCTTAGTCAGGTCAATGTCACGGCCCACACTAGCTTGGGTTTTCAGCTTGGGTTTGTCGTGGTGGTGGTGGTGACCGTGGTGACCCTGGGGAAGAAGAGTGAGATACATTCAGGATTTTGATCCGATATTCATACTTTTTCCTCTATTTGAAGTTTTGGAAGAGATCGCCTACTAGCGAAATGCCTGATATCCAATTTCTGTAAAGGATATCTACAATTATATCTTTAGTTTGTTGAAGTGTACTTGTTCTACCATGCTCGACATGGTCCTCCACTGGATTTCATTACAATTATTGACTTGCACAAAACCATTTTCTTTTTTGAAAAGCAGGTACTTATATATTCGGCCTAGGCAACTGGATAAGTGGATATTTTTTTTTTTTTATATTGCTCTTCAAGATTGACCTCATCCCACCTGATGTTAAGTGGTAATGAGGTCCTAGCTTAAGGGTGACAAGTACAGCGTAATAAATCTGTTACTGGACTTATCGCCCTTACCTTAAAGGCTTGACCCCTGCTACTAATGTAGCACCCCCCAGGAGCTCTGGAAACCTTACTCACACGCAGGAACACAACAACACAGAAGTGATTATTATTTGGCTGCGGTCTTCTATAAGGTGGAGGTATTTCACCAGTCGGGCTGCTCCAGTTCGAGCGATAAATCGCTATGCCCTACCTCTCTTGGTGAGGTCTATTTGGTCAGGTTAATAAATCTCGGCTGGAGAGCCTGCGTTTCCCCTCAAGAAAAAAAGGTAAGTACTCGTAAATGTACCTTGTCGTGTTGTCCGTGGCCGCTCTCTACGACGCTGACGCCATTCTTGTGCGCGGTCTGCTCCGCCTCTTCTTCTTCTTCTTCGCGGAACTTACGATTGAACCAGTGCAGGCAGACGCATCTGTGGAAGAATGAACATTTTAAGACGTCTCGGGTTTGTCCGTTTGGAACAGGGATTAACCAACAGAGGGAAACTTCTCCCAAGGGAGGCGTAGAGGATGTCAAGGGAGCATGAGGTGGCAAACAGCCAAAAAAATACACGCAAAAAATTAATGAAATAAATCATCGTGCCTATTCACTTTTTCTGTCAACCACTGTTTACCAGGCGTCGTTAATCGCAGTTTATACAATACGAGCTGTGCCTGCGACTTCGTTCGTGTGGACTATAGGGTTTTTCCAGTTTCTTCCCACTTACTCCCGTTTCCGTCGGCATTTGAAAACAATATCCTGTTGCAACTAAGCTTTAAGCTTACTAAGGTACTTGCATGCCAAATTTCAAGCGTCTAACTTAAGCGGTTTAGATTTTTCATACAAAAGGATTTTCCCGCTAATTCCCGTTCCCGTGGGAATTTCGGGAATTTCTTTCTTAGTGCACCTCTACGGTACTTAAGCTACGTGCCTTCCAAATTTCAAGTGCCTACGTTTAGCCGTTTAGGCTGTGCGTTGATATGTCAGGCAGTCAGTCAGTCAGTTTCTCTTTTTATATACAGTAAAAGCTCCATATTCACGATTCCCGTATTCGCGTTTTCACTATTCGCGGATTAAAAAATTGCGACTAATTTTCTGTATTCGCGGCAAAGAATTCCATATTCGCGGATCTTGTAAGTTTCGAGTAGAATAAATGAGCTAATCTCAAAGTTCTTTAGGCACTAAAAAAGTTATCTTGAAGAACCTTAGCGAAGGATTATGGCTTTCTGGTAGCATTAACCTGAGAAAATGGATAGGTAGTACTTTTTTTTATGAAAATTCTAACTAAATTCATCAATAACTTGTCCAAACCCTGACCATTTTAATATAATAAATTAATAAAAACTTAACCCTGGAACGTATCTCCTACAACGCCATTCAAATAGCCGTTCCATGTTCACGGTTTCCGTATTCGCGGCATATTTGCGGAACATAACCCCCGCGAATAAGGAGCTTTTACTGTATTTCAGATACATGAAAAAAAATTTAAAAGTCAAACAACACAAGGGTTAGGAAACCCTGGTTTAGACGTCAACAATTAAATTCACAAAGGAAACTGCAGTGGCAGTCCAGTCTGAATTTCAATTATGTTTCTGTTATGAGTTAGAGAAGTTATGACATTTTTACATAGCCATGTTGAAATTAACCACGCGGTCCACGGGCCTGTATGTATGTATGGAGTGAGTTTCATTATTCGGTTTTTATCTCCCAGGCCTCAGGTATTTTACTAAAAACGAAAATGGTGGTTTGAAAGTTAATAAAGGAAAAATTAAAGCTAAAAGCAACGGCTTGAGGCGTCGATACATTACTCGTAACAAAAATAAAGGATGAATGTTCGTACTTATCTATGCAACTAAAATCACATCAATTTTAAGTCATTCACGTTCCATTTTAAACATTTAAAATAATTGAACGGGTCAAAACGCGACACCACACAACAGGCGAAGGCGAGCAAGTCCAGTAGCTCGTGACCACGGTTGGTGCAACCTAACCGAAACGTCGGGCAGTAAGTAGTTCGTATTAACTACTGAATAAAAATGGTGTCGCGTTTTGACCCGTTAAATTATTATAAATGTTTAAAATCACATCAGTTTAATGTTTTAGGTTTGAAAGCGTAACTGACAAGTGTTCGCGCTTAAAGCATTAGTACTAATTAGTACTAATAAATTAGTACTAATGCTTTAAGCGCGAACACTTGTCAGTTGTTGTTGTTTGTTTTTGTTATATCCATAATACAAGTGCTTAAGCTACTTATCACAGAATTAGATCAATTATGTAATGTTGTACAATATTAATTATTTCTTCAATTATTTGGAACCTTTTTGAGATTGAAATAATATAGTGACTATCGAAAACACAAATTTAAATCACATTTTAACCCAAAATTTGTAACAAAAATATTTAAATCTGATTAGTTGGGG
The DNA here is from genome assembly GCA_037074685.1 of Glyphodes pyloalis. Classification (NCBI taxonomy): domain Eukaryota; kingdom Metazoa; phylum Arthropoda; class Insecta; order Lepidoptera; family Crambidae; genus Glyphodes; species Glyphodes pyloalis. The sequence continues at coordinate 1,777,590 of JAYKKO010000024.1, read as the reverse complement.
ATTTTAACAATAAATAGATATTAGTTATTTTCCATTACAAGTAAAATGGCAAAATTAAAAAAAAAAAACGATAAAATAGAAATGAAATAATTTTGAACCAAATCAGAAACGGAACTTTTTTCTGAAAGTAATGTAAAAAAAATGCTATGTTTTATTTATATTTGCTAATCAAGTTGCTTTTTATCAAGACAACAAAGTGTTTTTCATTTAAGATTACGAGCGTGCGAAATTGAACAATCAATTGAATTATGAATACTAATAGCACAGCACTAATTTTTGTTTTGCGTAATGTTTAAAAGTGGACATTAGTCATGTGATCACTTTTGAAAACAATTTTAACCCCCCTCTCCTTGGTGATACATGGTGAGGCTTAAGACTACCTCCCACCCCCCACCCAATATCACGTGATATAAATTCACGTATCTACAAAAAATCTTAATTTTTTTTAATACAGATATTAAGTATAATCGTATTTTATTTTAAAATTAAGGACCATGATAAAAATGTCTAGACAGAAAGGTTGCAGGTTATTTTTGATTGGCTTAAAAATAATAATAAACGAATGGTGTAATCATGCGAAAAACATATATTGTACTTAGTACATGAACATATTTAATTTATATGTATCATTTGTATATTATGTATGTATCATTTTTCATATCATTTAGTTCACATAATTAAAATCCAGAGTTTATAGGGACGGATCTTGAGCAGTCAGGCTTCAAAAGTTTGGTATCCAATCAACACACCACAAAATCTTCATTGTCATGTCTCCAAATGCCGCAGCCATTACGACGTCAAGACTGTCTAAAGGGCGACAAAGGACCCAGCGTGTCAAGGGCCATTCTGATTGAATTAAGGATTCTCACGTTAATTAATCATTAAGAAGCTCGTGACTTAATGAGGATCAGGTGATTTCGCAGTTAAGGTTCGATGGGAAGTTGAAATGAATTTGAAAAAAAATATCAGTTCCAATTTCAAGCATTGCATAATAGTTTTGATTCCTGATGTCACGTAGCTAATTTGGTTTTGTGAGGTTGTTTGTCGTACGATTCCAATGTCTAAGAATTTTATCTGACTAGTGGACAGCCGCGACTTCGCACGCACTCTATTCTCATTTTCCAAAGATTAGTTATAATACGAACAAGAAAAGAACAAGGAGAAAGATTCTCTATTGTTTTGAAAGAAGTGTAATAAATAGATAATAGGAGTATTATAAAACATATTTTAGATGAGTTTTGAATATAGGATGCATTACCCATTTAAAATATGTTTTAGTTTTTTTTACTATTTTTTTCATTTTTGGATTGAAGATCATTTAAACACAAGTTGACAATATCAATTTATTATGTAGTTTACCACTAGTAACTTCTTAAATGACCAGTCGAAAAAAATAAACAGTATCTTCTAAAGATCTACTTAATGTGTTGAATCAGCAATATAAAAAACATCCCTACATTTGTGGGAGAAGCACCTTCCCAAAACAAATGCCTACATTATATATAAAAGAAAAATCCGTTTATTTTAGATAACATGATCCATAGATTTGTTAGTAGAAAAGGAAAAACTTATTTATACAATATGTTAGTACCTAATCTAATCGACATATATACACATAACAAAAACTTAATTTAAGAGGATTTAGACTGTGCTAAGAGTGACCAAAGAAATTAGTTTCGGTGGCCACTCTCCGCACCAGGCACTTTCATAGCTGTGAGGTATATCTATCTGCCAAGGTCATCAGGATGCTGTTGTTATTGTAACAATGTTTTGGCGTAACTGTTACATTTACCAGCCAAATTTCAGCCTTCTTCTATCTCTTATTAAGAGTGAGAAAGACTCCGTACAGATTGCTGTACTTGGTGGAACTATGAGGGTTTTCATATCATTACGTAGTACGCTGCCCTATTCAAAGTCTAAAAATATTTTCAAACCATAAGCTAACTACAAAAATTCAAGCCTTTCCTTTTACCGTACTCCGCTATCAGCTAATATTACCAACCAGTTACAAATTTTCCGCACGATACGGCTTACACGGTAAGGGCGTGCCCCGAGCCCTCGGCTGGAGTGCGCCTTTGTTTCAAATGGATACTTCCTCTCGTCGATACAAAGATAAACCACCTTTTATGGCTTACTAAGAGCGTGAACAAATAAATTGCCCCTACATTTAAGTTATTTAAGTCAAGAAAAATTGCAATGTATTTTCAAGTTATGAATGTGGGCACTACGACCGCACGAATTTTACTTATTATTCAATTTTGAAAAACATCTCAATTGTCGAGCGGAACGCAGCACACAGTCATAGCCAAAACAAAAAAAAATTACTGGACTTGTCACCGTTATCTTGAAGCCTTGCCCCTGCTACTAAAGTAGCACCCCCAAGAGCTCTGGAAGCCTTATTCACATGCAGGAACACAACAACACCGGTATTTCACCAGTCGAGCTGCTCCAGTTCAAGCGATGAATCGCTATGCCCTACCTCTCTTCATAAATGGATTGCAGTATTGATTCTCGATCAATCTTTTTTTTTTTTAAAGAAAATGCATTTGCCATCCCAGATTCTTCAAGTCCATCAACTTCATTAAGTTCATTAATTGAGTTATTCATTCAGTAACTACTCAGCTCTATTATACATAAATACATAGTTAAAAAAAACTAATTATACTCTATTTCTACTAAAATTATACTCGTATTAATCAGCTAATTCCTTTTAGTTGGAGCAGTGCCCCTCGGCGATAAGCTTCATTACAATTGATATAAATACTAGCTAGCTAATATGCTAATGCACTTCTGTATTCCATTGCATCTATTACATTTGCCACGACATATCCTCTGAGCTTTGTGTAGTAGGAACTATCCAAATAAGCTTTATTACTAAGTTTGTAAGTACAGTCAGCGCCAAAGATACTTTGCAATGGGAGCTTTTGTTCAATCCCCATATTGTCCCTGAGCCAGTGTAGGTCAAAGATTTGGTCCTCGAGTTGTCTACCTTGGACAGAATATCCAGTTGGATTTTTTCTAGAATTTGTTTGTTTCTAGTTGGGAAATAGTTATTATTTAAATAGCTGTGTAGAAACAACAATAATGGATTGGGTTAGCAAGCTTATGTTTACTTTTTCGGTTGAAAATATGTGAGTCTAATTGGTTATAGAATAAAATAATGTCTTATGTACGGTCACGTGCAAGCACTTGTGTTACAGAAATCAGAAACAACGACATTACCACAACACCCAGACCCGAGACGACTACTACTGGTTGGTATAGAAAAGTTAGTTTCCCATATAGACCCGACCGTGGATCGAACCCGGGACCTCGCTGATGGTGAGATGGCGTGACGCCAAAGTCCGGCCCGCTCGCCTCTCGGCTACGAAGGTCGTCATTTATGGGCAACTTTTCATTTTTTTTGGAACCTTTTTGCTGCTGCCTGTACACGAGTAAGTATATGATAGTACGTGCAGCTAGGTATATCTATTACCTGACGTGTGGTCGTCCAATTTGCTAAGTGGTTGTTTTGAACCGGATGGAGCTAGATGCGACGCCAAACATTAATAGGGCTGATTTCCCGAGCATGCGGTAAGTGGCGGCTAAAAGGAAGCGAATTAGGTAGGTAGGGGAAATTTTACCTGATCGAAGCAGCGATTGACATTTCGAAACTGGCTGGCTAACAACAACGGTTAAAATGGTTTTCGATTCCAGAGTATATTGAGCGCTAGCATGGCTTCGACGCTAGGTATAAAGATCACCTATATACATATATGTTAGACTCTGCATATTTTTCAATTTATATTTTTAAACAAATAATTTTGATACCGAAACACCACATGACACCTACGAGCTTAAAAAAATCCGATATTGGCTTGCTTACCGTTATTTTACATAATTAAGTAAACAATCTTTGTTTTTGTACATAGAAAATGTTCGAGTTAAAATTAACCTTAACTCACGGAGCGTGAGATAAAATAACATGTTTCAGTTCACTTAATAACACCACCCACAAATAAACTGTGCTGGCATTTACGGGCTGAGTTTTAACAACAATCCAAAGGTTAAATTGATTGTGATTATGTATTTAGATGTAAATAAAACATCAACCTAGCCTACATTGAAAATGCTAATTTTATAGGATGTATAAAAGATTCCTTCTCGTCTATTTTTAATCGTCAATATTTTAAAAAATCATGTTGTCTTTGAACGAGGATATAAAAATTAAAAATAAACTTATGTATCAGTATTTATTTTTATTAAAATAGATTTTTGAAAATCGTTTCCCTTATTATTACTCGTACTTCTTAAATCTCGATTATATGATTTACTCAACTGTAGGTACATCATAATTCAATTGTTCAAACCGTGACTTTTTGAAAAAAAAAATATTTTAACCTTTTAATTTGAGACTTAAAAAACCTTAAGGTTTTTTTACAGTTTTCAGACCAGCAGATTGATGTTAGAATTGTTATCGATTTTGTTTATTTTGAAAAAAAAAATAAATAAATGTTAATATCCCACAACATCACATACATGACAGATCCGAAAGAATGTACTTATCTTAAGTGCTTAAGATCTGTTAGATCTGGTTTCCATAACACAAGCACTTGTGTTATGGAAACCAGATCTAACGGTGGTACCATAATACATACTTAAATCCCTACTAATATTATAAATGCGAAAGTAACTCTGTCTTTCTGTCTGTCTGTCTGTCTGTGTGTCTGTTACGCTTTCCTGTTTAAACCTCTCAACCGATTTTGATGAAATTTAATATAGGTATACGTTGAATCTCAAGAACGGACATAGGCTACTTTTTATTAGAAAATAAGGGGGGAGGGGGGTAATACCACCTTTAGAAGTTTATATGGAAAAATATTTATTTTTGAAGTTAGAGATATGAAATTTGGCACAAATATAGCTCGAAACTTGGATTAAAATATAGACTACTTTTTGTTTCGAATATTAGGGGAGAAAGGGGTAAAACCGACCATAGAAGGATGTAGTCCACGCGAACGAAGTCGCGGGCTCAGCTAGTACATTATAAACACTCAAACACATTTTCATCACACCGCGTTTGTCCTAGGTGGAAATTCTTGGTTCGAAGCCCGGAGCGCAAGCAATAGTTCAATCAAGTCTATCAAATATAGACTGTTAAACGATTCTTAAACATTGCAGATGTATTTTCCATCAATGAAAAATTAAGACTTTTAACATCTTATGATTTTGGTAACTTACCTCAACACGCCGCCCACCACACCTGCCCCCACCAGGGCCGCGCCAGCACCCATCAGGTAGTACCGGTGCTGCGCTGCCTCCGCCCCAGGAGACAGCTGCACCAGCCCCACCACCAACACCACAATGCCGAGAAGCAGCGATCCCACCACCGCGTGTAATGCCGCCACCTGAAGATTAGTGAAAGAAGACTTAAGCCACTCCCAAAGAAGGAAAGGATCAGTAACATGACAGAAGGGTCTTCTTTTGAGTTCTAGACAGAAGAACCAGAAGGTCTACTCCCAAAAACCAAACGAACAAAAGTTAGAAGAAAGTTTTCGTTTTTTTTTATAGTAGAGCAGTATATTGATAGTAAGCAAGAGAGGAACCCACATCGCGATGACAACGGATTTGATACCGAAATATCCTATCCGTTAGCATCGCCATACTTGCCCGCAAGATGTTTTTTCACGCTCCTTTTGAAAAAATGTTTGAAATGAAAGCTTTTGACTGTATACTGGAGAATCCCTCAGCCAGTAGCCAGTGACTGTCACATATAGCTAGAAACTGAAGAAGAAAAGTCCTTATTTACCTTTCCACAGACATATAGCTCGTTCCTCAGCCGGTGCGCGTCCGGAGACGGCGTGGCGTCCATGTCCGGGACCCTGCCCAGTTGCAGCGGCAGCTGGGACGGCCGCCGCCCCCCCCCGCCGCGCTTCTCCGCACGCCTCCGCTCGTGCCGCACCGCGACCGCTGGCATTGCGCCAATCATCTTGGCTGTGAACAGAAGTTTTTTTAATGGTTTATAAAAAAAAACAAAAAGTACAAATGGTGGACTTAACGCTAGGAGCATTAACCTATGAACCCTTGGCTCATTCAGGTAGTCCGTTTATGGAAGTGGTAACAGTAAACATTTAAATTACCTAAGCATGTGTAATGTAAGGATTACATAAAAATATAGCAATAAACTAAATACAATAGAACTTTAAAAAATAATCAAAGTTTTACTTATATATATGTTAATTACAACACATATACAATACATACATATACATACAACGTGTCCCATTCGTTATACGGGCGTTAAAAGATATACCTGCTTATGAGTACTTTAGGTAAAACAATAAAAAATGTACCTAATTAGAAATTCGTCAGAAATTTACACCTTGTATGATTTTTTGAACTATCACGGCTACAATTTCTCAAATAGGCTTAAGATTTTTTTTCGTATTTATTATCCATTTACTCTACGGGCTTTATATAATTCATGTAGTAAATGCTTAGGCCGTACCTTGTAGACCGCACTAAGATATTTCTTTTTAAATGTTATGTTCATCTCTTGTGTTAATTTTAGTATTTAATTTTTAATTGTTGTCAGTATATGGCCAATAGAATGTCTTTCATTCTCTCTAACTAAGTTAGAAAAAAAAATGTTAAATATTTATTGTCAGCAACAACCAAACTTGAAATTTAAACTCGATCCTGTTGTATCCCTCGGCTTATTCCATTACGACAGCCATGTTTCTCAATCGCACTGAGGTTGCCCCGTGGCGACCATCTTAAAAGGGTTTCATAAATTTCGAGGAACTAACTTTATACGTGCCCATCGGTCCCTAGTTCGCGAGTAGAGTCACCAAGTGCACGGAACTGTGAGGACTAGTCTGTTTATTGGAAAAAATTACGTCACTTCTTGTTTGGACTCTGGACTTCTTTGTTTTGGAACGAAATTTTGTGTGGACTGTGAGGGGGTAATCGTTTAAACTTTTTAAAATGTATGCCATATTGTGTGATATTTATTTTTGTATAAAATATTTGAGGAAGTTTCTCCTTGTAATGAAAAGTCTAAAATAAAAGACAAGCTGATAGATGTCATTGCAAGAAAAGCGTAAGCACTTTTTTATATTGCACTTCAAGGTTGAGCTCATCCCACCTGATATTAAGTGGTGATGAGGTCCTAGCTTAAGAGCGAGAAGTACAGCAAAAAATAGCTATTACTGGACTTGTCGCCCTAACCTTAAAGGCTTGACCCTTACTACTAATGTAGCACCCCCCAGGAGCTCTGTAAACCTTACTCACACGCAGGAACACAACAACACCGAAGTGATTACAAGGCAACAAAATTGTATGTTTTGCATGTTGCTTTAAAGCGAGTCGACGGTTATTGTAGCTATTTGTCTGCTGTACATGAATCTAGTTTTATTTTTTTTCTAACACCTCGAAATTTATAGTAATCTTGCAAAAAAAAACGAAATTCAATAATTTTAGGTATTTTACCATGGTCTGTAGACAGTTTCAAGCAAGTTAATTTTATGAGCGAATATTACAAAATAAACAAATACTTCTCATATTTGAAATATAATTTAAATTATCAGTCTAGCATTATTATTTGTGAAGTAATTCTTGATTCTAACTGCAGCATTTTTTTCCATATAGAATGATACTAAAAAATTGTATGAAAAATAACACCGCTGATGACAAATTAAATATTTTCTCAATTAAACTAAATTTATAAATAAACCTAATATAAATTCCATGGCAAAGGTCTTTGCTTCCTTTGGCATATATTTAAAATAGCTAAAAATAATTAGTTAAATAGTTAAATCTGTTTAAAGTAGACCCAAAAAGGCAGTTTTTAAGATTTCGAAGTGAAATATCTCAGAAACTATAGGTGATAGACGTATTTTATAGCCAGATTCGGCTTTCCTACGCCGGTTTTAGTTTAAAACAGCAATTAGTTTGCCTGCAACAAAGTCATTGTTGACCTGATTATTTGGCTGCGGTCTTCTCTACACGGTGTATTGGGTGATACTTGTTGAGTTTTTTATGTAACTTAAACCGGCAGGTTACAATTAGAGTGAAATATCGTGCCGTCATTATGTATCCTAAATAAACGTATCGATTTTATTAGAAGCTTTATTTAGCAATAAATCCGTAACGAAATCACACCCACCTCACGAAATATCATTAATATACTTATGATGTTTAATGAGGTGGGTGTAATTTCGTTTGGGATTTATTTCTAAATATAACTACGCGTGGAAGGTTTTATTATTCCGAAAAGTCTATTTAGAAAGGGATCCTGTCTAATCCTCTTTTCTCAATTGGCATGGACACCTTAGTAAGGCGTTTTGGGTGCCATTATTTGTTTAGGGACAAAATATCTGGCGCGAGAGGCATTACGCTCGCGAAACACGCGATAACTCCTGAAATGCATTGTTTGTGATGAAAAGCGTTGGTGGGCACAATAAAAAATGCTACATTACTGAGAAAATATTTTAAATAGGCCTTTCATAATGTGACAATGGACGGACTTCGTTCCATTGAAGATTGGCGAACAAATGAGACTGGAGATTGGAAGTGAAGAAACATGACATTGGATATGTTACTGTTTCAAGTATATCAGTGGGCATTTAGTGGCCTTAGACCATAACAGTAAGTTTGATCAGTTACCTCCACCAATCTCTTCTGGGCCTGCATGCTGGAATAATTTCAGTTTATTTATTTATTTAGTCAACCAATAGCGGTTTACATAAGATGTTAATTCTTATAATCATGCTACGAGGACGTGTATGCCGAAGCTCTACTAAGCGACTCTAATGTACCTGTAGATTCTGCAAGGACGAAAAGGAAACACCCCTTCGCCTCCTATATGACTGTGAATCTTTGATCTACAAATGAAGCATCCACCTGGAACGATACATAGCCAAACCGGAGGAAATAAAAACTCTGAAAGCGAGGAAGATACTTTTTTTTTGTCCATGGGGAAATGCCTACCGCACCGTCACTCTCTGCAGAGAACAGAGAGTGGTGTGTCGGGCTCGCACCGACTAAAACCCCCTTTTTGGCCAACGTGAGCAGTTGTGGCGTGTCAGGCCACCTGACACGCTCCACCCCCTCGGGACCGAGGTAACGAACGCCAGGCTTACCCCACGCCTGGCATCTCCGGTCCCAGCATTGTGGGGATAAAAATTGCTATCAGTCCGTTTTTGGAAACTTTCAGACGTTTTGTGAAAAGGTATGCTTACCGAATTTTACATGAGTGTCAAATTAAAGTCAGAATAAATGAAAGAGTTAGATAACCCATGCTTTGTATGCATTGGAAGGCACATTACATTTTTATGATAGGACAGATGTCCGCCGAGAGAGACATTACTCCCGCCGAACGCAGAATAAGTCCCATGAAACGCATTGTTTGTGCACAACAAAGAACGCTCGGAAATTGGGAGACACATATTTTAAATTAAAAGATACGACAATTGTTTGTTTTGTTTACCCACTAAAAAATTGGGCAAAATGTAGATGAAATATCGCGGGAAATATGTATCGTCGCAGCGCATTCAAAACCGCGTAAGAACAGTTTGTGAATACCGCGTATTGGCTTTTGTACTATTCCGATTAGGAGGTCAGAAAACCTTAGTCATTTGATTATATTAAAATTGACGAATTATGTAGTAAATGTTGTATGAATCACTTTATAAGAATGTAACGTAAATTGATCCTTAACTCGTTCAGATGGCGCGATATTTCAATTTTGCGTCTTTTGCAGTTACGCGGTATGAATATATGTAGGTACTGGTCTTCTGCGGTTTTGCACACGCGTCGAGGATATTACATTATATTTCGCCATTTTGTGATGGCAGCCATCTTGAATTTGAAATTTCTCATCTCTGATCCCTTCCATCAGGCCCATCGTCTTCACTGGGCACACTGCGCACTATAAGCCTGCTTAATATTTTTTTAAAATATTTATAAATATATCTTTATTCAAGCGGTAATTATTTTTATTCTGTTATCAACAGATTCGATAGTAAATTACGTTCAAATGAAGCGAAAATACCAAGTTTGTTATGATGATCATACGGGCTCCTTACGAGGGACTTTTAATCATTAGTGCCCAGGGTTTTTAATGAGTGAAACATGTCAAAATGTAGACCGACATTTTGTAGCGGCCAGCATCTTGAAATAATTTCCATCGAAGATATTCCGACCACACACCACACCCCATTCCGACTAATATACCTTCGCAACAATTTCGTTTCAGTTAATCCGTTTGGGAGATACGACAACACAGACAGATATACATATAGACAGACAAACTTATAACACCTTCTAAATGGGTTAATAAATGTTTCCAAATGATCAAAGGGGTTTGAGTTACAAATTTTAGAACTACCCTCGTGGAGTAGTAATTAGGGCACTGGGCTTCCAAAACGAATGCAAGATCGGTATTAATGCTAGAAAGAAGAATTATAATTGTTTGTACTTACATCGCTGATTCTCTCTTGGCTGCAATAACGACTGGAGCATATCTGTAACAATGACGTCACTCATTAGTAGTACTTGCAGAAAATGAAGTAAAAACTGTCACCAAAATTTTGGAATAGTCCTTAGGGGGAAACAAAGCAAACTTCTTGTGCTTTTTGATTACTTAATAATTTACCTATATTTTTTTTTATAGTTCGTTACTCCCATTTCAAATCGTATATGCGGTTTAATTGCTGCTAAAACCCATTGACTTTCTGCGGTATTCTCAGTTGGGACACTGCAGGCTTGAATCACTTTAAAATAAGGTACACATAGCACTAAGTTAGATACTGCTACTGTAACTAATCTACTGTTTCTTACCGGTGTCTTCTCGGTAGACATACGTTCCGAACCGACTGTAGAATTACTGTGCATTATATTCGTTCCCTGTCCCAGAACAAAAAGACTCGGACGTCCAATTAATATTTCATGGTAAATTGATTCAAAAGATCATAAAATATACAGTTATGGTAATAAGAGGTGAAACACCATTACTTTCTTTAAAAAAATATGACTCCAAAGGAGTCAAAGACGTGTGAACAAAAAATTTTACGACTCATTAGGAGTCACCGACGCGTTTGAAATTATTGTTATACTCATTGGTGTTACAAGTCAGATTTTATTGGAAATAAACATGTTTTGGATAAAATGGCACAAGAACAATGCTATAATAAACTCGTGTCAGAGGGGAAATCTTCAAAAGCTGCAGCTGCAAAGGCTTCCAAAGTAATAACGTGGTGCCCTGATTGTAAAAACAAATGATGAGTGTAAATTACAATAATTTTCATTGATTTTATTCCCTCCCAAAGTGTTCCCAACCAGGGGGGTTTATCTCGCAATGAAATAACGATATAAGGGATTCTCGAAATCCCTAGGGAAAGCACGAATTTCCAGTAGACTAACAACACGCTGATTACTAAAAAAAAGTTCCTCGAAAGTGCACCCATTCCAAATAACCTTCGGACCAAAAGATGCAATCTCACTTCCTTTACCCTACCGTTTACTAACCTGATTAGGGCCAATCTATGCATGAAGGGCCTTCCTTGAGACTCCGATTATGCATGCGATTCCCAAATCCCTGCGAAATTTGAATTGAAAACGATTTTCGGTATTATTGGGCGGAACATAGCCATATACGATACGTGCGATTTACCCGCCCTGTGGCTACTTTTGTGATGATGCAGTGATAGTTTCATGAGAGATATAATAGTACAGGAAACGTAGAAAAAATCGTATAGGATTTGTAAAAAAATTACATCACTAATGATTTTTGTTACATCGGGTGAGAATACCTTAAAAAACTTAACTTGAGTACATCGACCTCCCCCTCCCTTGGACTGGCTCAGAAAGTCGCTGTAAAACCTACATTTCCTGTACTATAAACAGATTATTGTCTCCCGCGTTATGACGTAAATGGCAATGTATTAATGCAAGCATTTCAAAAAACCGGCCAAGTGCGAGTCGGACTCGCCCATCAAGTTACGTAATATAAAAGTTTTGACGACCTCGGTGGCGCAGTGGCTAAGGTCCCGGGTTCGGTTCCCAGTCGGGTCAATTCTAAATTGACTTGGGTCTGGGTGTGTTGGGATGACGCCCACAGTTAGTATTCATCGTCTGGTACTCATACTACAAGGGAAAACCTTAGTTTGAGACCAGGTGATTGGTGTGATTGTCTGGCGCATATTTATTTATATTTGAGTTGATCGAAATAAAGGTAAATTGCGGTTTACGATTTATGACGTATTAAAAAAAAAGTACTTGCTAAATTTCGTTCGAACCAATTTTCGTACTCCGTTCACGTATGGGCTTGATGAAAACAAAATGAGTTTCAGTTCTAAGTATGGGGTAATTGACGAATATTAATGCTTTTCACTAATTCTGCAGCTAGAGAAAAACGTTTACAATAAATTGGCTGTTTCCTATCCTCTAAGTTATTCTGTATGTTGGTACCTATTTTAACTTTCATACGAGTTTCCATACCAGCTTACAGTCCTTTACAGTGTCTTTAAAACGTACTAAAACGTTAATCTAGTAGTATCAAAAAATAGTATGGAAATTAAACAAGCGCCACAGCAGAACATGGCGGAACTAAAATGCTATGCAAAGCTGTCACTAAGCAAAACTTCACGAAAAAATTTTTTTCTGATAATGGTTTAAAGGTAGTAGTTACATCTCATTACAAATTATTATATTTCGTTTTTAATTATGTACCTTAATAAACAACAGGAAAAGAGACATTCCTATTATAAACTCACAGACATTATAATTACGTCAGAGCACAAAAGTAAATATCCTGCGGGGACTAATCTCAATCTCGGCTTTTCTCTCCCATTTTCTGGATAAATATAATTTTGGTTAGATTTTTGGACTGTTGCATCTATTCATACAAATAAAATTGGAGTGCCTGTTTGTTATATTAAAATAACCGCTTTTTACTATATGCATATGAATTTATATACGTTATATATACCAAAATAGTTTTTTTTACAATTTTTGTCTGTCTAATATAAATTTTAAGACTTTCGCGTTCCATTTTAAACATTTAAAATAATTTAACGGGTCAAAACGCGACACCATTTTTATTTAGTAGTTAATACGAACTACTTACTGCCCGACGTTTCGGTTAGGTTGCACCAACCGTGGTCATGAGCTGACTCACTTTAAACTTTTGACTTTTGTCTGTCTGTCTGTATAATCTCTGAAATGGCTGGACCGATTTTGACGGGACTTTTACTGAAAGGTAGCTAATGTAATAAGGAGTAACTTATGAAACTTTTCTTTAAAAAAAATGGTTTTTACTTGTAAACAAAAACGAAATCCTGTAGTCCACGCGAACGAAGTCGCGGGCACACCTAGTATTTAATGTGTTTGCAGTAGCAATCGATAAACATCTTTTTATTGATCTGAATTTGCAAACAGTGCAATATATGTATTAATGCAGCTATCATTCCTAAACTAACTTGACCATTTATTTTAAAGAACCTATCAGCTTCAAGCTCCCGAGCACGTAGAAGTTCTTCTCAATCCCCTGGCGTTGAAGCTCAAGAATGCAATTTTATTTCACGGCTCGCGCACTCAATTGCATTCTTCACGCTGCGTTTTCCTACCAATCTATACAGATAAAGGAAATTGGAATGTCTGTTATTTTATATATGCTTTATATTTAATGCGTGTTATATATATCTATATATAATAGATTTTTATAGTGCTTTACGTCTCCCTAGCGAACATTAAATATTTTAAAGAAACAAAAAAAAAATTACTCCCCTTGTGGTACGGCAATCGAAACCACAACCTTCACGTATCGTGGGTGAGCTAACCATTAGTTACAGTAGGCGATGAATTTTGTCTCCTGTAGGTATCAACCCGTCATCAATCATCAGTCCAATAAAAAAAGGCATATAAATAAATATATAAATACATAAATAAATATTGGACAACATCACATACAGTGCTCTGATTCTGTGGTAAGTAGCTTAAGCACTTGTGTTACAGAAATCAGAAACAACGACGGTACCACAACACCCAGACCCGAGACAATATGGAAAAGTTCGTTTCTCATATTGACCCGACCGGGGATCGAACCCAGAACCTCAGAGATGGCGCTCGCCAAAGTCAGGCCCGCTCGCTTCTCGGCTACGGAGGTCGTCAAATGTATATGTCGCAGTCATCTGGTTTAATCAGCTATTTGATTGGATCACTAGCGCGTTCATTGAATGGCGACGTTTAATTGAATGACTAAAGGACAACTCGTCAAATTGTTTAATATAACGTTCAACTTCTTGACTGAACGTCATTTAGCACAGTCGTTGAATGGGATATAGTTGACAGACATGACATAACACACCTTAATAAGATTTTTTAATATGTTTAACAATTTTAAGTCTTAAGACAATTAAGCTAAAAAAATATTTTTTTACGAATAAGTCACTTTATATCTCAATTTCACTCTAAAAATTATCAACACAGTGCTATTCGATTATATCTGTACCAGCTGTTTGACGCCATCTTTGTTTTGATGAGCACTAACGCCGCAGTGGAAAAAAAATGAACTAAATTACAATCACCTGACTGATTACGTCCGCTATGTTCAAAGGGCTATGTTACAATCCGCTAACTTGTTGGACGTTCAGTGAGTCTTATTCATTCAACGTTCGGCCTAGTCATTCAATTAAACGTCGTCATTTAATAAACACGCTAGTGATTCAATCAAATAGCTGTTTCAACCAGATGACTGCGACATATATATATCCTAAACATTTTCTCAATAAATAGGGTATCCAACACAAGCGTTGAAACAAACAAACATACTCTTCTACTTTATAATATTAGACTAGATTCTCAAGCGAAGTCTTCAGTAATATTCTTCACTGTAAACGTCTAAAGTCTAGTTGCTACAAGTAATAAATAAAAAGTCTAGGTATTTAAGAGAAAGTTTTACCTCTTTCCGCAAGGCCGACCGGATTTTTCAGGTTTTTAATTGGAAGCAAAGCACGTCATAAAGTATGCGGCATTTGAAAGAAGGGAGTGAAGGTGGGACTCTATTGAAATTGCATTCCGGCCGGTTTCCAATGCACTCTGTGCACTAGGCTGAGGAAATGCGGCCAAGAGTTCTGACGTGTATAACTACTAAAGTAGTTCAAAACAGGCTGACAGACGTATAAAGTTTAAATACTGTATGTAACATTAGAGCGTCGCGTGGAAATGATTTTTAGCCAAATATGCACGATTTTTTATGAATGAGTAAATCGCTAAAGTTTTAAGTAAGCAAATTTTGTTGATTTCTGCTCTCAAATTTATGAATTATTATTTCCATTTGGTACCGACAATAGACAATTCCTATTTCTTTTTCTTGCACATGGAAAAAAGTTCATAAATGTTGCACTGCATTTTGTCATTTACGTTTTATTTATGTTCACCGTGTTTTTAATGGACGGTTTCATTCACTTATTCCTCACAATCTAAAATACATAGCTGGGATTTTTGATAAATGTTTACGTACATAAAACTTTCACAAATAAAACATACATTTCAGAGTCGAATGAAAACACCGAAAGCTTTAGGTAAACACTATGTTTAGCCGGCGAGCCGGCGAGCGCAAATTGCAATGTTTTAGCAAGCTTTGTGTCGAACCGGCTGCAGTTTTGTACTATTCACGTAAACGAGTAGGGGTGCCAGTTTAACATTTCTTACAAAAGAATAAACCCGATAAGATTATATTATTTTTATAGTGCTTCACGCTGGACCCTGAATCTTTTTCAACCGACGCTACGCTTAATAGAACATCGTTTCGCTGAATCATAGAAGTTTGTATAGTTCGAATTTTATATTATTAATGGAAATTTAAGACCAAAGTTACATTTCTCTCTTAGGGGAGAGGTCCTTTTAGGGAGGGAAATTTAGGGAGAAAGCCCTTAATTTGGGAATACTGTGAACTACTGGTGTTGCGGCCGGATTGGCCGCCTAGCCAGCCTGGTGCTGGCCGGCAACGCGACCAGACGATTAAGTGACTATGACATGAGTTTGAATGCATACAATTATAGCTCCCTTATTCTAAGTTTGAATGAAATGGAACGGACATGACAGCGATGGATAGAGGTGTTTGTAAATAGTGTAGTTACTCGTATTTCTTACTAGATGTGCTTGCCACTTTGTTGCGTTGACTACATACTTTCATGATCAAGTTTTACCCTTATCACCCCTAAAATTCGAAACAAAAAGTAATAGTAGCACTTTAATCAAAGTTTCGAGCTATATTTGTGCCAAATTCCATATCTCTAACTTAAAAATAATCATTTTCCAATATAAACTTTCAAGGGCGGTATTACCCCCATCCCACCTTCAAAACAAAAAGTAGCCTATGGGCGTTCTAGAGGTTCAACGTATTCCTATACCAAATTTCATCGAAATCGGTTCTGTGGTTTAGGCGTGAAAGCCGGACAGACAAACAGACAGAATTACTTTCGCATTTATAATATAAGTATGAATATTTTTTACAGTTAGAAATATATTTTTCGTGGGCAATTGCATTTTTTTTAATATCAAAGACGAGACGCAACCACTGGATATAGCATTTTTGCCGCCCCTAGCGCTGGCGTGCAGTGGGTGACCCAGTTCCAGCATTTAGGCTGCGCGCATAGGAAGCGGCCGCATGTCGCCCGAGTCGCACTCCTTTTGTTTACTAGGCCGAAACTGCCGCATGCAGGCCGGATGCACTTTCCATTAGAAGCTAACAACCCTCTGTATGTGTGTCTATCAGACAGCACAAAAAATGTTGGTACAAAGTCTAAAGTGTGTATTCTGACGTGCTATGACTGACTCAAATTGACTTTTTTAGGGTTCCGTAGACAAATGGCGAGAAACGGAACCCCATTTTTCGAAACTTCAACACCTAGTTGAAACTTGGTATGTAGATGTATTTTATGACCAGCTTAAAGTTTTCACAAAAACTCTCCATACTTAAAACTAAACCTCAATTATTTTTACGACTCGCACTGGGCCCGTTTTTTGTATTGTTTTTAAGGGAGATAAATACGTTGGCGCATCTTACTGCAATGGGGAAGGCAGCGGCGTGTCTGTATATCCTCTGCTCTGAGAAGAGCGGAGACTATCCACTAAAAATCCCCCACAGTTCTCATCGCCTAATAACGGCGCAATGGGAATATAGATTATATATCTATAGCAGCCACGGCGACCCTAATTACATCTTCAGTACATTAGCAGCCGGATTGCGTTCGTCGCATTCCAACTTGGACTCTTTTTGTTTGTCGTAATATTTTTTAAGGCTCTAAGGCCCTCAAATTTTGCAACGGCGCGGGATATGCCATAATTATATCCGTAGAATCAACTAAACCAGCCCTCGAAAACAGCGTTGCGGCAACAGAAGGGGGCGGTTGCTTATAAAATGCCGCTTAAGTACTATTCCGTATTTACGATCGAGATCCCCTATAATCCTGGCAGACGTCTACGAATTCGTGCTCGTCGCTAAATGTCTAGGCACGGCATTTGCGGAGACGTCTAGACTGCAGGCCTTGATTCCAGTACTATATTATTATTTTTTTACATACTCTGTGCGATACAAAAGCTATTTTGTTTTTTCTTGGCGGCTTTGATGTACTGAGATCCAGACCAATACAATCACACATATTTTGAATATTTCGTTTGTAAAGAACTGAAGGTTTTCATAAAGAGAGGTAGGGCATAGCGATTTATCGCTTGAACTGAAGCAGCCCGCAGAAAGTCAGCAGAAGACCGCAGCCAAATTACAATCACTTCGGTGTTGTTGTGTTCCTGCGTATGAGTTAGGTTTTCAGAGCTCTTGGTGGGATGCTATATTAGTAGCAGGGGTCAAGCTCTCAATTTAAGGCGACCGAGATCCAGTAACAGCCATTATTATTTTGTACTCTGCCAAATCAGTCGTCTTGTTAAAGTGTATTGGTGTTGATTTGTTCAGCCATATACAGAAGTGAATGTTAAATAAAGAGTCTATAGTGGACTGCATTCAAATGGACCTGAGTGTCAATCTACTTGTCCAATGGACAGAAGGATAAGACTTGATTGTACCACGGCTTCGCACCCGGTCTATCCCCATTTTCCACAGATTCTTCATTTCTATTGGTCGAAGCGTGATATTATATAGCCTAAAGCCTTCCTCTATAAATGGACTATCCCACGGAAAAATGTTTTCTGCATTCGAATGAATTGTCTTTGAAATTAGCGCGATCAAACAAACTCTTCAGCTGTATAATGTTAGTGTGGATTTCTCAGTCTCATTAATCTTAAAACACCATGTGTAACCAGGAACCGTTTAACGCGAGAGAAATTGGCTCAGGTCCACGACACGTGGCGTTGATCGCTCATCGATGGCCGTCAAATCGCATGTGCAACATTACTGCATCGCCCATCGATCGTCGGCAAAAACAAACGTGTGGGCCTTCAAAGCAATCGTTCTTTAATAAAAATAAAATAAAAAAGCCTGTTTATTTCCTATAGGTATCTGACAAAACATTGTTTTATAGTTTCTTATTTCTAGATTATTATTAATAATTTTATAATTAATTCTATGTTAGTTACTTATAATATGTGTCTATAGGAACCCGTTTTAGGGTATAGGCCTCCTCCAAGTCCTTCCATTTCTCTCTGTTCTGTGCTAGTTTTATCCAGTTTTTCCCCGCCGTCTCTTCTATGTCGTCCATCCATCGTTTTTGTGGTCTACCCACGTTTCTTTTTCCCGGTGGGCCAGGCCAATTCGTGCTCTTGAGAGTCCACCGTTGGTCTTTGCATCTCGCTACATGTCCGGCCCAACCCCATTTAAGTTTTAGTGCTTGGTGTAATGCATCTGTCAGTTTTGTTTTGTCTCTTATTACTTGACTTTTTGTTTTTTGAATTTTCCTCAGGCGTAGCATGCAATCGTTCTTTACTAAAGATTATTTATAAATACACATATATATATAATATAAGCCAACTTACAGAAGATGCGTAGCCAAATAACAATCACTTCGGTGCTGTTGTTTTCCTGCGTGTGAGTAAGGTATCTAAAGCTCCTGGGGGGTGCTACATTATTAGCAGAGGTCGAGACTTCAAGGTAAAGATGACAAGTTCAGTAACAGCTATTGTTATGCTGTACGCAGCCCTTAAGCTAGAACCTCATGACCACTTAACATCAGGTGGGATGAGCTCAATTTTGAAGTGCAATATAAAGAATATATGAATACAATTTAAATCCCAACAGAGGAACTACGGGGTGTTATTACTTTGATTCACCTATCTGTCTATTTGTGTGTTTGTCTGCATCGAAGCTAAGACGGATATGTAGGTAGGTATGTTTGATAGAAATCTGTCCAAGATGGCTGCCGCCACAAAATGTCGATTTACATTTTTGATACAACTCTATTTATTTAAGGGAGTACATATATTACTAAAGGTATCAAAGTCAAGGGCTTGGGTATTTTTTGACAAAATTAAAAATTTGAGTTTTGAATTTCAATAGTTATAATTCACCATCAAGTGTGTTTAAGTGATTAGTGTAAACCTTGATTTATATGAGTAGGGAAAAACAGAAACAACGACTCGGAATTATTACTTTATTCATCAATAAGTGTAATAAAATTGAGTGAAACAAAATATATTATTATGTCTAACGTGGAATGATGTGATACAAGACAAGTCCGACTTGCTATAAGAGAAATAATTATATTAAATCAGTTGAGTAAGTACCTATTTTAATAAAATATTTTGCTTAAATTCGCTTACATATACGAAAAAGATTTACTTCAAGAAACATTTTATTTAAAAACTACGAATCATCGAATAAAATATTTTGTCTAATTATTTCATATTATTCTCTCATAGTAAGTAATTCGAAGCTTAATGATTATACATAATCTTGATTAAAATACAGAAAGTAATTGCATAAAAATTACGTCACATCCGGAGTCGTTTACAAAATTACGGGGACACATTTAATTTGAGCGATATACTGGTAATATTTTTAAATAGTAATTTTACTGAATACTTTTTGCTAAAAATGTGAAGAGTTTTACAACATTTTAATGAACCATTTCTTATTTTATAAATTTTAAGACTTTCGCGTTCCATTTTATTAAACAATAAAAATAATTTAACGGGTCGAAACGCGACACCATTTTTATTTAGTAGTTAATACGAACTACTTACTGCCCGACGTTTCGGTTAGGTTGCACTCAGCAATATCAGCTCAAACAATACAATGTCAGCTCATGCCCACGGTTGGTGTAACCTAACCGAAACGTCGGGCAGTAAATAGTTCGTATTAACTACTAAATAAAAATGGTGTCGCGTTTTGACCCGTTCAATTATTTTAAACATTTCTTATTTATCTACTATTTCAAAGAGATTGAATTTGATAGTCAAAACACTTCTTAGATTTCAAAATTTAAATTTGTCGCATTAAAAATACAACCTGTATATCGCATCAACATAAATTCAGACTGATTTGTTTGTCAATTTGTGCGTTTTGATCAAAACAAAGCATGAACGTGGCCATAATTCAATAAATTAATAAAAAAAAAGATTTGTTTTTGTAAATGTGTCTTCATTTTTACAAGATCTTATTTAACTTGCAATGTATGTTTGTCTGTATGTTCGGGTCAAATCTTACAACTCAATTTTTATTTTAAACAGTTTGCGTGGCGTATAACGTTTGAATACCATTTTTGTATTCTTAAAGTGGATATAATTTGCCAGTAATTGATAACTCGTACGTAAAATAATGAATATTTTATAGGTATGTTAGTTGAAAATAATACAACACTATTTCTCCTCATCTTTTTCTAACTTTTTAGTTATTCCGTGATTATTAAAATTATTTATTTGCAGTTTAACAAAAAATATTTGTGATGCCACCTCACCTCTTAAGTAGTGTATCGAATGAGTAAAATATTAATAATCGCCTTCAGTTATAAAAGGAACCGAGTTATTGTGGTAGGTCTCATAAACTTTTGACATTGGAACTATCTTATTCCAAAATATACTTGACACAACAGCTTATAGCCTAACACATTAAAATCTTGTTCAATGAAAGGCGTAAATGGGGCATTATATTACATTTTAGCAAATTACGCACTCTTTTAATCAGCAAATTATGGGATTAGGAAAAAATATATGGAATGATATGGATTTTAAATTTTATTCCAATCATATCTTTTAGGATTTTATTTAAATGGCAAATCTGATTCAAAATTGCTTATATCAATTTGCAATCATATCAAAATTAGTTAAGTTGTTCAATAACATCTGGGTGCATTTTCATAGAACACCCACTATTCTGACCTGCCTACAATCTAACAGACAAAATTCGAATAAAGAAACAAGAAAATAATCACGTCTATCCATATAAAGTGCAATGCGTTACGAGTGTATAGTTAAAAATGCGCAAAAGCGTTCATAAAAATGTTCACGACACCGAAATCACATATAAACGTACAACTAACACGTTTTGAGCTACGACACCAAAACTTTAATCAAACATTTATCTTTTTTTGACCGTTCCCAATAGTCCATGTGATTTTTTTCACAATAAGACGTATAGAACTACCCCTTAATAATTGTTCACCTGACGGATGTTAATTTTGCGCACTTTTTAGTACATTCCGATTCTATGGATTTATTATAAATAATAAATAAATATTGGACAACATCACATACATTGCTCTGATTCTGTGGAAAGCACGTGTGTTACAGAAATCAGAAACAACGACGGTACCCCGACCGGGGATCGAACCCGGAACCTCAGAGATGGCGCGACACTAAAATCTGGCACGCACGGAGGTCGTCATCAATGTAAAGTACAGTAAGAAAAGAAAAAGGGGTGAGGTGTCCGTAACAAAAAATACGAAATACCAGAAAGGCGGGGGGAGGGGGGGGGGGGGCATATGTAGTAACCACTGCTTTGGTAGTACGGCCAAATGAAATGCAAGGAAACACGAACTACAACAAATTTGTATTGCCGACGGCTTTGATCGCCCGGTTTTGTGTTTAATTTGTTAATTATTGGGAAAATAAGCTATATTCTCCTTACCTAACAAATTAAATATTTATGTTTTTGACATGTTGAGTAACACAAACTTTAATTTCATACATCGAAAACAAGATTTGTTTTTCACAAATATTTCCTAGAATCTTGTTGTGGATAGATTATTTATATCTAAAAACAAGGATTAGATGGATTTTCTATGAGAATTATTGTTAAAAACGTCAGATGAACTTATGGGAGGGGTCCGTAACACACCAAAATCAAACGTCTACTCAAAATGATAATTTAGTTTAGTTTCCACTAAATCACAGGAGTTTTCAAATATTTAGATAGCCTTCGAGCCTTCTCTGTTTCGTTTTGTATTTAGATTTTATAAATATATTATAATTTACAAAGAGATAATGTTTAACTGAATAAGAAATTCAATTTCAATAGACGACAACGAGAAAAGTATTGCTTGGAAATTTAAGTATGACTTTTTACTAAGTATTTTTAGTAACATTTTAAGTATTATTTCTGATTTCTTTTTCAGTTAAAAATCACTACTTTTTATATATATTTTACATTTTGTGTTTTCTTTTCTGTATTGTATAATGCTATTGTAAACTTTTGGGTTACATCATAATCAGAGAAAGAAGCTCACGTATTTGATTTGGAATTCATAATTATGAAATTTCTAATTATATCCTGAAGTAAAATTTACATTACACACAGTTTTTGCGTGGACAGTTTAATAATCATGTTGGTTTTAATATATCACCAAACCAGTGTAAACCTAGATTACTTCCCATTCTTCCCAGACTTCGCTCTTCATATATCAAATGCATGAGATTCTATTCAAATTTTACTTTTTGGAAGGTGTTTGGTAGAAAGTCAATATGCACTTCCCGTGAAGGCATGAGTTTTGATTGGTAATTAATATATTATGGCATATTTACACATGACCTTATGGCAAGTATATTAGACTAAAATACCTAAGTACAAAAGTAGTATAGGCACAAGAAATTTCATAATCAAAGTGTGCATTCACTATTTTGCGCTATGTGCAGTCAGACCATGGATTTATCGCACCAAATACAACTCACTTTTTGTATCTTCGAACTTTAATCAAATCTGCAAACAGAAAGATACAAATGTAATCAAAGTAAGAAAAAAAATGCTACTTTTATTTGTTTTTTTTATTTGGTATTTGAAATAATAAAATAATGTAACATGTTTTGATAAAATTGATTTAATACACACGGTAAGTTGAGCGATAAATCCTTAGTACTATTAAATAAATTCACATTCGGCAAAAATGTATAAACAAACCGGTATATTTTTTTTATGGTTTTCTTCCAATATGTTTAATTATTTGAACTTGTTTTTATTTTACAATATTTTTTACATTTTTGCGCAATGTGATCACGACCTTATCATTTAATAACAGTCCAATTAATAAAAATTTGAAGTTAGAGGTTAAAGACAATGATTTTTATCGAAACATTATTTTTCATCACTGTCTTAAGCATTAACTTTTTGTAAATATGTTCTATGAATTAATGCTTAAAATCGATTTAATTCTTCAAAATCTAATATAACATTCAATTCAACTGCTGTCAATAGGTACTTTAGTGTATTCAATAACGTATGTATTACAGTGGCATTAGAATTTTTCTTCAAACATTATACTGTTTTACTCTAAAGAAATACTCGTAAATACTAAATTTATAAATTCTGAATGTCTTGAAAAAAAATCTATTAGAGCCTTATTATAGTTGACGAAATTTAAAATGTGACTTAGGTATTTTGAAAACAGTGATCAATTTAAGGACTGTTTTCCAATTCCGCATAAACGACTTTATTATTTTGACAGACATTATTCTGATACATTCACAAGCTAGCTCGTTCTAGACATTGATGTGATTATACTAAAGTGGTGGGAAAATATCAGATTTTTAAACTAACCATATTTTTTTTACAAGTTTTCATCATTCAAACCACCATTAATAAAGAATTATTAATAAATAATTATTAATAAATAATTATTAATGAGTGGTTTACAATTTAATAAGATCACTAGAATTTACAACCAAATTTTACGCCTTATACATTTTAGGCCTTTGATATAGTGCAACTGAGGTCGAAATGTTATACTTATTTTTTTATAAAAACATGAATTGTACAATTTTACATTTTTGCTATTCAAATAGATTTTATTCGTATAACGTAATCACCGTAATTTTTTGTTTTAGACACATTGTTTTTATTTTTCCAATACTTTCCCAACACTGACTTACATTAAAGTTATCGACAAAAAATGTGCTATATGTATACAGATACTCGTGAAACAGTTTCTTAATAAGGCAATGTTTTATAGACAGCACTTAGACTAAGACTAGACGAGAGATCAAAAAATACCAAGCGGATATGAGGAACTTTCACATCAATAGGTTTAAGTCAAAGAAAAAAAAAATAAAAAAACTTGATAAAGACAGCGACAAATTTGAATTTTTAACCCAGAGATAAATGAATCCGTCGTTTTTTTTTTACCGAACTAATGCTGTTTATGGTATGAGCAGTCGGAATTCTTTTGTTCCTGTCATACGCGCATCTCTTTTGTTTGTTTTACGCAGCATAGTCAGCATCTTTAGTTACTGAACACCTTGTCACATTAAGCTAAAGTCAATTTGACTTACTCAGACAAACGGACGTTTAATGTGACAAGGTATTGAAATGTATACGAACTAATGACGTTGACTGTACTTTTGTCCCCTGCTTGGCGTTATTCAATAAGTTTTTAACCGGAATCTTCATGGTAGATTTAGGTTTTTTCCGAAAAGCAAACCAGGGCTACCTTTTACCCATTACAGGCCCTGGGCAAATTAGAATAATATTTAGGCATAGAGCAGCTTCTTAGATCATAGTAAAGTTCACGTCTACGCTTGGTTTTCTCGCTTCATTTGAACGCAATTTACTACTGTAACTATTGATAACAAAATAAAAACTATTCGCCTATTTTTTATCTATACAAGCTGTTTACTTGAAAGATAAATATTTTTATAAATGTATTAAAACAAAAATTACCAAACGAGCATTATCTGTTTGCGTTTTCTATGAATAATTTCTTATTTGTTTCTTATTAATTGTGTCACCGTAGTAGTAGTAGCCTCTTTTTTTTTTTTACTTTTTCTATTATGGCTTACTTGTGTGTGTATGTTTATTGTTGTCAAAGGTCGTGATGTACGGAACTAAAACATTTTTCTTTCTTGCTTCCTTTCTGTCTTACAAAAAAATCTTTAACTAGATTAATGCGATGGGAAAGAATAACATCACTGTATTTTATGCCTACGCAGTTAGGTAATAAGGATGTTAACTGGTTAGTCAACTGAGATACTTTTAAATACCTAGCAACCGATTCTTTACAGATTTTTTATGTAGATTGTCACCTACATCACAGTTTTACGTATTAACATACTGTAACTTTATTAAATAGTTGCCGAGCAATTTCAAATAGCCTTTTAAAGATAATTTGCAAAAAGAAAATATTGCCGATGTACCTACCTACCATTATTATATATGTAGAATGTTACCTTTTTGTCAGACAATTAAGTTGTTGAAACGCGAGCGTCCTCTCCCACATTGCAGTGCCCTAACGGGGTCTATAATGATCTAATTATAGGAATACCATCTGTACTGTTACATTATAGCAGCAATAAATGATTGAGTATTGATACCTTTAACTCATTTGTAATTGATGTCGACATCCCAATCAAAAGTTATCTAAAAGACACGATACGTTCTGTTAAGGTTAAGGTTGTCTGGAAGAGATTGCGTTCTAGCAATAAAACCGCCTAAATTGTACTTAATTATGTCTGTAAAACCAATTTCTATAAATTATTCTGTGCAATAATGTGTATCTATCTATCTACCTATCCATTTTCGCATCTCTCAATGAACTATTTGTCGCCTACATTCCCATATTAACCTAGAGGTCATAAAAGTTGAGGGATCATTTCATTCATTGATTTCACGAAGTTATTACGAAATTGAGTTGCTAATCCGTTCCACGAGGAGTAACAAAGCCGTAACAATGGCGGCTTTAATTCGGCGCCCAATTAGATAAAAATCGAAGTAATTTACTACTTACTTGTATTAGAAACCTTATGAGACTGAATATAAAGGTTGATTCTGGTACTAGCCCACATTTATCTGATTTTTTTCTACAAATTTTCGAATTTATTTTTATGGATTTGAAATCCGTTTAGGATGTAGACATCCGCAAAGAAATAATTTTATGAAATCCACCCCTATGGGTTTAAAACAGGGGTTGGAAATATGAAAGTTTTATGATTTTGAAGTAATTGATAATTAAAACGTATTCTCTATAGATGTTGCTAAGGTGTAAATACAATCTATTTTTAAAAATCAACCCCTTATAGGATTAAAACAGCGAATTTTAATTTTCATGCTAGCGAAGTCGCTGGTGAAATAAAATTGTAATAAATAAGTTTATTTCAACATTTTTCGGTAGGCAACTGTATTTTCTTTTTTATCAGAGTACTAGTTAATATATGTTAGTATTAGCTATTTATGCACTTTTTTCACTACACTGCACCCACATACAAATTATCTCCATGACCCAAGGGTAGACTGGTAGAGAATGCCTCTAGTATTAAGTCCACCTGTTGTACTTATTTGTGCAATAAAGTTTTGAAATAAATAAATAAATTCTTAATTAATCCATCCTATAAGCAGTTGAAGCTACCTTAACTTTAACTATCGCTTTTGAAGTATTGTCGTCACCAGGTACACCAAATGCAAGAAAGGTAAAACAGACCCTGACGTTGAACATACGAAGATTAAATGACGATGACGACAATGGAAATCAAATAACGTTCTAAGTAGATCTCACGAAACTTGTTCAGTTAGACACAATAGACTAAAGACTTCCAATTAAAACTGTTTGTGCTTTCAAAGTTTACATGCGGATCTCTCTACTTATGTACACAACACTTGACAAGGCTTCTGGGAAACAATTCACAAAACCTTTGGTAATTCTTTTAATTAGAAAACTACAATTATTCACTATCACGATATAGGATTAAGTGCCGCTTAAATATTCAGTCTCGAAAAGGACAGCTTATGATAACATTGATGTAAGCCATTGGATTCGGAATGTAACTTGTAACTCATATAGCATTTTGGCAAAAATCTATTCGACAATTGATATGATATACCGTTTTAACTATAACAGAACGGATTAATTACCAGTAGTTATGATATACACATGTAAATAATTTACTGTCGAAATCTATCATTGATTTAGATAATATTTGTTTATCATTGATTTCATGTTTAAGCTATGATTGATATTAAGGTTTCTCATATCCACTTCACAAAGAGAGGAAGAAAAAGCAGAGATATAATCTCAGTTTAAATAACTAGTTAGGAGAAGAAAATGGGGGTGAAACTATTTAATTCAAAACTTGAGCATTGTGAAGCTAAGCTCGTGTTATTGTGTAAGCTTAATTAATATCATGTTACAGTATACATATATATAATTTGACATCTCGTTTGACTGTTAGTCTTTGTGGGAATAATTTCACAGCCTCAAATAAAATTATTGGTAAAATATCACTTAACAATAAAATACACGAAACAGAAGATTTATCTAGAGTTCTTAAGAGTTCTCAGTAAGATAACAATCAAGCATAATTCTTAGATTAAAGTAAAGTGGGTACAAAGACATCATAGGTCAATTAACATTTCGAAATGTGTTGGTAAAAATAATTACAAAATTATTGCCGTTCCTAAACTTTGGCACGATTCTGTTTCAAATCCATAAAGGGATACTTAAAACTGACGAGAAGTACACAACATCTTTGTATTCGAAAATTTTAAATCTGTTAAAAAATGCTTGGGAGAAGATTGTAAAGTAATTATATATTAAAATTCACGTACATATAAAATCGTGGATAGAAGTAAATAGATAGAACAAAACAACACTAATTAATATCGTACTTATAAAACTTTAGATACAAGAACAGTATATTAACAATCAGTCTCAAGCAAATACACACGGAATGTCAATCGTAATTAATTAAATATACATAACGAAGTCCCATTCATAATGGCAACCAATAACAAAAAACCACTAGATTGAAAATGGGTCGCTAGATAAAACAATGCGGTTTGTTGAAAACAAAACAATAACTGACATTTTCAACAGTTGCAATTATAAATGCGACTCGTAACTTACTGCTAAAATCTACCGAAGAGTTGGTCCATCTGTTAAAATATAAAAGCGTTTACAAACTCAAATTAAATATCCATTGAGACACCGCCTTGAAGCTTTGAAGCTCACTCTTATAGATAACGAAGCAGCGGAACTTTAAAGATACGAAATACTTGTAGGCGTTCAAACGATATGGGAATACGCTCCCAATCACAATAGATTTAGAGTTCACATCCACGAGAATAGTCCTCCAGAACACCAAGAGAAGGGGGTTTCGGCAATTCACTGATTCCAAACTCGACGCCGCGCCCGTGCGTGGGACTAAATCGGCTTTCAATTAAGGATCGATAAGATAATGAATGCCATTGCACCGTCCGGCATATCAATTACGGATAACGGCTCGTTCGGAATCTTTGATTTGTCGAAATTTAGCTTGCTCACATTCGCGACATGATCATGTACCGGCCGTCGGAGAGCAGCTCCCGCGTGTCTGACGGCGAGCCGGGGCTGAGGCTCGGGGCTACCGATGGTGTGGAGTATGTATCCTTGTTGAACCGGCCCAGCCGGCGGTCCGTCTCCGACGCCACCGAGATCTCCTCCTCCGCTATTTGCTCCAGCGGAGAATCCCTTAACGCGTCTCCATTTATAGCTAGAGCGTTCACGAAGCCGTGCGCTCGGTCTGCCGGCGGCTCCGTGTAGGTCTCCGTAATCGTCTCCGGTAGAACCTCGACTGTCCGCGCCCGCCTCGCATTCTTAGTGTGCATCCCACCTGTTTCTGCATCCCTCTCCAGTCTATGCCCCGACCGCGAGCGCGTCAGCTGCCTCTGCACGTAATCTTCCAGCGCATCCTCCTCGCTTTTAGTCAAGTACTTGTGCAGAACTATCAGGAATATGCCAATGGCAAGTGCAAACAGACCTGAGCAGACGAGCTCATTGAACCAGCTTACGGAACCAACGCTGCTCCAGGAGGTGACGTCGTCTGGCAGCCAGCCCGAAGCGATGAGGAAGAGGCCGAGGACGAGGAAAACGACTCCGAGGTGGAGCATGCCCACGGAGGAGACGACCTCATTTTCGGTGTTGCGGGGCTTCCTGTAGCGGCGTCGCTCGAGGCTGCCGGTGGAGCAGTGGGGGGAGGTGACGCCGGATTCGGAGGACTGGAGGGAGTAGCGGCGCTCGCGCGCGCGCTGCTGCTCGGCGCGGCGCTTGCGCTCGCGGCGGATGGCGAGCGCGGAGTGGAGGCCGACGGCGTGCATCCTGCAAGCACGGCACGGGTGAGAGCTCGGTCCGGCGCGCGCTGCTCGTGCGACGCGCGTGTCGCACGTGCAGCGCGCGCGCGGCAGGCCGCAGGCGCGGGCGCTGCCCGGAGACCGCCGGCCCGTGCCCGTGCCGTGCCGCAAGAACACGCTCACAGTTACATTTATACCACGAAACTGGGTTACAACGATGTGCACGCGCAGGTTTATAAACTTCGGCCGTTCATTAATGCAGACCGTTTGCACGGGATAAGTTGCTGTAATTTACATGTCCATCAATCCATCCATTACTGCGCTTTCAAACCAGAGAACTGTGAACGTGTTAAGATTAAATCGCAAACTTAGAGGTAAACTCTTTTAAATAGATGTCATCTATAATAATGACGCACTTATCTCGATTTACATCAAACTTTAGTATGAAACATATTTCAATTAGCATTAGCTTAGAAGAAATATAATTAAAAACTATTATTTTAAATTTTGGCATAAATCGAGATCCAGTCAAATGCTTCAAAGGCCTTTTGTCATATTCAAACCTTGATATTATTCTCAGGCTAAAATAGGTAGGTAGTGAAATCCATGAGGGGAAAAAAAGAATTCGCATTATATTTAAAACTTCAAATTATCCAAGAAATTTTCAGTGAGCCGTATAATAAATCCAATGACATGAAAAATGAGACGAACAAAGTTTCAGTTTTCATTTTACTATTCCAAGACAATCACGCTTTCCGTCGTAACATTTTATTTTACAAATTCTTACTTTTATGAAGCACACGCGAACTTGACTAGTTTTATCCGTTTGAGTAATAAAGAAAATGTTATCTTGACGATTCATCTGATTAAAGTCGACCCTGTGGTGGCGTGGAGAAATTCGTGGCAATTAAAAAATAAGTGATCCCACGTGTTGTAGCAACAGTAATTAAACACACGCAACAAACAAAAAACTAAAGACTAATATAATTTGAGTTGCCTAACCGGTAAAAATTATGCGTTTCGCAATATTTCACTTATTTGATAGGCAAAACGACGTTCATTTAGATCTGTTACAAAGTTTCAACCTTTTGCATTCAGTTTTCTAAGCAAGAATGTGTGATTTCTTATTAAAAAAGAAAGCTGTCTTCAAACCAAAATGATTTTTCCAAATCGGTCCAAAAATCTGCTAGTAAAATATTAACATTCATAATGTATATTATTAATGTAAGTAATAAAATGTATATTCATAATAAATTTCGTACATAATGGATGTATTTTTAGAAAACCAAAAAATATGTTGGTTGTTTTCATGATAATTTGCTCTAAATGTGCGAAGAATAGTATACTGTTCTTCACATAAAGGTAACCTCAAAATGGCTACGCTTAAAGGAATACGAGCAAAGATGTATTGACAGTGCTCAATCACAACGTAATACTAGAGGTTCTCCGAAACACTTCGTTCCTATAACGTTGGCAATTGAATACGAGGCTCCAGTTCCGTCTTCCGAACCTTTTCAGAAAAGAATGGGGTTCCATTAATCGCTAACGAATTAGCACTTCCCAAATAAGGCTGTGTTCGCTCCCGGACATTTCTGGGTGATAAGGAGCTATGAATCCAGGGCAGGGTTTTCGGAAAAAGAGATGCGTTAAACACTGATTTATTGCACGGACTTTTATTCCTGTAAATAATTAATAAATAAATATTGGACAACATCACATACATTGCTCTGATTCTGTGGTAAGTAGCTAAAGCACTTATGTTACAGACATCAGAAACAACGACGGTACCACAATACCCAGACCCGAGACAATACAGGAAAGTTCGTTTTCCATATTGACCCGAACGGGGATCGAACCCGGAACCTCAGAGATGGGGCGACGCCAAAGTCCGGCACACTCGCCTCTCGGCTACGGAGGTTGTTTAGTGTAAGCTTTAACACAACAAGATCATTATTATTTGTTTTTTCTCTGAATTTTTCTTTCTCTTACTCTTTTTTGATAACATTTATTTTCTCTGAGTTTAGGCTGGCGCTTAAAAAGTGTCTTCAATGGGATCAGAGGCTATTACGATCTTTAAATATATATTTTTTTAACTGGCCAGATAGCAATGGTTTTCTCTCCTTACGCGCTTTGAACCAAGGGTTCTAGGTTCGATCCTATCAAGTAATGAATTTTTTTTTGTGCCTAGGTGTCTATGAATATATTTAAGAACAGATTTTTTTTAAAAAATATTTTGATTCACGCCGCACTAGCGCCCTTGGAGATGTAATTTATCCGTTTCTTTAAAATATATTTTAATACTTGACATATTTAATAATAATAACATTTAAGTACGGTTTGTGATTCCACCGTTGGTCCTGTTATGTATATCACGAGTGTTAAAGCTAATTACTTTTAGATAAAGTATTTTGGTGATTTTTGTTTTTTTTAAACGGCGTTACATAAAAGCCTTGATTGTGGACCATATCCTATTCGTAATATAATTCCTGTTTCTATGTAGACACTGGAATATTACCAGGGTCATAACGTCATAATAACGTCGTCATTATTTCGAGTAAATTATTAATTTGTTCATGTCTATTTCGACAGCCCTGTTCCGAGCCCAAGCGTCCCCGAACCCGGTCAATTATTCACACCGCTCCCGGAATGCTATAGGTCATCAAAATAAATTTATTCCCTGATCATTCCCTCATCCAGAATGTAGGACAGTGATGAGACCTTCATTGCAGATAATTCATTTATTTAAAACTGTATTGCACAGAAAAGTACAACAGTGTTTGTATATGGATGCGGTAATAGTGAAAAAGTGAGTACGTAATCTAAAAATAAGGAGCATAACAAAGAACAGTAAATCAAACATTATAAATAACATTACGGTATCTATTTATTAAACATAAACCAATTATTATTGCCCATAAAAAGAAGTGCACACTCAATACTTAATTTATTTGCAAACTCTATTTTACGCTGCTCCAATATGCAGTGACTTTCTCAGCAGTGTCGCGTGTATTCGATTATCTTCATTTAACAGTATATGTCAAGAAAACGAAATTGTACAGAAAAGAATTACTTCTTAAATTACTGAAATAATCATACGTTTCAATATAGAAGAAATTTGGCCCCAGTACAGCGCCCTCAGGTAGCCCCTGTAGCTCTCATTATTCGCCGTATTAATTTCCAAGGCATCATTACCTTTAATGAAACCTCACGCAAGGGTGTTTCATAAACATAAAGCGGAAAAAGGTCTTCCAACAAAATGCTAGGAAGGTGAAAGCCTGAATATTTTGGGGTCCTGTTTTGAAAATGCACAAAGGGTATGTCCACTTTTCATAAAATATTCCATATTACAATTTGTTTGAAGTTAGTTAAAATTACACAGACGCTACGGTAGTTGACCATTAATGAAGAAAGTATTAACACAGGGCTACACGATTTTGTTTCCCACAAAAAAATATAAGTTTTTTATTAAAATCGGCCTAATCCGGCTTTAAAATTCCTCCATCAACTTTTGTTTATTAGAAAAAAGCCATTTTGTATCTACTTCACGCACTTTCTATTTCATTAATTAATTATAGCTATTCCAAAGATTGTGTAAAAAAGCTAAGATCTTTGCTATTTACATCATTCATAAATTTAATGTGATGTAAACCTAAATTGTAGCTGTTCTAGTTTTCTCTGCTGTTATATTTTTCATACAATTTACCACATTATTTTATATGTAAAAAATACTTACAAAAGAAGAGTGGTAGTTCATTTTGTATTATACAATTATGGAATCTATTAGAGCGTGACTGAGAATAAGCCATAGTAAATTATGAAAGTGAATTACTGAATGAAAAAAATACTTGAAATAGCAATAGGAAATATATTTGTTCATATCATCATGATTTTAATAAAAAAAAAAACAAAAAAAAATTATACTTCATTTAAAAGCAAAACATAAGAGTTCAGGATCTGATGATGCCATGCCCACCGAGAGTAAGTCGTTTTTTTGCTAAAAGTGATAATTAGGTATTTAACTTTTAAAAGATTTGTGAATAGACAGATCACCCTTGGCCAGCTTTTTAATATTTATCAGGCTCCAGGCGAATGCTTCAAAGCTCTCTTTGATTACGTAAGCGGGAGTCTCATAAATCCTCGGTAAATTACTCTCACTGCAGCTACATCCATAGTTGTGAAGTACTAAATAATTTGCGAGGTAGAATTCGCTGCTGAAGCAAAATGCAGGCGAAATTCCAGAATTTTGATCGATGTCTTATGTTCTGGGTTAGAAATTCATGAACCTTCTAAAATTTGATTACTTTGAATTGTATAAATGATGAAATGTTTTGTTTTTGCAATAGTCGTATTCAAAAACTTCGAATATTTGGTTTGAGGTTATTTTGGTGGCTATGGCTCCTTCCATTTCCTAGTTAAGATAAGGCCTGAGCTCAATAATGACACTGCAGAAGGTGTGGAATTTGACGTGCTGCTAAGTTAGCGTCTCAGCGAACGTAGTGTAGGACGCCACAGGTTAGGTAAAGTGTCGATCTGTGTAAATAGTGGATCTGTGAAGGAAATAGAGAGAGACTGAGTGTTTGACAGGGTATTACAATAGGTAAGACATTTTAAAAGTTTAAATTTAAAAATACAACACATGTAAAACTTGTAAAACTTCATTATAAAATGGATAAACGTTATTATAAAATAGAAGAAATGTTTGGACTTGATAGCATAAATAAGATACATAAGCTATATTGCACCTGAATTTGTTAAAAAGAGTAACTATTGAGTTTCTTGCCGGTTCTTCTCGATAGCATTAATATTCCGAACACGACGGCAGTTTAACATAATCTGACGATTAATAAATGCTTTTGTCAAAGTTTAAAGGAATAAAGACAATTTTATTCTAGTTCTGTGGTTAGTAATTAATTGATCCAATAAGTTTTAACTACAAGAGGTTAACAGCTAAACATTAAAATTATTCGAAGACCTCCACATCTCCGTCACTTGCATCCATCGCCTGATTTGTTAGAAGTTCTTCTGCGTCTCATGACATCCGTACCCAATCACACCACAAAAGCTTACTTTTAATAGGATGCCGAAGGGGGGGGAGGGGGACCAGCTCAAGTCAATTAGCGGGCCCGGCGACGCGGACAGGATTGCGGAGCGTCTGCCGCTACTCATTGTTGCCCTGAGTGGCTTTCGTAACGAATTCATCAGTTAGATTGTACTGAGCAAGTGATGGAGAGTTTGATGAAAAAATATTATATAAATCTTAACAATATTATAAATATCGGAAATTACATATATTGCTTTGATTCTGTGGTAAGTAGCTTAAGCACTTGTGTTACAGAAATCAGAAACAACGTCGCTATCACAACACCCTGACGCGAGATAATAGAGCTAAGTTCGTTTCCCATGATGACCCGATCGGCAATCGAATCTGGGACCTCAAAGATGGCGCGACGCCAAAGTCCCGCCAGCTCCCCTTTCGCCTAATGGGAGAGGTATGAATTTATCGTTTTTTTATTGCATTTCAAGATTGACCTCATCCAACGAGGTCCTTTTTTTTTTTTTTTTAAGGGGGGAGAATGCCTTCTTTTCGCACCATATCGCTGCCGTGGGGACGGCAGCGACGTGTGTGGGACTCCCCCGCCCAGAAGGGGCGAGGACTACCCGAACTAAAAACTCCCCCCACCTTCTCATCGCCTATTGACGGCGCCATGGGATATCGGGTGACCCATGACTGCCACGGCGCCGTCGGCGGAATTGCTGCCCTTACAGGGCGGCGTCACCAAGTCCCCCCTGGGTGCTCGGGGGACTGACGGAAACGGCCAAAGGTGTTAAACCGTTCCCGCGCATCTGCGGGAGACCGTGCAAGGCCGGCCGGGGTGTCCCCACACCCGTGGCCGGCTGGTCCCCGCTAACAAGCGCAAGGGCGTCAAACCGACGCCTTGCGCGCAGTCTTCTGCGTCTCCGGTGTGGTGGGGCGAGGGGGTCGTTCTCTCGCTCCCTCTCCGACGTCTCCTTATGCGAGACTGTTTGTTCGCTGAAAACGGCAACTGCCGTCCAGGCCTCCTCGCTCCCAAGCATGGCTGTAACAATGCTTGGGAGCGAGAAATCGCTTCCAACAATAGCAGCCAACTCGGCCCGCTCGGTAGCCCAGGCCGGACACACAGCCAGTGTGTGGTCCGTCGTGTCCGCCGCCGCGCCGCAAGAATGGCACAGCGGCGACTCTTCTCGCCCAATTTGGTGCAGGTACTGACCGAAGCATCCATGCCCAGTCAGTACCTGCACCAATTTGAAGGACAGGTACCCGTGGCCCCGGCTCAGCCACTCCTGCAACACCGGGCCAACGGCGTCAAGCACTCGCCCCCTGGGTCGTATTTCGTCGACACCCGTCTTCCACCGCTGAACCATCTGTTCATGTGCCTCGCGCCGGATTGCCGCCACCTCAGTCGGGGAGGGACGCTCTCCCCGCGCCCTCCATCCAACGAGGTCCTAGTTTAAGGGCGACAAGTACCTTAAAGGCTGGACCCCTGCTACTGATGTAGCACCCCCTAGGAGCTTTAAAAACTTTACTCACACGCTGGAACAAAACAACACCGAAGTGATTGTTATTTGGCTGCGGTCTTCTGTGGAGGTAACTCACCAGTCGGGCTGTTCCAGTTTGACATCAATATGATTATAATCTCCATCTTAAAATGCACCCCATACTTTTTACTCTGACTAGAATTATTCTGTTTTTAATCATATTTTTTTCTAATTTATAGGACAATTGAATTGCCATAAAAGCGTGTTTTTCAGTTTTTTAAATTATTATTTATTTATTTTATTTGGTCTTATTTCCTATGAATAAAGTTTAATCCAATTATTGTATCGTCATCGGTCCTTGAGAAGTATGCAAAGTTTCAAGTTGATCAGACGTTTCAAAACCGTTGAAGATTGTGCTCAAAGATTCCTTTACATACATAGTTAGTTACAACCCATGCTTACAAAAGCGTGTTGAACACCTTTTTTTTATATTTCACTTCAAGAGTGACCTCTTTCCACCTGATGATAAGTGGTAATGAGGTCTTAGCTTAAGGGCGACAAGTACAGCATAATAAATCTGATGTAACCTAAAATTGAATCATCCGTTTGGGAGCTACGACATACACAGATCATACGGACAAAAGTAACCTTTACAACCCGTCCTTTTTGCGTCGGAGGTTAATAAAAGGGGACAGATTGAGTTTTAAGTGTCACCGAGATTAGAGCCACTAGAGGTCTGGAGCAGCCTCGAAGCCTCAATCGACCTCGATGGCTCCTCATTCCTCCGCTCTAACGACGCTGCGGCTAATCTGATTAGCATAATGATACTCAGACCCTGGACTCGGGGCTTTTACGTATTTATGAATGAAAAATGATAAATAGACTTGGCATTTTAATTATTTGTTTGATATTGAAAAATTAGGAGGATTTTTTTCATCATTGTGTCATGCGACTTTAGAATGTTGAAAACTAGCTGTGCCCGCGACTTCGTTCGCGTGGAATACATCCTTTCATGTTCGGTTTTACCCCTTTCTCTCCTAATATTCGAAACAAAAAGTAGTCTCTATTTTAATCCAAGTTTCGAGCTATATTTGTGCCAAATTTCATATCTCTAACTTCAAAAATAAACATTTTTCCATATAAACTTTCAAAGGTGGTATTACCCCCATCCCCCCCTTATTTTCTAATAAAAAGTAGCCTATGTCCGTTCTTGAGATTCAACGTATACCTATACGAAATTTCATCAAAATCGGTTGAGAGGTTTAAGCAGGAAAGCGTAACAGACAGACAGACAGACAGACAGACAGGCAGAGTTACTTTCGCATTTATAATATTAGTAGGGATGATCGATTCTAGGCTTTGATCAAATATTTTGTAAATCCACAGTTCCATGTAAAATACAATACGATCAATGACACTTCAGACGAAGCATACACTTTTGCCCTTATACGTAAAACCAGCGTCCGGTCACTCCGATAGTCAGACAAATACTGAGTATTTGCCTTTTTGGAGACATGATTTTATTTATAAGTTGACTAGCTGTGCCTGCGACTTTGTTCGCGTGGACTACAGCATTCTTCCATTTTTTCCAGCTGCCTCCCATTCCCGTGGGATTTTCGCAATATCCTGTTGCAATAAAGTTTACTAAGGTACCTGCATGCCAAATTTCAAGCGTCTAACTTACGCGGTTTAAATTTTTCTTACAAAAGGATTTTGCCGCTAATTCCCGTTCCCGTGGAAATTTCGGGAATTCCTTTTTTAGTGCACCTCTACGGTACCTAAGCTACGTCTCTTCCAAATTTCAAGTGCCTACGTTTAGGCGTTTAGGCTGTGTGTTGATATGTCAGTCAGTCAGTGAGTTTCTCCTTTTATATATTTAGATGTTCTATAAAAACAATGTATGTCATGCCACTAAATAAACGTTTCTTTCTTTCTTATGTCGTGTGCATAAGAACTAATATCAAACAGCAAGAGTTTACCTTGAAATTAGTATATTCACACAAGCATTGAAAAAAAGGCCGAAAGTGCCATTTAAGTCCAATCTAATTGAAGCCTTATGTGACTGAGATAAGTATGAAAATAAATTATTTTTGATGTAATATCACGCGCGGCAACCAGAGTGGAAGACAACGAAGGCGTAAAGTTTAGTCGGTGCCATTTTGGGTCATAACTGTGTTTGCAACAACGAAATTTTTAATTGAAGATTATAGGTCAATAATTTTACATCTCGGAATGGAAAATGGTACATAATCACGAATCAAATTTAGTTTTTATAATTACTCTTATGCCCGTTTTCAATATTTTACGATTCGTAATGTGTTAAAAATGACAACCCTTTTTTCTCCAACTGACTACGAGTCTAAAACGGTTTATGATTACGCCTTGTATTATTTATTACTAACCCGTTACTAAAACGGGTCGTTTTTCAATTGCTTCTAGACCAGTCTCAAAGTTGGCATCTCAAATGTAGGGCATAGCGAAGAGAGGTATGGCATAGCGATTTATCGAACTGGAGCAGACCGACTGGTGAAATACCTCCACCTTACAGAAGACCGCAGCCAAATAACAAACACTCCTGTGTTGTTGTGTTCCTGCGTGTGAGTAAGGTTTCCAAAACTCCTGGAGGGTGCTACGTTAGTAGCAGGGGTCGAGCCTTCAAGTTAAGTCCAGTAACAGATTTATTATGCTGTACTTGTCACCCTAAAGCTAGAACCTCATTACCACTTAACATCAGGTGGGATGAAGTCAATCCTGAAGTGCAATATGAAAAAAAAATAATAAAGGATAATGTATGCCAGCCATTGCTTCACTAGTCTATACTGAACGGAATGTGACGAAGTAAGTCAATCGTTAAGAGTGATGAAATTCTGTTTCAGTTTCTGCATCTGACGTCACTGAACGTTCTACCGATTGTTCCGTGCAGATCGTATCGCATTAGATGACAGGTGTCCCAGCAGGTAGCCTCAACAAGTTGGCAGGGAGCCGGCAGGGAGCCTGGCCCCCCGCCAACCGGAGCCAAGTATTGTATCGCCCCCACTTATCACCGACTTCGGAATTGCTTTTCAACTTCAAATGGCTCCAACGATTGTTGAACGTTTTCCAATAGCGAGTTTGTGGTGCCTTCTGAGTCTTGTGTAACGTGGTTTGTTTTGGGTTTAGCTTTTGTTTCGACTATGGTATGGTTTGAAAATACTGAAAATGCTCCGTCTGTTAAAGGTATAAAATAAAGTTTAATTTTGCCAGGGTACTCAGGTAAGTATATCGTTAGAGGTAAGCAGGTTCATTGCTTACGTAAAATAATGCCTCTGAACGTCTATATTGTACTTATGTACTGCGGTAAACGGGACATCAAATAAAAAAGATTTATTTAAAAAAAAAATCGTGATTTAAATTTATCTATTGAGTTTGGTTGTTAATATCTTTCAGCAGATTTATAACCAAAAAAAAAGTAGTATTAAGTTGCTATAAAATGAAGAAGAATTGACAAATTTTGCTCATTTGTTCATTTGTCAACCGTTGCTACTTATAAATTCACACATATTTCAAAATTCTCGTCGTCCACATACTCGTAAAATGATTGCAGATTTTAGGGACTGCAAACAGAAATGTATCATCAATCAAAAAATTGGAAGCATCCACAATTAGGTCAACCAAACTTTCCTTCGCTAAACTGACAAGGCTTGACACAATACTCTCGCAACTAGCGCTAGTTCCAAACTCTTGACAGATTGCTCCATCGAGTGGGAGCGGATAATCGCTCGCCACTCGTCGGAGGTGATGGATCATCGAGCCTTCCGGGGAACATTCGACACCTCGGTCGTGTAGCACTTTGTAATGTTGAATATGTAAACAAGATGCACGTCTTGTTTACAAGGCACTATTAAATTCTCATCTGAGGGATACCACCTGATAAACATTGGAATGGCTAGCAATATACGGATGTGTGCGTCTGTTTTACGCGTTTTTTTAATTATATCTAAAAAATTTACATTCAATTTTTACTAGGCTAATTGAACATGTCGTTTGTAGGAACTTTTGGTAACTTATATTTTATAATATCGATATTCATTTCTATTCTTTCAATTTCATTTTTACCCATTTTGGCTTGTAAATAAAACCATTCTTCAATTCTTTCGTAACTTGGAGAATTTGATTAAATGTAGCAAAAGAAGTGGTATAGGTGAATTCTTAATAAAGAAAATATACTACTTCTGATTATTGGGACTATTTGAAGTCGCTCTTGAATGAAATCAAATAGTGGTATGCTGTTTCTTTGAAGAGACGTGATAAAGTTAAAAGAGATATCTAGTTAAAAAGCGAATGGTGATCATATCCTCATTTCACTATTTCGCTTAATTTGCCCATCAAGCTTTGGTCGTGTGAGCCTTTGTGAAGTATCAAAATCCCCTGACACACGAACGTCGACCAGTAAAAGCACTTCAGTGATCCCAATAAATAAGAAGTGTTTACGATTCACGGGTGATTTATGACGAACGCGTTTTAAATTGAGATTAATTTATTTACGTTCGTAATGCGTCTCCATTTGATTCTGATTTGTTTCTTTTATATCTGATGTTGAGTGGCACTGACGACCATAGAATTAGGATGCGTTTTTTTCTTTTGGCTAATGGCGTCCAGGTGGCGTTTATTTAACGTATTTTTGCTAAAGTCAAATGAGTATTTATAGGAGACCGTCATTTACACATATCACTTCAAAATTATATCCTTGGAAAGTAAACCTCTCAACCGATTTTGATGAAATTTGGTATAGGTATACGTTAAATCTCAAGAACGGACATAAGGGGGGGAGGGGGGTAATACCACCTTTGGAAGTTTATATGGAAAAAATGTTTATTTTTGAAGTCAGAGATATGAAATTTGACACAAATATAGCTCGAAACTTGGATTTAAATATAGACTACTTTTTATTTCGAATATTAGGGGAGAAAGGGGTAAACCGACCATGAAAGGATGTAGTCCACGCGAACGAAGTCGCGGGCACAGCTAGTTCATAATAAAATAAATAATAATTATAATCTCTCATACTATCGTTTGTATTTTAGGTTTTTCATTATCAACATTATAATCTTTATGGCCCATTATTTGAAAATCAATTCGTTCTAGTTACCGATAGTAATAAATTATACGAGGCGTTAGCTAAAAACGACAAACGGACGACTGATGACAGACAGCTGATATGGAAAGTAAACTATGGAACGGAATAAAAGACTCATAGTCGGTTGGAGAAAAACGGAAAGTCGTTTTTGACACATTACGAATCGTTAATTATTGGAACCGGCCATTAGACAACTATTAATGTGCATGGTCCTCCCGGGAGTACGCGATACTTATGTTGAGTGAGGCTCTTTTATTTAGGACATAGTCACTTGTCATGGTCTGCACCGCCCGGTTGACGAGGAGAACGCTTACTTTCACGTTTTATTGTACATTTTTTTTGTTGTTTTCTTTTTCTTTCTCATTTCTGTATATGTGTACTTAAGACAATGTTGTGATGCCTTTAAATAATAAATGTTTTTTTCTTTCTTTCGATATAACAATCAGTAAAGTGCCATTTGCTGCTCTTTTATACGTTTAAGGGGAGAATAAATCTCTTAGATGAGTCACCCACCTTTAGAATACATAGCCACCTACTTTACTAAATGTTGACTTGTGGATTGCCTACTTACAACTTGACGCCCCCAAAATTTGGCGCCCGGGGCATGTGCACCCAGCCCCCCTATAGATCTGGAGCTGCCTGAGTACCTTACACCAAAATAGTTTTAAATTGAAAAAATCTGTTCTTATTCTTGACATATTATTAATTAGTTAGATAGAATAAAATAAGTAGCCTAATTTTTTCTAACCCTTAATCGAGCAATTAAACCTTATGGTCTTGACTTACGGAAGAAAAAGAATGTAAAATTTCGATACTCCCTGCCTCATTAAGGGTTAAAGATATTTTTTTTGTAAGCATGAAAGTTTGTAGAATTTTTTTAGCCGATTTCGACTGCATATATTAGTCAGAAGTTTCCTCTAAACTGCGCTGATCCATCGCCGGGTAGCATCGTCTGTTTACAAACCGACTCGGACGTTTACGAATCGAGCTCACATTGGCATTGGCATGATCAATCAAGCCGAAGCGACAGATGGTATCCTTTGTTTTGGATGCGAATCGAAACTAGAGATGCGCGTGTTTGCTTGTATCGATATTTGACCGAACAATTTTGATCACCATAATTTAAATTAAAACAAGCGGACCGCTACGTCGTCCTGTCTACTGTTCTAACGTTAAAATACGATCGCGACGCCATCTATTGTGTTCACTTGTTTTACAAACTATCGGGCAGTGTTTCCCAATCATTGTTTTGCCATGACCCGGTAATTTTCATACTGCTCTTTCATGCCCCACCGAATAATTTTAAACACAAGCTGTTTCTATTAGAATATGTAATACACATTTATTATTAGTAGAAAATAATGTTTTATTCAATATTATGATAATATTTTGGTATCGTTATTTTAGTGACTAAAGTCAGTTTTAGGGTCTGGAGGCCTCGAAGCAACCAAGGAGTGGAGGTTTTTACAATTTTTTATGGTGCTTCTCGCCGAACTAGCGATCTTTAAATACTTTAAAGAAATAAAAAAATCATCTCGCCTTGCGGTGGGGGGCTTGAAACGACGACCTTCACGTATCGCGCGTGCTGCTTTTTGAACTAAGGTAACCGCAAGTTATCGTAGGCGACGAATTTTTTCTGTTGTATCAACGTCTTCCAGTAAGTGCCAACTGCCCAATTTTTCCGTTTCTTTAAAATATTTAAGCAGTGGTAGTCTCTGTGGGGCAGCGGGTTATTCTGCTAATATCGATAAAAATATCTAAACAGTCACCATCAGGTCACATTATGGACGAACTTAAATTATACTAGTAGACATTGATATGTATCGATACTCAGAATATCGACACGTACCGAACATCACTAGTGGGGGTCGGAGAACGTGCTCCCTGT
Source organism: Glyphodes pyloalis (assembly GCA_037074685.1). Taxonomy (NCBI): domain Eukaryota; kingdom Metazoa; phylum Arthropoda; class Insecta; order Lepidoptera; family Crambidae; genus Glyphodes; species Glyphodes pyloalis. The sequence continues at coordinate 1,734,615 of JAYKKO010000024.1, read as the reverse complement.
TGGGTTTATTATGAAAAATGAGTTTGAAGACCTCATAGATGTGTCACTGTTGGTTGATGTTCCATCCACCATTCATCATATTTAGCAAACATGATTCAATTTGGATACAGATCTGGCGCCCCTCGCAGAAGTAATCTAACAAATGTGTATGTCTGTAAAAACGTTTAAAATAAACAAATATTGGACAACATCACATACATTACCCTGATTCTGTGGTAAGTAGCTAAAACACTTGTGTTTTGTGTGTAACAACGACGGTACCACAACACCCAGAGACAATACAGAAAAGTTCGTTTCCCATATTGACCCGACCGGGGATCGAACCCGGGACTGATGGCGCGACAATTCAATAGTTCCTGAGATAAGTGCGTTGAAACCAAATATAAAAATTTGTATACACGATGAAAAATATTCGTCACATCAATAACTGTTGCACCAAACAGACATTTTCAGTCATCTAAAGGTTACCATCGCCTGATAGTCTGATGAGAATAATAATGTCGTTCTACGGAAGTCATATCAAGCCGTTGGTACCGACTATGATTTATCTATTTTTATTTATTCATTTATTTAAGGACAGTTTACAATTCGCACTCAAAAACACCTTCATTTACACGGTTTAACAATAAAATATAGTGTTCTTAGTTACAAACTGCCACGATAAGCATTGAACACTAGGAGGCATTGTTACAAAAAAAAAATATTTTTTTATTTTTTATATTACACTTCAGGATTGACCTCATCCAACCTGATGTTAAGTGGTAATAAGGTCCTTTTTTTTTTTTTTTTTTTTTTTTTTTAAGGGGGAGAGAATGCTTTTTCGCACCATATCGCTGCCGTGGGGACGGCAGCGACGTGTGTGGGACTCCCCCGCCCAGAAGGGGCGGGGACTACCCGAACTAAAAACTCCCCCCACACTCTCATCGCCTTTGGTTGGCGCCATGGGAAAACGGTAAAAACCACAACAGCCACGGCAAGTGGTAATAAGGTCCTAGCTTAAGGGTGACAAGTACAGCATAATAAATCTGTTACTGGACTTGTCGCCCTTACCTTGAAGGCTTGACCCCTGCTACTAATGTAGCACACCCCAGGAGCTATGGAAACCTAACTCACACGCAGAAACACAACAACACCGAAGTGATTGTTATTTGGTTGCGGTCTTCTGTAAGGTGGAGGTATTTCACCAGTCGGGCTGCTCCAGTTCGAGCGATAAATCGCTATGCCCTACCTCTCTTAAAATATTTAAATATAGATAAATAATAAGAATAGTTACACCTTCGAGGAAGAATTCCTAGTCCGTTAGTGACACCACCAGAACTTGATAAGTATATGCTCCTAATAAGCCTGGTCTCCCTTGTAAGGGCAATGTAATAGCAGGCTCGCCAAATAAGGATCGTAAACGCAGCATACCCCGGCCTTCGTAATGTATTTACAACCGGGACTCACGCTAACAGAAAGAAATAAGGTCCTATAGACTCGTGCTTGCTTATAGGTTCCGAACCGGGAGTACTTCCACTTTGCTCCACCAAGACGCCCCACTGGTGTGGCATAGTGGAATGCCTTAAAATTCGTAGTGGAATATTACAGTAATATTAAACCTTTTAAAAAAACGCAAAATTTCGACTAACTTACGCAAGTCAAACGCGTCCCTTGATTTTATTTACTTCTTCGTACTGTACGTCGTCTCCCAAATTATTTGTTCAACGAACTTCACGGAATAAAACCAATAAATAGGTGAAATACGGACGGAATACTCGCACGAGAATTCGGCGCGTAATTTTGAGCGTTTCACGAAAATACGTTTCCTTTTTGTACTTTTATGAACGCGCTCGTAATTGTGGGAATAACTTTCCTTAAATAACACGAGTAGGGTTGTCAGGCCAACTCAAACTCAAATTCTCAAATATTTATTTATTCAAGTAGGTTACACGTAACACTTTTGAATCGTCATTGAATACAATGCAAAGTGATTCTACAACAAACGTAATAGCCGGACGGATCAGTTTGGCCGGACGTTTGGGTGTAGAGGCCGGACATTATATATAGGTACGAAATATACGGAAGACCAGCGTCGGGGTGTCACTCCGATACCTCGACAAATGCTGAGCCTTTTTAGTGACATAATTTTATTTTAATTTGTTGTTTTTATATACTGTTTCATGTCAGTAAATAAACTTTTCTTCTTTATTTATCGAGAAATTTGGGTCTAAGTATCAAAAATTTGGTAAAATTTTGATTTTGAAGACCTCTGTGATTATTTACTAAAATCTTTTTCAATTCTATTAAAAGCACGGTTCGATCGAGCAACCGCCAATCGGTTCGACTACGTTATTAATGTTAGGCGCTCACTCGTTTGTGAAATGTACTTGAAAACGACTAAGTTTTTGTTTTGTAATCTAGATCTCTTTTTATATTGAGATGTTTCTATTCAGCTAGTTGTGTATGCGAAAACAAATAAATAAAAATAAAATAAAGTAGTAAAGTGTTGTTTTTTGTTTCAGCATTCGTTATTTTTACCTCTTCTCTTCGCGCATCTTCGGTGGAAATAGAGCAAGCGGAGAGAAGCATAACCTAAGAAAAGCCGGACAAGAGGGACAATGTTTATTTTGACCGGACAATGAAGCATAAGGCCCGATTTCCTTAGCTAAGTGTACGCCTATTGAATAGTTGTGCTTATGCACAGTATTTTATTTATTTTTATTTATTTAAAAACTTTATTGCACAAAAAAAAGTACAACAGGTGGACTTAATGATGTGGGCATTCTCTACCAGTCAACCTTTGGGTCATGGGTCATGCGGAGAGTTAGTTTATGGGTGCGGTACTGTTACTATTAACAAAGTGCATAAGTAATCTAAAAAATAAAATAAAAACATAATACACGAGAATAGTAACTATCAAGCGTTACAAAATTCATTTCGGAAACAATTAAATATACAGTATTGGGTTGCAATGAAGATATAACTTTTTTATATCTTTTTAATCAGCTTAACCTATGACTATAACTGGTTGTATTTGCCAAAATAAATAAATAAAAATGAAATAAAGGAAAAAGGTGAGACACGAACGGAAATATGTTTTCAATATTTTTTTAATATCTCTTCGTTTAACTACTGTAGAAATAAATTAGGCGGAGAGGAGCAAAGATGTCTTATTTTTCACAGCTCAGATCTCTGCTATGCACATATCAAATCTCCCCTTATGTTGTCTCCGCTTTGGTGGGAGGAAAGCCTAATAATGTCCGGCTTTATCCGGACGCCCGGCAACGTTATCCGCAATGAATGTTTCCAGTTACGTCGGGATCTCGTATTTATGTTTCATATTACAGGAAATACGAGAAATGTTTTTGAATGGCTTGTCTAAATGGTACGGATAGAAAGGAGTGTAGGAAAAGAGCTCATATTTATTACAGAGTAGGTTACACATATAACACTTTTCAATCGTTATTGAATACAATGCAAAGAGATTCTACTTACGTTTCGGAACCTTTATCTACCGAGAAGACACCGGCGGTAAGAAACTCAGCAAATCAGTTACAATAGCAGTATCTACCTTATTGCTATGTGTAGCTCACTTTGGACCAAGTCATATAGTTTTGTTTTGATGAGTGATGGCACAGTTAAGTACTCAAGTAAGTATTTACTTTCGAGCTGGAGCAGACCAGTCCCAAAAGGTGGCACCTGTTCACAAGCATGACGTATGTGCCAGCCATCGCCATACTCTCACTACAGTGTACGATTACAGCATGTCAATGTAAACAGTTGCAGTTCAATATTAGCTCTTATGCGCACGACATAAAGGCGGTGCAACGTCAAAAATCTTTATTTTGATGTGCTTTTGATCTTATTTTTGGTGGTTATTCGAAATTTACTTGTAAAAATAGATGGCAGTTATTTCAATCAGGACTTTTGCAAGAGATGATACCTCGATAAAAAAATACATATATTCAGTGAGGTTTTGAAAATATATTTGAATTTACTTTTTTTTTTTTATAGTAGCGCAGTATATTGGCTCCTCCCAGCCTGATGGTAAGTAAGAGAGGAACCCACATTGCGATGACAACGGATTTGATATCAAAATATCCTATCCGTTAGCATCGCCATACTGGCCCGCAAGATGTTTCTTCACGCTTCTTTTGAAGGAATCCATGTCAAAGGAAGGAGGAAACACATGAGCCACATTACTTTTTTGCAACAACAAATTAATATCTAATAAATGGATGATGTATGATGATAGAGCGCATTAAAGTTAAGTGAAGGGGTGTTGTTCTGGACTCTTTTATAAGAGCCTTAATTATGTTATTTTCCAATTTTGTATTCTATTAATTTGATTTAGTCTTCTTTTTCTTCTTCTTGTATCTTGACAATCTATCCGTATGTAAATTTTCCTTTACTTTTATTTTTAAATATATTTTTAACCCTATACTGAGTTCCTTTTCGTTTGCGTTTCATTTCCAACATATCTGGTGTTACGCCACTAATTCGTAAAAACTGTATAAAGAAGTGACTTTGCGTTAAATTAAGTAAATACACAATTTCTGAGTCTGTGTGTTATGGTACCTTCATTGTTTCTGATTTCTGTAACACAAGTCCTTTAGCTACTTACTCAAGCATCAGAGCAATGAATGTGTGTTGTTCAACATTTATTTATTCATTTAAGATTGAGGCCTAATAAGCTGGCTGGACGCACGGGTGTTACACGCCTGAATTTGCTGTTTCTGGATGTATTTTCGCCCTTTATCGTTCCGGAGATGTCATTACGCTAGACAGGCGAAAAAATGAAGACATTTCCCTCGTATGATTATCTTCAACCACGATGCGGCGTCATAAGTACTCGTATTACAGAGGAAAGCTAGCTGGATATCATTTCGGGCACAGAGACATAACCCATGTCTTGCTGGGAGAGTCGTAAAGATAAGGTGCCTCGTCCTTGAGGATATCAGGATAGCATCAGGGAAGGAGGCAATCGATACTAGTTATGAGCCTGCCTTTTGCCTTTTCTGGTAGGTACTATACGTATAAAGCTTAAGGGGATATGCACGATTTTCTATGTAATTTTTAAAATATTTCGCAATGATGGTAAATTAATGGGAATTATTTTTTGATATTTGCTCTTGATCGCAGCTATTGCTCTGATTCTGTGGTAAGTAGCTATCACAAGCTTTTAGGTACATAAATCAGAAACAACAACGGTAACACAGCACCTTAACTGAAGTCAATAACTCAGGCTGCGATAAGCTTTTAGAACGTCACGTAAGAATGTTGTACACAAATTATGGTTTCATTTTTTTCCTTTTTTGAGCATATTAAAAGCTTTTTTTTTAATTTACTTTTTACTCCTAATTTATTCCATCATTCTAAACTTTTTATTGTTTTATGGCGGTAAACTGCCAGTACACAAATAAGGTTTTAAACGAAAAATTTTTGGAAATTGCGTTAACTGCAATCGGGGTATTTGGAATCTGGAACTGAAGCGTCTCAAAGTCAGGTAAACAGAGAGAACCGAAGTGACTCGTGACGTCAGTGATTACGAATATACATAGGTTTCATAGAAAACATGTGTTTTCGTGAGCAAGACGGAGATACTTGCTTTAGTTGGTTTTTCTTTCAATGATTTACGCATTTTAATGAGCGACCAATAACTTTTTTAACGTTTGAGTCATGGAGATGCTATAAATCAATGTTCATTATGATGTACCGCAAAAGTTTAAAATTCTCTGAATATTGAGGGTTCCAGAGATTGGAAGTTCGGGAGAGTTCCGAAGAGTCGGCGGCTGGCAGAACATGAAACGCGAACTTCGGTAGAAAAAATGTCAAGTGCGAGTCGGAGACTTATTTCTAGAGATTTTAATTTAATATTTTTTTTATTTTAGTAGACTGGACAATTTTGGAAATTCTAAATTTTCGTATTATTTTAATGCATCGTACTTTTGTAATAACTAAAATGCTACTAACGTTTTAATTAATTACTGTTTGTGGTGTCAGCCTCTAATAAAAACCCTAGTTGAAATTATTTGCTCTTTAATAAAAACAGAGAACGCCGGACAATCTTAATTCAAACTTCAAACTTAATATTACAGTTATGAAAAAAAAACAAAAAGAAAATTGTTAGCAGTGACATTTGCTTCTAGAGCGTCTAAAACCACTCATGATCACTTACATTAACTGCAATGAATGTATTAAGGAACTGGAACTTTCAAATTACCTGAAACAGAAACATAATTATGGTTATTATTAGGAAAAAAAACATTTTAACACAAAGATCGAGTAAAATATTGATATTATCAACACTAATATTGTTGCAGATATCCCAATGTCTAAGGAAACGTACTTTTATTTCACGACGGATATAATATAAATACTTTCTTGTTAATCGATTTTTTATTTTTATAGTACTTTACGCTGTACTAGCGCACTTTAAATATTAGAAACAGAAAAAATTATCTCCCCTTGCGGTGCGGGAATCGAACCCACGACGTATCGCGCGCGCTGCTCTTCCAACTGAGCTAACCGCAAGTTATCGTAGGCGATGAAATTTTTCTGCTGTATCAACCCGTTAGCCTCCAGTAAGTGCCCTCTGCCGAATATGTTTAGAACTACATACTTATCGGCCCGTGGTACATTCGTTGCAGAAATGTTTGAAAACCACGGAATCGAAGACACCTTGGCATCTTAATCGATTTTTTTATTTTTATAGTTCTTACGCCGTACTAGCGAACTGTAAACTTTAACTAAAAATAATAAAAATGGAAGAATAGATGCTATTGTAGTCGTGAGTGTAAACCAATTCGAATTAAATAGTCGACGTTAAGTCAGAACAACGTCTGTAGGATCAGTTAAAAAAAAAAATTCTTTATTAACTACAATTTTGTTGTTCTTACAAATAAAATAAAAAATAAAATAAAATGTATTTATTTCAGATAACTAAGATCCATAAGTTGTTAGTAAAAGCTTAATATGTATGTTAGTATATTATTTTTAAAACGGACCTCGTCCTGTTTAACATATGTCCGATCAGTGGACAATCCCCACTGTCAGCTATCTCCTTCAGTACGCTGTGGCAGCTGCCACGTACTCTGTGCAATACAGACGAGCGCGCGCTTACAAAGTGTGGGTCTCTTCTTTTAAGTTTGAAAAAACCTGTATTAGAAGAGACCCCTCTCTTTACCATGCCTTATGCCATCAGTAGTTATAAACAATATATATGTGTATCTAGTATTTATCTATCTATATATTATCTAAGTTAAAAAAAAATCTATATTGGTGTAGTTTTGTAATTTTAGCCATGATGTTACTTTCTTTTTACATGTAGGAGAAGTTAAGGTATATGTATATGTTAAGTATTCTATTTAATTTATTGTATATTGCCACAGATTGAGCCGAAAATTGTTTACGAGCAAATGCCGTTTTGGTAGCCTTAATGCGAACTACTGTATTAGCCTTCCGTTTACTCAATAGGTTAGGATCGAACAAATAATTTTTATGTACGTTAAGTATACACTGTTGTATATATAGTTGTCGAACAGTTAGGACATTAGCCTCTTTATATAAAAGATTGGTGTTAAACAGCCTTTTTTACAGCTAGTATATAATTAAAGAATTTGAGTAGTACTACGTATAAATAATGACCGAATCCAGGATACATTAATATTTAACGAACGGAGATATTTAAAATCTACGAGCGTGTCATGTTTTTCTTAATTCTTTAACAACCAGCCCGTGTTTTTCCATAACTCCTCCAGTAATTATACAGGGTGTTCAAAGTGAACAGTTGACAAGACGCCGAATCATAATTAATGAGGAGCGGGATGTGTCGGCGCCAGCCGTCGTCGGCTCATCGTCTGTAGGGCGGACGTGTTTCATGACCTACTTGCAGTTTTTACGGTTTCATGAAGATTGAAATTAATTCAACTACATCGCTGGCAACGTCACATCTCCCAGGGACTATAAGGAGCGCTGGCGCAGCAGCAGAGGTGGCTGAAAAACTGAAAAGTACAAAATGTAAAGAAATAAAAGAAAATTATAATTTTGTCGCTTTTGTAGTTGAAACCCTAGGTCCATGGGGTCCTGACGCATTGTCTTTTTTTAAAGATATTTAAAAAAGACTTGTCAACGTTACAGGAGACCCAAAGAATAGCTGCTACCTCGCCCAGCGTCTTTCAATCGCCATTCAGCGAGGTAATGCAGCCAGCATTTTGGGTACCTTACCACAGGGACCATCTTTGTTTATTTAAAATTGTTTATTTTTTATTCTTTTCAGTTTAAGTATTTTGTAAGGTAGTTATAGTTTTCTTTACGTTATCTTAAGTTTATTTGTTCTATACTAATATTATAAAAGTAAATAAATATTATAATAAAGATTATAATTATAAAAAAACCCAAAATCTGTAAGAATATGCGATAGAGCAGTATGTTCATACCGCGTAACTGCAAAAATGTTGCGCATTGAAATATCGCGCCCTCTAAACGTGTTATTTCAGCTAAACTACTGAGATATCCATGTATTTTCACCTCCTAATCAGAATCGTAAAAGGCTATACGCGGTATTTACGAACGGGTCATACGCGGGTTTGCCTACGACGCGCAGCGACGATATATTTTTTACTTTTTTATGTCATAAATGACAGATGTGTTACGTAAGAAACGTTAGTAAATAATCTTATATTACGACTTTTGTAATTTATTCAGTACATAATAGTTTTTTTTTTGTTTGAACGGTGAGTTAGTCGGGAGTATTTTTATTATATTTGATGGTAATCGATCCAAGATGGCCGCCATCCCAAAATGGACACATACTTTGATACTTCTCCCTTAATATAGGTATTAAATAAAAGGGTTTCAGCAGCACTATACCTACATTATGACTTTGATTCTAAAATGCCCTTATTACGAAATATGGCGGCTTTAATCTACTTGACCGCTGATGGTGCTATTATAAAGGTTTATAAGGAGCGAGAAAGCTTGCCTTTTAACAAAGATAGTATGAACAAGAGGAGCTGGTATTTTATATATTCGCTAAAGTATTTGGTCATAATCGGATGATACTAATATAGCGATGGTACGCGACCAAAGCCTCTCTAAGTATCTAAGTCTATAAACGGATATTAAACAAAGAAGAAAACGCAGGTGTGGTCGGTGGAACCAATAATCGTGTGTACACACGGGCTCGCCCACGGTGCGGGCTAATACGACCCTTCATCCTTCCTATATTTTATATAGGTAAGTACAGCCAGCATCATTAGGCAGTTTGTACACTTCCGATACCTTGTTTTTGTTTTATTCTTTGTTTTTTTTTTTATAAATTGACTAACTAACTATGTATATGTCTTGGTGCAAAATTAGTAATAAATTTAGCTTTCTTTGGTCAAAATATACTACTGATTTTTTTATACGTTCCCAACTGAAGGTAGGTTCATTTGTTTAAACAGACACTATTTATAAGTATTACTGATGTAATTTATATGAATAAAAAGAACTCAAATATGCAGTTAGTTTAATGTAGTTTACAAACTTAAGATGCTGCATACCGATGAAATTATGTACAACTACCTCTCGTCTGTTCATAAATTTCATTCAAATACATTCAGCAGTTTTGGCGTGAAAGATGACAAACATACCTCCAGACATATAAGACACTCATACATTCTTATAAACTATTGCCTTTTTAATATTGATAGGATGGTCTTATATTTTACTAGCGACCCGCCGCAGCTTCACTCGCAGTTACAAAAAATGTGATAATTTAAGAACCACTCGACCGATTTCATGCAAACTTCACATAAATCAGAGGTGGCCAACCGAACCGGGTTGTGTACTAAACTATTCTGTTTCATTTAAGATTCCAAGAAGTATGTTCTTGGTAGATCGCTCAGGGATTCGTTAGTAAACAGTAGATCTTAGGTCTAATCAAGGTGGCCACCCCTGACATAAGCAATCTACTAAATAGTCTGAACGAAGCCTAAACATTCGGATAGGTCAGCCTAGGTTTTAATATTACTACAAAAAGTGGCATGCATTTTTATGATGTTTGCATGTGCTAACTCTGATTATCTACAGCGAAATAAACGCCCAGTATCTATATAAAAGCGGTAATATTATTCAATGCAATGTAATTGTCCCGTTAAGGCTCCTCCACACCGGACGAGTCCCGGACGCGGCATCACCTGCAACCTTTAACGGTTTCCGGGAACAACTCGTTTGCACCCTTATGTGTGTCATAAAATGTTTTCCATACATTCAATTTGGTTTTGCCTGTGCTTTACACGCGTTTTTTCGGGATAAAAAGTATTCTGTACGTTCAACTAATATGTCCTATCTGTCTCTTTTTCTTCTGTCTGTTTTTTGCGTGAAGGAGTAACCAAAATACGTCTAGATATTAAGACATCCATATTTGCAAGCTTCTGCGTTTATAATATAAGTAACTAGCGGTCCCAGCGAACTTCGTTTCGCCTTAGAGGATTTTCCCGCTTTTCTGTTGAACATTTTCCTGAATTTTCTTTGCTATAAACCTCACAGAGCCCGAGACCTTTCCAACGAATGCAAAACCGTGGAAATCGGTTCTTGCGTTCTGGAGTTATAGCGTCAGGGAGGAAAACCCGACTTATTTTTATATAGTAGATTAAATTGTAATTATTTTCAAAAGGGAGTTGGGAGTTAGTCATGCTCACTAAAACGTCACTGGGGTGGTGGCGCTATGTGGCGGGTCGTTCCCATCCCTTCAATATGGTTGAGTGAAGCGATGGCTGGCACATACGTCATGCTTATGAACAGATGCACCTTTGGGGACTGGTCAGCTCCAGCTTACCTCTTAAAATAAAATAATACTTAATGCTTTTTTCACTCATTACAATAAAACTAAATGACTTGGTCCAAAGTGTTCTACACATAGCTATAAGTTAGATACTGCTACTGTGACTAATCTGCTGAGTTTCTTACCGGTATCTTCTCGGTAGATATAGGTTCCGAACCGGCAGTAGAATCACTTTGCATTGTAAATTGTATGTAACACTTTTGAATCGTCATTATTTAATGTAATTTAATGTAACCTACTTGAATAAAGAAATATTTGAGTTTGAGTTAAGTAGAATCTTGAGGTGCTCGTGGTACGCTGGCAACAACGCTTTGGAAATGATACCAAAAGTAAAGCTTTGAGTGCCGTGATCTGGTAAAGCCTGTCTCGGCCAAGCTTAGGATATAGGTCTTAAGTAAAAAAATATTTATTTTCTTCTTGCATTTGAGGGCAATCAAATATCAAATCTATCAAATATTTCTTTATAATTAAGTAGATATGTAACACTTTTGAATCGTCATTGAATAAAACAAAGTGATTCTACTGCCGTTCCGGAACTGAGGTCTAACAAGACGACACCGGTAAAAAACTCAGCAGATTAGTTACATAAAAGATAAATATACATTTATATATTATATTGCACAAAACATTTACAGGATTTTTTTTCAGACAAATATAGTACAATTAAGACGGTCTTATCGCTAGAAAGCAATCTTCTCCGGACAGTTTTTAGGTGGAGGAAATAGCATACTTTTTTCTAATTGATTAATTGTGATGACTGCAGATAACTTTTTCAACTTCACTAAACTTGCGCGGGGGAGCGGTAGGCTCACGCCCTTTAACGAATGCATTTAAAACTGATTTGTTGGGACAAAAACGATGCGTTCAAATATCAAAATACATATTTTGTAAAACGTGTAGCTAGAAATAAAAGCACAATCAATCGTGTGAAGCATTCCAGCAGAGAAAAAGAAGATCACAAGACGTTACGGGGCATTTGGCCTAAAAGGGATCTTTGAACGAGAGTCAAATTGGGCGCGATTAATGCACCGGACGTAGCCGGCCGCCATTAGCGAACACTTTTACGTAACAAAATACTGTTACAAGAGCAGAGATGAGATGATGGCACAATTTGCGAATTATTTTAGGTATTAATACCGTAAAATAGGAATTCATGTTACAAACGCCATATTGTTTTTAGAGATCCGTAGCAAAGTATCCGTCTGTCCGTCTGTATGTCAAAGACACTTTTTTCCGACACTTTAAGACCTATATTGTTGCAACTTGGTATGTAGAGATCTATTCTGTGTTCCAAATTACGATTTTTTACAAAAATATATGAAAAAATTTACAAATTTAGAGGCACCCCATACTTAAAACTGAAATTCAAAAATGTATTTTTTTTAAACAAATACATGTATTTATGGATATCTTGTATCGGGGTATCTATGGATATCTTTAAAAATGATATTGAGGTTTCTAATAGTTTTTTTTAATTAATAATTTCTAATAGATACACTTCCAAAGTGTTCACCCCCCAACCGTGACTTTTAAAATAAGATAATGATAACAAAAATGTATGTTAAACATTACCATGCAAACTTCCAGTAAATTCCGAAAATACATTTGAAAGAGATCTAGTAAGTCGTTTTTTTAAATACGTCATAAATCGTAAAGCGCAATTTACCTTCAGTTCAATCAACTCCAATATGATCACGATATTCTGTTATTTGCTGCTACGGAACCCTTCATGGGCGAGTCTGACTCGCACTTTTTTCTTTATATTACACTTCAAGATTGACCTCATCCCACCTGATTTTAAGTGGAAATAAGGTCATAGCTTAAGAGCGACAAGTAGAGCATAATAAAGCTCTTACTGGACTTGTCGCCCTTACCTGGAAACCTTACTCACTCGCAGGAACACAACAACACAGAGGTGATTGTTATTTGGCTGCGGTCTTCTGTAAAGTGGAGTTATTTTACCAGTCGGGCTGCTCCAGTTCGAGCCATAAATCACTATGCCCTACCTCTCTTAAACCGGTTTACTTAGCCGGTTTTTGTATTTTCTTTATTCAAGATTCAAGATAAAACCTAAGGTTTGTTTCGGCTTAACGTAATATGTTCGATGCATTACCGAGGTCTTTATAATGTATGTATACGTTCAGTTTATTCCAACAGTTGTGTTGCAACCTTTACAGCGCCGTAAATCACGATGGGCAGTAAAGCGACTGTCTGTCTGTTTCATCAGGGCATGTGGCTCCTTAGTGTATATTGTTATTGTGCATCTCGTTACACAACTATTAAATGTGCCATAAATCGCTGGAGGAGATTTCAAAATATCTTGAACATTGAACGATTAAATTTTAAAACTAATTCCTAGTTTATTCACAGAGGAAGCTCCTTTAGTCCGCCAAGTCAATATTATTTAATTTTTGCCCAACTTTAAATATTTTAAAGAAACAGAAAAATGTTGTCTCCCCTTGCGGTGCGGGAATCGAACCCACGTATGTATGTAGTTCTAAACATATTAGGCAGAAGGCATTTACCGTAGGCCAACGGTTTGGTACAGCAAAAAAATTTCATCGCCTACGATAACTTGCGGTTAGCTCAGTTGGAAGAGCAGCACGCGCGATATGTGAAGGTCGTGGGTTCGATTCCCGCACCGCAAGGGGAGATAATTTTTTTTTGTTTCTTTAAACTAACTTGTAGATTAGTTCAGATGATAAAAAAGTTCTGAGACATGAGATATTTGACTAAAACACGAAATCCTAATCATTTATTAGCTATTATTTAACATAAAGCGAAGAACAGAGTCTTGGCAGTGAGCCATGCAATTATCGCAAATGGCGTTTGAGCTAACTACCATCTGCGGATATTTTACATAAAAGACATCCTTTGATAATTTGGAATAGGTAATGTTATTTATAATCGCGGAAAATTACTTAGAATTTACTTTTCACTATACATATAACTGTTTGAGGAAGGGCAACGAGGGATATGAAGTGATCTCCTAATTTATACTAAATGACTTTGAACATCTGGCCTTATCCTTTATCGCTCCGTCAATTTTATCTTACTTTGAAGATGACACAAGAAAGAAATGAAAAAGAAAAGTTTCATTTACACCTAGTTCAAATCTATTTACAGCCTAAAGATTGTTGTCGATTGTCGAAGCAGGTCGAAGCAATATTTTCTGTGTGTTGTGACATTGTCAGATTGAGCATATAGAGAAAGAATACATAAGTTTTCGGGAGGGAATACAAAAGAGGCGCACATAACCTCTCCTCGGTCGACGTTTGCCGTCTCATCGGATTAAGAGTGATTGAGCGCAGAGTGCACTTATATACTCGTATTTAGCAAACATACGGGCTTTAACAAAAACTTGGGTAATTAGATGATCGTTTTGACATTGGTCCACTTATGCCCAGCTCCAATATTTTACGATTTGTAATGTGTCTAAAATTACTATCAGATCTACGAGTAATTAATTCTAATTTCAAATTTACTTTACATATCAGCTGTCGTCTATTGGTCGTGTCTAGCCTACTCTTCGTACAATTTATTACTCAAAGTCCACCTGTTGTACTTATTTGTGCAATAAAGTTTTTAAATAAATAACTAGATCCGTTTTTTAAATATTGGAACCAGGTATGAGTCGTCTAAAATTGAGCTGAGGCTATCGAATTCATTCATAATTCATAATATTTTATTTGCATAAATAAGTTCATGGTATAAATAGGTGTACCATATAAAGTGTGCACATGTCTTGCCAAACATTTTAAGCATGCAAATATTTAAAGTACAATATAATGGTCATTTCAATTATAAAAACTATGAAGCAATTAAAATAAAAAAAACAATAAAATTACAATAATAATGAATAAGTAGTAAATTCAAATAAATACCTACATATAGTTCATACAATGATTAGAATTAATTCCTTTATGTCATATAATTTTTGTCAATAAGCCACTTATACAATTGAACCTTAAGACTATTAGTTGTAAGCATATTTATGTAATTGGGGATTTTAATGTATATCTGAATACACATGAATACACAATTTTTCTTATATTTCAGATTTCGGGATGAGGGTCAAAATTAGGACTCGAAGACTCGAGTTCTTTGCAACTCTGTGTTCACCCGTAACCTTTAACGTGTGTTGTTAATTACGAACTGTAGTTCGGTCGGTGAGTCACGCGTGTACACAATGCTCCCATGACGTTGGAATGCGGGATACGTGACGTATTTACGATGAGGATGTTGTAAATCGTTAGGTCACGCGGTAACGCAGGTGAACACTTCTCTTTGGATCGCCCTAATTTGTTCAAAGGTGTTTTTATGTAATAAAATCTGAAGTATCATTCTATTCGACGACCTCCGTAGCTGAGAGGCGAGCTGAGCGGACTTTGAGTGTCGTGCCTAGTAGTGATGAAAGAGGCTTATTTCTTTAAGATGTTATGCTAAGGATCTGGGTGTTGTGGTACCGTCGTTGTTTCTGATTTCTGTAACACAAGTGCTTTAGCTACTTACCACAGAATCAGAGCAATGTATGTGATATTGTCCAATATTTATTTATTATTTAAGGCCTTAGAAACAGACAGACTAGTTTTTAAAGCCTTACGACTAAATTAGTCCTGTAACCCTTTAGTATTTAGTAATACCTTTTAACGTAAAATGCTTAAAAGACTAAAAAGCCTAAAATTACTAAAACACCTTATCGCCTTGGGCTGGCGTGTCATATAGGAAATCGAACGTTTTGATAATTCCTGAGTGAAATAAAATCGGGAAACAAAAAAATTTACGTTTTATTTAGTTTTATTTAGAGGCAAAAACCCAGCCAAGCGCAAGTTGGACTCGCCCATGAGGGGTTCCGTAGCAGCAAGATTCACAAACGTCAGAACCAATATTTAGTGATTAGTCTCGGTATGATACCTACTATAATTTAAGAAAGAGACAAACATAGTTTTCGAATTAAAATCCGTTTTCGACGTTTTGTGTATAACCGGCTGACCTAATCATTTTTATGGTATCTATTTTTAACCCCCGACGCAAAAACGACAGGGTGTTATAAGTTTGACGTATCTGTCTATGGCATCGCAGCTCCCGAACAACTGAACCGATTTTGATTTTTTTGTTTGAAAGATGAATAAGTCGAAAGTGTTCTTAGCTATGTTTGATAAAAACCTCCAAGATGGCCGCCGTCACACAATTAAGGATTTAATGTTTTAACAAAACTCCCACAATATGGCTATCATATAAAAGGGCTGACTAGCAGAATATATTCATAATGACAAACGTCAAATCCAAGATGTCATTTTTGACACATTACGAATCGTTAAATATTGAAACCGAGCATTGCACACCTTAGTTGAGCAAATTTAGCATCACTGGCTTTAACACCAGTCTATCATCTGCGTTTAGAGTTGTCGTAAACCCACGGATGGACAGATCTAAGGAATGGCACACATCCATACGATGCCACGTGATGCAGCAAGATCTATTGTTGCCAGATGTCTCGCCAGATATAAACTTTAACGAGTTTTGGATTCGTTTCCGTAACCTGATGCAGAATCGGTCGGACGCATTCGTGGCAAAGGTAAACAAACTGAATGTTGCATTATGAGTGGCGTAACTACTGCAAGTCGGCAAAATGCCACGCCCCCCCCCCCCCCCGCCAGATGGGTCAAAAGAATAATAAATATTGGACAACATCACATACAGTGCTCTGATTCTGTGGTAAGTAGCTTAAGCACTTGTGTTACAGAAATCAGAAACAACGACGGTACCACAACAGCCAGACCCGAGACAATATGGAAAAGTTCGTTTCCCATATTGGCCCGGCCGGGGATTGAACCCGGGACCTCAGAGATGGCGCGACGCCAAAGCCCGGCCCGCTCGTTTCTCGGCTACAGAGGTCATCAAAATAGGAATTTAATTATTATTAAACTCTAAGTCAAAGTGTGGTCGACGCGCGTTCAAAAAGAGCAGTATGTTGTAAACAATTTTTTTCTAAAGTCACAAAAAAGTTACTACACATATAAAATAGTCAAATGACTTATCCAATGTTTGAAAAACGATTCGTTCTAGTTACCGATAGTAATAAATTATACGAGGCGTAAACTAAAAACGGCCGACAGACGACTGATGACAGCTGATATGGAAAGTAAATTTGAAATTAGAAATAACGACTCGTAGAAAAACAAATATTCATATGTGACACATTAAAAAACCTGCGTATCTTATGCCCGGTTCGAATATTTTACGTATTCGAACCGGGCCTCTTTTGACGACCTCGGTGGCGCAGTGGCTAAGGTAGGCGGCCAAAGCGCGTAAGGTCCCGGGTTCGATTCCCGATCAGGTCAATTTGGAAAACGAACTTTTCTAAATTGACTTGGATCTGGGTGTGCTGGGATGACGTACCCAGTTGGTATCCGTCGTCTGGTACTCATAGTATAAGGGAAAACCTTAGTTTGAGACCAGGTGATTGGTGTGATTGTCTGGTGCATTTTTTTTTATTTTTTTTATTATATGCAGGTTTTTTCACCTACTATCGGCACCGCATAAAAGCCTAGGTGCCTCAAATAAGTATTTACGAACTATTCTTACGCGGTTTTGCATGTTCAGCAACGATATATTTTTAATGATTCTGTGGGAAATAGCTAAAGCACTAGTCTCTTGACTTGATTAAGTATAGTCTATTTACACATGGCATATCTTAAACGCGTCCGGAACGGAGGTAATATTAACGTCATATAAATTTACCGGCGCATTAAATTGCTTCCCGCAATATCGCAACTGAGCTGGAGTGCTTGACACAAATATAATTTCCAATGCATTTCTCCTGCGACCTGTAAATCTTATTCGTACTGTGCTTGTCAATTTTACGCTCTATGATAAAGGGTGTAAGGTGTATAACTGGGTGCGGATGACGCTGGAAGTTTTAGTGTTCTGAATAGGGTTGCTCCATTTAATTTGGTATGATTAATGCATGTAGATTGAATTTGAAACTGAGACTTAGCTACCAAGATATGTTTGTTACTTGGTACCTCGCCTTGTGCCTGATACATTTTAAATAACCTTTAAGTGTTAATTAAGTATGTAATAGGGCAACCAGTACGAACGAAGGCGCGGGCAAAAGCTAGTTTCATTTTAAACGGCTTGAGCGCATAAGTGGTAGCCCTACCTGCACCAGGTCAGTACTCCTGCAGCTGCCGATAACGAGCAGTATAATTAGACGGCGCCGATCAGAGATGGTAGATGCGCCAAGCATACAATATTAGGAACAAGTAGGGTTCCCAACCCTCCCGGATTGCCCGGGAGACTGTCTAACATCCTTAACATCGGTTTTTCTAAAAGTTAAATGCACTTGCCGCTCGCTTTTTTTTTCACATTGCACTTCAAGATTGACCTCATCCCACCTGATGTTAAGTGATATTAGGTCCTAGCTTAAGGGCGACATTTAAGGGACAATAATAGCTGTTACTGGACTTGTTGCCCTTACCTTGAAAACTAGACCCCTGCTACTAATGTAGCATCCCCCCAGAAGCACTGGAAACCTTACTCTTACGCAGTAACACAACAATACCGAAGTGATTGTTATTTGGCTACGGTCTTATGTAAAGTGGAGGTATTTCATGAGTCGGACTGTTCGCTTGCACATGTAACGAAGTTAACTATTCTAGTAACGGATTTCTAATCAAAGAGTTAACTATATGATTAACAGTGCCGATCTATGGAACTAGGTGTTACTAGCGCTAGTGTTACGAGCGCGTTTCGTGTATGGGACTATTTCTTCACGAACTGTTTTCTGTTTTAGCGCGCTTGTTGGGTATGTGTAAACAAAGCGCCCGATAGCCCACAGTGCGTTCAATTATAGTGAGAATGTCCGAGTTGCCTTGTAAGATAGTGTCCCTTACTTTTATTTATGACATACCCTTAATTTTGGGTATAAACGGGCTGCTATAAATATATGCATCTGAATACCTACTTGTGACACTGCTTTCGTTTCAGTCTTTTAGGGGCACAATGTAAGGGCAAATAAGGGCATTTTACCATTAATTCGGGTGAAAAAAAACACTGATAAAAGATATCGTTTAGTGCAATTATTCAGTTTTATTTGTACAGACAAGGTTAAAAGAATATAACGTTTACTAAATAATGTCTTTATCCATGTAAAATTATACAAAAACTTATGAATCGCCAGATTGAAATAAACCTGCTGCCTTGTTCGGAATGTTGATGCTATGGAAAAGAACCGGCATGAAACTCGATAGTTACTCTTTCCAAAAGTTGCAAATATGTAAACATGACCAAACATGAACATGAACAAACATGACGATGCTAACGGATAGGATATTTTGATATCAAATCCGTTGTCATCGCGATGTGGGTGCCTTTCTTGCTTACCATCAGGCTGGGAGGAGCCAATATACTGCGCTACTATAAAAAAAAATACGTTCAATGGCTCTGATTCTGAATCTGAATGAAGTATGGCGATGCTAACGGGTAGGATATTTTGATATCAAATCCGTTGTCATCGCGATGTGGGTTCCTCTCTTGCTTACCATCAGGCTGGGAGGAGCCAATATACTGCGCTACTATAAAAAAAAAACACACATACAATGTAGCTAATGTCTAGTGTACTTCAAAGAAGTTACAATTCTCTAATTTGGGAAATCTGCTATTTTATAATCGACACCTTTTTGATCTGACACTTAAACTTTGTTTAGTTAATTGAGTGCTATTTTAGGACATTTTATTAATTAAGTAATAATAATATTTAAGTTAAAATAGTAATATTTAAGAGAGGTAGGGCATAGCAATTTATCGCTTGAACTGGAGCAGTCCAACTGGTGAAATACCTTCACCTTACAGAAGACCGCAGCCAAATAACAATCACTTCTGTGTTGTTGTGTTCCTGCGTGTGAGTAAGGTTTGCGGAGCTCCTGCTACATTAGTAGCAGGTGTCAAGCCTTCAAGGTAAGGGGGACAAGTCCAGTAACAGCTTTATTATGCTCTGCATGTCGCTCTTAAGCTAGGACCTCATTTCCACTTAACATCAGGTGGGATGAAGTCAATCTTGAAGTGTAATATAAAAAAAATTAAATATGTCCAGACTTACATGAAATAATTTGATATCAATTAAAGATTTTGTTGTTTGTGATGAAAATTTAAGAAAACCACAAAAAGCTGGCTTGAAAAGGATCTCTTCGTTTTAATGTTTTCTTTTCAAGTTTACTTCACTGTGACATGTGTTCGTGGTTATTTCTGCTTTCGGTGAGAACACGGCTAATTTCGGCAAAACTACGTAAACTATTGTTAATTTGACTTTGGAAAGACGCATTAGTTTTTCCGAGAAATACATACGTATTTTGCACAAATAAAAAAAGGCTCCGAGTTCATACCTCGGAACATAAACCACTGAAGATCGATTGGCGAAAGGCCCTTATAAACGGACATTTAATAAATTTAAAAATTTAATAACCCATTATAAATGTTTTTTTTATTACAAAGAAAGCTGAACTTAACTAATTCTGCATTAAGACATACGGTGTTGTTAATTGTAAAATATAATAAATTAAAAGGAACATTGGCAATATAACTAAGATTTATAAACGAACTGTAGTTCGTAATAGGTAGGTATTTGCTGAAGAAAATTGAACAAAGCAGAATTAAATTAAAATTTAATGTGATGACTAACAGACTAGTTGTTCTTAATGTAGTCTTCCATTTTGTAGTACCATTTTAAAACCTAAGGGATAACGTATTTATCTAACAAAGTTCAAGAAACTATTCCCCGCACGTAAATCAAACATATTAATTAGTAAAACGACGTTTGACGATCTTCGTAGCCGAGATGCAAGCTGGCCGGACTTTGGCGTTGCACCATGCCTAAAGTTCTGGGTTTGATCCCCGGTCGGGTCAACATGGGAAACAAACTTTTTTGTATTGTCTCGGGTGTGGATGTTATGATACCGTACTTGTTTGTTTAATTTCTGTAACATATAATGCTTAAGCTGCTTACCACAGAATCAGAGCTATGTATGTGGGGTTGTCCAATATGTATTTTTATTTATTTATTATCCAAAGTCACAAGGCGACTGTTTTCCAAATCTCCGAATTATTATGGTGGAATTGCAACCACGTTACGAATGCAATTAAACTGCACTTACCCGCTCCATAAATATTTAACGAGTGTACACACGGGTCGAAACGCAAATAGTTAGTATAAACACACGGGTGGATTTGTGCACAATCTAAAATCGATCAAAGTCCGGAATTTTGGAAACAGCTGAAACAACGCATTATTTATACTGTAAGGAACGTATGTTCTTTACTAAAAGTGGAAGTACTTCCGCCGAGCTAGGTGTTATCTGCTCGGGGACCAAGGCCCTACTACCAATCTTGGTTCGTTGTATATATACTTAGTGGCGACGAAAACTCTGATATCGCGATGTAGGATATCGATGTCATGCATTACGTATGGAGCGTTGTTTACTACGCCAATTCTGCTGACGCTGTATTTGTGTCGACTTGTAGGTCATGTCGTATGTCGGCACAGTACTCCCCCCCTTTGGAGTCCAAGCACGTGCCCGATGCGTGTAGTTGCAGGGAGGCAGCTGCTGATACGCCGGTGTGGACCAATGACTCGGTCGTAGGGCTGCGATGGCCTGCTTCATTACACGGGCCCGGAACCAGGTGGCTTTGTCAGCTGAGGTGGTCCGGTGCTCTTGTCGTGGCTAAGCTGGCTGTTGAGGGTATGGAGACATGGCCTGATGCGAAGGCTCCGCTTTCAAAGGCTGCTGATGTTCAGCTCAGTCGGGGTCACCAATGTAAGGAACGTATGTTCTTTACTAAAAGTGGAAGTACTTCCGCCGAGCTAGGTGTTATCTGCTCGGGGACCAAGGCCCTACTACCAATCTTGGTTCGTTGTATATATACTTAGTGGCGACGAAAACTCTGATATCGCGATGTAGGATATCGATGTCATGCATTACGTATGGAGCGTTGTTTACTACGCCAATTCTGCTGACGCTGTATTTGTGTCGACTTGTAGGTCATGCCGTATGTCGGCACAATACGTTCTTCGGTAGGCCATCACTATGTTTTTTTGTTTATGAGGGGATTCCTCCTCGGCCTATCGCACCGTCACTCTCTGCGGGGAATAAAGAGTGGTGTGTCGGTCTCGCACCGACTAAAACCCCCTCAGTGGCCAACGTGAGCAGTTGCGGGGTAGTCGGGATCCCTTGCTATTGGGAATTATTATCTAAGCCATGTAGGTGTATTCCTGACGTCATAGAGTCAATTTTCACTTTATTAGCGGTGCACAAAGTTCAAATTCTATCATATTTATCAAAACGGTCGGTGCAAAAACCGGCATCAAATCCTAAAACGCGCTCGCCGTTTTTTGTACCTACTATTAAATATGAAGGTTGTAACCAAATCTGCCCCATTCCAATTTTTTCTAAAGAACTGTGTCGGGTACGCTAGTTGTGAATAAAATCAATAAGAAGAATCGAGTGTGCTCTCTCTATCTTCAGGTACTTACACTCGCCAAATGTAGAACACTGCTTCCACCTGTCGTAAACTTCCGAAGAACAATATGTTGTAGGTTCGTGGCAAGACTTACACTTATCCGTAAACTACCGGATCACAAAAGCGAGACACCCGTCTAAGTGCAAGCGTATCGTTGCTGTTTTGTTAGCGATTGCTGTGATTCGACCTCCACAGCTCTTTTAGCCATGGTTTTGATACTTCTATATATTTTCTTCTTTTCTTTGTATTACCTTTTGTTTGACTAAAATATAATGGAATTATAACCACAATGAAACTAATTCTATGCTCGAATAATATATTGGATCAGCGAATTAAGAGATCTGTAAACACACAATGTCATTTACAAAAACAAAAGGTCATAGAAAAGTAAAACATATTGACGTATCAAAACTACGGCCAAAAGGGCTACGGTTTTTTTAAAGAAGCACGGTATATTGGCTCCTCCCAGCCTGATGGTAAGCAAGAGAGGAACCCACATCGCGATGACAACGTATTTGATACCGTTATCCTATCCGTTAGCATCGCAATACTGGCCCGCAAGATGTTTCTTCGCTCAAGATCGGATCACAGTAGTCACTAACATGTTTTTATTCAGTTTCCGGACTGATTTTCTTGTTTTTATTGCGTATAGAGCGCGGAGCCGGCGGGCGTGACCAGCGACCGCGCCGCCTCGCAAACACTGACATTTGCCGTGTTCCTGGACAAACTGACATTTGGACAGCGGCGACGGTGTAGGGTTGACTGGAGGTAAAGATTAGGGGTCTCGTCATAGTCTTTTTTTTTTTATACAACGTGTCTCTCTGAACACTCGACACTGGCGGAATAATCGCGGTGTTTTATGGCGCGAGATTGATTACATACAAAAAACAATGTTAGGGACCCTCCGTTAGTCACGTGAGGCCAAAAGGGGGGAGGGAGGCCAAAATACTGTAAAATTGTGTAAAAATTTAATACAAAAAAAGTACAACAGGTGCACTTAATGCTAGGAGCTTTCGCCACTAGTTAACCCTTAAGTCATGCAGTTATTACACAAAATTTTGGCTTAAAGAGATATCACGTGTATTTATTTTCGTAACCGAAGTATATTTGTTTTTACAATCTTCCGAAATGTAACAACATGCCATCTTTAAGTCGTAAAACCCAGACCACGAGACATACCTGACATAATAGAAAATCAATTGTGTCTGGCTTTCAAAAGGACATTCAGTCTTACGAGGTTAAAATTTCAATCCTTTTTGAACGGGACGGAAAAATCATAGCGCTGTATAAATTTAACGTGCCCGTTTGTCTATGTGTTTGCTTTTATTATTTTTATAGTACTAAACGCCGTACTTGCGAACTTTAAATATTAGAAACAGAATTTTTTTATCTACCCTACCGGAGGCTAACGGTTGATACAGCAGAAAAATTTCATCACCTACGATAACTTGCGATTAGCTCAGTTGGTAAGAGCAGCACGCGCGATACGTGAAGGTCGTGGGTTCGATTCCCGCATCGCAAGGGGAGATAAAAATTTTCTGTTTCTAATAATTATGTGTTTGCTTGCTACGAGAGCTACGAAATGTACCGATTCTGTTTTCTTTGTTTGTATATTCAATTTTATATTGAAGAGTGTATGACTATGTTTGATAGAAATCGTTCCAATATGGCCATATTTTGTATTCCATATTTTGACACGACTCCCTTCATACAGGTATCAAATAAAAGAGCTTGAACATTACTACACTTTTAGGTACGAACTGAGGATCTCATTATAGAAAGAAATACCTCATTACACCGTGCAGTGTCATTTTTTAATTGTTTCTGAAATGACTTTTGTAACGCTTGGTAGTTACTATTCTCGTGTATTATGTGTTTATTTTTTAGATTACTTATGCACTTTGTCACTATTAGCGCACCAATAAACTAACTCCCCGCATGACCCAAAGGTTGACTGGCAGAGAATGTGTTTCCAAAACTTTTCCAGTTTTTAAAAGTAGGAGCAAATTTTTTTTAGTACCTCAGTATATGGGCTTCTCCCAGCCTAATGGTAAGCAAAAGAGGAACCCATATCGCGATGACAACGGATTTGATAGCGTAATCCTATCCGTTAGCATCGCAATGGCCCGCAAGATCTTTGAAGAAGAAAACCGCAGCCAAATGACAATCACTTCTGTGTTGTTGTGTTCCTGCGTGTGAGTAAGGTTTCTAGAGCTCCTGGGGTACCCCTGCTACTAATGTACTATTAGTAGCAGGGGTTAGGCCTTAAGGTAAGCGTGACAAATCCAGTAACAGATTTATTATGCTGTACTAGTCTCCCTTAAGCTAGGACCTTATTACCACTTAACATCAGGTGGAATGAGGTCAATCTTGAAGTGTAATGTAAAAAAAAAGAATCCATGTAAAAGGAAGAAAGAACACATGAGCCGGAGTTTGGCAGCCCTACCACAGAGATATATATAGAGCTCATAGTACAGTCCATCAACGCTATTGTTATAACGTCATCGCCCAATCAACTAACAAATCCGAGTTTGATTGGAAACAGTTTTTGTTCGAAGGAATTTTTAGTAACTTTGAGTGTGGATTTACGAAAACTGTTATGATGAAAAAGATATAAATGTTGGACTTATTAAGGAATCAGAAACTATGCGGCACAGCGCCTAGACTCAAAAAAATACAGAAAAGTTAGTTTTTATGGTTCCATACTCAAAGGGTAAAAGGGCTTCGCTGTCAGTCTGTCCATCCGTCTGTCACCAGGCTGTATCTTCTGCACTGTACTTCATTATTTTGGGGGTAGGACGGTTAAAAAACAAGTACCCTACCTCTTAAATAATTTACCCTTGGCTCCTGGGGGGTGCTACATTAGTAGCAGGGGTTAAATCTTCAAGGCAAGGGCGTCAAGTCTAGTAACAACTTTATTATTTTTTATTATTTATTACCACTTAACATCAGGTGGGATGAGGTCAATCTTGTTCAGATGTAATATAAAAAAAAATCCGATCAGAGACAAATAAAATTATTTGAAAAAAGAAAGTGCACAGGTGCTCTTGGCTCAATTTTATTAATATTTATGACCTTGATCCCGCAGACAAACTGTATAAACAGTTTTGTGGGACCCTACCTATTTTATAAACTTATTTGTTTTGTGTAATAAATAAATAAAGTAAATAATTTATAGTTTTGTGGAACTCGATTTTCCTTAATGGACAATCTTCACGGTATTCCCACAGGCGCGGCGGCGTGACAGCGAGCGTATTTTTAGCCGGTTCGATGTCTGTTTTGTGTAAAGCTATGGCCGCCATTGTATTGAGGATACAAAAACAAAGTCACTAATGTAACAGGGTATACGATTAAAAAAATCTATCGGTCTGATTATAAAAAAATATAAGGAACAAACAAAAGTATGTCACTTTGGACTTTGTAGGTACAGCTCTTATGAACATAAGAACCAATATCATAGGTCGATTTTATTATTTTCATAGTACTTTAGGCCGTACAGGCGAACTTTAAATTTTAGAAACAGAAAAATTTAAGTATATTAAGATAAGTATGTAGTTCTAAACATATTTGGCAGAGGGCACTTACCGGAGGCTAACGGTTGATACAGCAAAAAAATTTCATCGCCTACGATAACTTGCGGTTAGTTCAGTTGGTAAGAGCAGCACGCGCGATACGTGAAGGTTGTGGGTTCGATTCCCGCACCGCAAGGGGAGATAATTTTTTTCTGTATCTAATATATAATTTCGTAGGTATTGCAAGTGATTACTTTGACGTGCTGTCGACCGTAGATACTTTTTCTTACTAATGATAGAAAATAACATTGCGTTGAAATTTAGTGTGACGTCACCTCTTCGTACAGCTTCTTCGAACAGCAAGAATGGAAGCCTGTGTTGTTACAAGTACAGTTTTTACGAAATTGTGACGTAAACAGACCCCAAAACAAATAAATAATAATACAGAATTAATAATTTCGTATTGAAAATATAGTAAAACTAGCTGTACCGGCGAACTCCGTAACGCCTATTCTTTTTGATTTCTAACCTTTTAAACCTTCCCTGGACCAGGACCCTTGTATATGTATATGTTTCAAGTGGTTAACATTCTTTATTATATGTATATAATTTACAAATACTTTGGTTTTTTATCTTCTTTTCAATAATTGATTTTTAATTTTGATTTTACAATTGACAAACTAACTGTGTGTCTTAGTGCAAAAAAAGTAATAAGTTAAGCTTTCATTTGTAAAAACTATTACTGAGTTTCTTGCCGGTATCTTCTCTTTAGTTATAGGTTCCGAACCGGAGGTAGCTTCATTTACTTTATATAGAGACTATTCACAAGTATTACTAATGTAATCTATGTGAATGAAAATGATTGACTTTGACTTTGACTTATCAACATACTCGTATATGTATATGTTTCGAGTGGTTAACATTCTTTACGCATTCTATTATAATCCTACTAGCTGTGCCCGCGACTTCGTTTGCGTGGACTACATCTTTTCATGGTCGGTTTTACCCCTTTGTCCCCTCATATTCGAAACAAAAAGTAGTCTATATTTTAACCCAAGTTTCGAGCTATATTTGTGCCAAATTTCATATCTCTAACTTCAAAAATAAACATTTTTCCATATAAACTTTCAAAGGTGGTATTACCCCCATCCCCCCCTTATTTTCTAATAAAAAGTAGCCTATGTCCGTTGTTGAGATTCAACGTATATCTATACCAAATTTCATCAAAATCGGTTGAGAGGTTTAAGCAGGAAAGCGTAACAGACAGACAGACAGAGTTACTTTCGCATTTATAATGTAGTGTGAGACTCACCTCTCCACACATGTATTCATCTAGTATATAAGTATTAGCCCTAAGTAATTAGAGGGACAATTAAACTATACTCGAGTTGACAACACGTCTTTCGATCACTCCCGGTCCCAACATTACATGGCGACTCTGCCAGTGCTGCCTTTGGGCAGTGCTGCGCAACGTTTTTTAACTAGTTAAATGTGAAAAGTAATAAGTGAAACCGGACTACAGAATTGAAATAAAAAGTGTTGCTTAAAAATAAGAGACAGTTCCTGATGGCGAAAAAATAATTGTGTGATGTTCTTGGGCATCTGGCAAATCGTGGCACCAGACGAATTTTATTAATGTGCTGTGTGCTGCAAGTGATGATGTTGAAAATGAGAGAATGCTGGCAGCCGGGAGAGTACGAGTCAGAGGTTGGAAAGTTGCTGGCTGCCGGGAGAGTCGGTGTCCAACATGAGGTGATGACCGTTGAACGCGCCGGGAGAGATATGTGAACATGACACCGAAGCGGGATTTTTTTTTTTATTTAATAACATTTACTTTTATTTTTGTCATTTCTTTTATTTAAAGATTTAAGGTGGTTAACTAGCTGTAGTGTTTAATTGATGGGCCCTACCTTACTATTATATGCTTATATTTTAATGTTTTTTTTTAATAATTATTTTTTTTAATAACATTTTAAAACGTAACATCCAATAATAGATACTCTCAATTAATTAAATTGAAATTTGAAATAATAATTAACATATTTACCTAATTGTTAAATTTTTTTGAGATAATTTTTAAATGAATCCTAGTTTTGTGTAAATTTAAATAGATTATTTCAAATTACAGCAAGTTTTTGTAGATGTTGATAATTTTGGTACAGAAAGTTAGTAATGTTTTAAATTTAAACTACAAGTTATTTGACAATTATGTGTATTTTAATAATCAGCTTGAACATTTGGTTCCTTAAATTTTAATTTTATTTTCGAATTTCTATAATCAGGTTTGATTAAACATTAATTAACATTAAAAACGTAACCGTATTTTAAATTATTTTGTTATCTACTTTGTTTAAAATCACATAGCAAAGTCCATAGTAACAAATTGTGAAATTGATGACCTTATTAGCGAACAAAGTTATGCGCGCTAGAAAATGACACCACCTCCGTATAAGGAGCGTGCTTCATAAACATTGAAGACTTGTGCACAGTTTATCGATGGTTTTAATTAGACGTACTAATGTCTTATGTTCGAGTATGATCTAGACATTTTAGACAATACATCATTTAGAAATTTAAATTTTTAAAAGAGTTTACAGCATTACTTATTTTGAACTTTAATGATATATTCGAATGGAAATTTAATTTTAGATACAGAACTATAATTGTTTTTTTTTGTTTTATGTGTATTTCATTGATTGATTAAGGTATGTTTTGGATAGTTTATTGAGTGGTTATGAGTTGGGAATGATGTATTTTAAATATTTTGTATTACAGTTGGACTGATCACCCAAAAGCAAACAAAGTATTTTTATACTGAAGGATTAGGTTTTTTTGAAGGTATACGGATGTCTTAAATAATGAGCTAATGTTATAATGAAGATGGGGAATAATATAAAATGAGTAAGAAGGTACAGACTAGGGCTCAGATCCTTCATTTGATCAATGGTGTCGACGAGTTTCGCTCCGTGAAAATAGTTGGAGATCGGTAAATCTTAAACCTGTTGACCCTAAAAGTTATTATGAAATAAGTATGTTAAATGAGAAGTTGAATAAATAATTGTCTGTACCGTAGGAATATAATGATGTTAATGAGAAAAATGAGTTCGGGCAAAGCCAGCCTAAATTATGATAGGAACCCCAGGAGATATGATATTAGTAGCAGATATAGAAATATGAATGTAATGGAAAGGAATTAATAGAGGAAGAAAGTAATGAAATAACACAATAAATTAAATACATATGAGGTTTAATAAACTTTGGTTTAATAGGCTTTGGTTTAACTTTACGAGAATTGTAATGCTATGTGTATTTGCACTCTGAACAAATCAAGTTTTTTTTTTTACCAACACTTGTCTTGTTCTGTAATATTCAATCAATATTTGTTTTGAGCAAAAATGTTTACTTTTTGTAACTTTGAACAATATGTAGAATAATATTTGGATAATGAGAGTATCTATCTATAAAATCATGTTTTTATATTGCTTAACATTATTCATAACTTTTTTATTTAAAAAAAAAAAGTAAAGTACTTATGTTTTTCTTTTTTTTTCAATAATAGGGGAGGTGTAGTGTGAGACTCACCTCTCCACACATGTATTCATCTAGTATATAAGTATTAGCCCTAAGTAATTAGAGGGACAATTAAACTATACTCGAGTTGACAACACGTCTTTCGATCACTCCCGGTCCCAACATTACAATAATATTAGTAGGGATATTGTATATTACGATTCCCGAGACTTCATGACTAAGCTTGTCACTTATATGACATACAAACTGTGAGTTATTATGTTTTATTCTCGCGACGCGTGACCCATATACGAGTATTCCTATTCTTCAGAATATAATGTAAAGGATAAACTCATGGTTCTCAGGGTGTTTGTGTGTTTGTCATTAATACTGATAAATTGACGCAAGATGCGGCATTGAAATTCGTAGTGTTGTTTAAAATGAGTAAGTCAGTTTTAAAATGTATGTTATACTTATCTATATTGCAAGTCGTCTATTTAACATGCTTTTTCATCATTTTAATGAATGTCAATAAAAATTGTATCTTAAAAATGTAAGTAGTGTATAACTTTAGGAAATTGAACCAAATCGGATTTTTTTCTTGTTACGTTCGTGAACAATTAGGGTTGTAAAAAAAATAGAAAATATACCAGGATCATACTGGACCGGGTCGCTAGTAAACACGTAAGATATAATAAAAACTCAAAGGAAATGTGTAATGTCAAATAAAAAAAAATTAAAGGGATTTATTTAGTTAGTTTTTGTAGGAGTTGCTATTTGGTGTCAAGTTTGAAATATTTTATTTTACAAAACCAGCAAAAAGTTGCAACATCAAGATTTTAGTTCACAGATTTTTCTGACAACACTTATCTATCAAGATAAATGGTGATGTTATACTTGTTAAGTACTTAGTTGTGTGGCATGTGACGTCACTCGTCAGACCTAACTAGATTTTGGGTTTAAAGATCTAGAAAAAACCGTAGAACATAACTCTTTATAAAAAACGCAAAATTTTTCATGTATTGTTGAAACAATTTTTCAGCAATTAGTTTACTAAGCGTTTTTGAAGAAATTTTAGCTAATTAAAGCCTCACCTTTGGCATTTGATCGTCTTAGTGGAGAGGGGCGGATTAGGGATTACTTATTTTCCAAATGTTATTTTAAAAATAGCTATTGAACAAAGAATTTATAAATAGCTAATTTTATCCGCAAACATTTTTGTCGGAGACAGAAATATCATAAATTAAAACATAAAACAAGTTAAGCCTGCTTGAGGAGTTTTTATTAGACAACATCACACACATTTAAACTTTAAGACTTTTGCGTTCCATTTTAAACATTTTAAATAATTTAACGGGGCAAACACACATTTGTACTAATTCTGTGGTAAGTAGCTAAAGCACTTATGTAACGAAATCAAAAGCAATGACGGTACCACAACACCCAGACCCCAGACAATACAGAACAGTTTTCCATGTTGAATATTGACATGACCGGGAATAAAACCTCAGAGATGGTGTGGCACCAAAATTCTCTCGGCTACAGAGGTCGTCAAATTGAAAATAGAGTATTATAACAGAAGCTCAAATAATTTTAACAAAATAAAATCCCCTTAGTACAGAATCTCCGCGTGACCTATAGGCTTAGTTCGTCCCTGGACGTGTGGATCAAAGGTTAAATTAAGTTCTCGATAAAATCAATTGTCTTAGTCCAAGCTGTAACGTTATTTTGAAGAATGAGAAATAAGGTCACAATTATTTATCGTGTAATGCCAGGATCCAATATTTGAAAAATGATCCGATCTTGTTACGAATTGTTATAAATTATACGAGGCGTAAACTAAAAACGACCGACAGACGACTGATGACAGCTGTTGATTGATGGTATGGAAAGTAAATTTGAAATTAGAATGAACGAATCGTAGAAAACGTATTGTCATTTTTGACACATTACGAATCGTATAATATTGGGATCGGGCATTAGTTAGTGGTTAAATTAATATCAGACAACATTATATACATACATTGTTTTGATCTTAAAGGAAGTAGCTTATGTGTATTGTGTTATGGAGACCAGGCAACTGATTTCCAAATGTCAGTAATAAATCCGATTCGGAAACCCATTTTTTGTCTCTTTCAATTGTGTATATTCTCAAGCAATACTGGCAGAAATAGATTTATAGCTATAGATCTCTAATAGATATTTCACATTTGAATTGTATCTGCAAAATTATCAATTACAAATAATATTTTTAATTTATTTTATTTTTCAGAAATTGCTCTCTAATTGGCTGTAGCTTCAATTTTAGTTTGTGTTCATTTTGACGATGCATAAGTGTTACTTGTAACCTACATGAATAAATGAATTGATTATGACTGATTATGATTAACATATAACAAAACTTTCCCCTCTTTTATCTTTGCCGTGCCCACTAGCGTCCATAACTTGTACTTTTAGTTTTTAAGAAACTACATGTAACATCAGTACATACTTACGGAGAGCAATAACAATATGAATATGAATAAAATTAATGTGAAATTTGACCAATGGAAAATGTACGATTCGTTTAAAAGCTACCTCCTAACACCACGACTAAAATATGACATTAATGTTGTGTGTATGTATATTTCCATCGCTTTTATATAACGTATACACAGACAGACGCCAAGTTAATGGATCTAGCGGGAAGCTCGAGTTACGTCTCAAGATGTTGTTAAGGCACTTTTAGAAGCCGAGTGAAACTAAATCTTCAGCCATTTTGGATTGTCATGTAAGTATATGTGGTGAAGACAGATATACAAACAATAAGAGGATATACTTATTTATAGTTGAAAATAGGAGAATTATAAACAATGCCTCACATATAAATTTAAATAAAATTAAAGTATAAGGTACTTTACCTGACTATGTATTGCAAGATTTAATATTATTTACTACTCAGTAGTAGTAAATAACACGGCACAGTTGCCCGCGATTTCGTCCGCTTGGAATTTATATGAAAAATTAATTTAATCATCAAAAATTAACGTAACTCATGTTATTCCATATGTCATTAGTTATCTGCTAGTGAAACCCCCAGCAAAGTCGGTTCAGCCATTTCAGAGATTATTCGGAAAGAATAAATAGATAGAAAGACAATCAAACATTCTAAAAATTACATATTAGTGTAAGTATCCATTTGAATTTAGTACGAATAGGTTATTTGAATATCACAAAACGTCCCTCCAATTTTATTTATATTTATAGATTATGGATTAAAATGGGAATTTCTTACGCATCTACTTACATTGAGAAGAGATAACATAAATACATATATACAAACTCAAACCAAACTATTTAGACACTTAAATGTTCCGTCCTATCTGTTTATGACGTTAATATTATCTATTCTGTGGTTTAATTTGACTACGATGGCAATATAGCTCTCAATTACGAAACCGTCCGCAACATTACACCGTTTATCAGACGTACACAAACGCGTCTAAAACAAACACAGATGGCAGCTCTTGTCCCGTATCAAAGCGTTGATCAAACAGTTTAGGATCATACTTAATTGCCCGCCAACGGCACGCGGTACGCAATAACTGAGCGATTCCGACCCTTGTCGTTAGTGTTTATTGATTGTTAATAGGGTAGACCAGGCATGTCTTAACCACGGCCCGTGGGCCGCATGCGGCCCGTAGCATATGTTTGTGCGGCCCGTAGCCTATGTTTGTGCGGCCCGTAGCCTATGTTTGTGCGGCCCGTAGCCTATGTTTGTGCCGCCCGCGTGGTGTTTTCATATTGTATTGCAATATCTTGTTGCATTATTTTTACTGTATTGGTAGAAACGCCTTGTCGCGGTTGTACAGTTAGAAGCACGTCAGACTATAGACTTTGGACTTTGCACCGATCTTATGTCGCGAGCATAAGAACTAATATCGAACTAATAATAATCCAAGTTCAGTGTCGTAGTTTAAAACATCTAAAGATGAAATACCTACATTATATAGGAAGAAATCAGAATCCTTATTATCTACAAACTTACTTCATCCTCACTTCTTCTCATATATTGACTGATATGAATATGTAATAAATATTGATATAATAAGTAAACTGCGTTGATCCCGACTCGCCGTGGTCTCCTCGCCGTGGTACTAGTCTGCCCGATTCTAGAGTGTTATTCAAAAGCCGGAGGCGCGGAAGGCGACGAGGCTGCTATTCCCGGAGTGCCGGAGACGAGGAAATCCTAATGCATGATTATTTTGTATTGATTTAAAAATAAAAACCTCAACCTGTATTTAGAACTTTCATTATTATGAATTTAGATCAACACACCATTAGGGATTATATCTTTAGATATTTCAAGTTTAGGTATTGTGAAGTTAGGTTTTATGGAATTCGACATAATAATCGTTTGACATTTAGATCTTTCATTATTTTGAATTAAGGTCATCCAACCATTTGGTATTGTAATTTTAGGGGTTTTGAACATCGGTAATTTAACTTTAGATATTTTAATTTCAGGTGTTGCAATACGTACCCTTTCTGGCATATCCGCTATATTCATTGCGGTATGAAATTAAAATAAGTACATAAACATCTCTACCTAATACCAACCTCTGTAATAGCTTTATAGATTGATTTGTTTGAACCGTTTGCGTTGGAAGTTAGTTTGTTAGTATCATCAATGTTAGAACCTACTCGTGAACTGAAACACGGGTGTGGCGGCGCACCTCACTTATTAAAACGTCGGGTAACTGTGTAAAGTCGATCGCTTGTCAGACACGCCTTTAAGTGGAAAATTTTCATTGTTCTGTAAGGACATACATTCTTAACTAAATATGGAAGTACTTCCGCCGAGCTAGGAGTTTTCTGCTCGGGGACAAAGGTCCAACTACCAATCTTGGTTTGTTGTATATATAACTAGTGGCGCCGAAAACTTTGATATCGCGATGTAGGATCGATGTGTTGATTGGCTAATCGTGCATTACGTATGGAGCGTAGTTTACTATGCCAATTCTGCTGACGCTGTATTTGTGTCGACTTGTAGGTAATATCGTAGGTGCCTAAAATAAAGGTTGTTTACCAGGACAGGTATAGATGTGTTTTTAAAATTGTTGAGTCAAGCGATGTCTGATCTCATATCAGGTAGAGCCCTCTTCGGTTCCCTATGAGTTCGATGAAGATGTTATAAGAAGATGATAAGATTTCGCAGCATCACCGATACTTGTAAGTAGGGGTCATTTTGGGGACTAGTCTGCTAAAAATAAATATCAATAATCCACACTAATATTATAAATGCGAAAGCAATTCTGTCGGTGTGTTTGTTTGTCCGGCTTTCAGGCCTAAACAGCTGAATCGATTTTTATGATATTTGGTATTGGTAAACGTTGAACCACTAGAAAGTACAGGCTACCTTTTGTTTTGAAAATAAGGCCGGATGGGGTAATGCCGCCCTTGAAAAGTTTATATGGGAAAATATTAATTTTTTAAGTTAGAGATATGAAATTTGGCAGAAATATAGCACGAAACTTGGATTAAAATATGGAATAGAGGAGAGGGGTAAAACCGACTATGGTAGTATAAAGTCCACGCGAACGAAGTCGGAGGAATATCTAGTTTTAATATATTTTGTATTAATTTCATGCACCGCCACAATGTTTTCGGATCAAATTTGTGCGGTGTACTGGTGGTGAATGCCACATTTAGTACGCCTGTAGTACTTTTTAATATATCAATAAATTTTAAGTAAATCGTGTTGTAGCATTTGAAAATGCAATTTGAGAGATTATTTGCAATAAATCAATATGGCCGAATTTCCCGATGTAGCTTAAAGTCATCTTTTCCAACTGATACCTTCCAATAATTTGTGAATGGAGTCCGCATTCCAATTGCATATCGATGAATGGAGCTTTCTTTCAACAATAGTTGTTTACCATCACAATCGTTTCGGCCTGGAGTGGCTGGGCGCT
The DNA here is from genome assembly GCA_037074685.1 of Glyphodes pyloalis. NCBI lineage: Eukaryota > Metazoa > Arthropoda > Insecta > Lepidoptera > Crambidae > Glyphodes > Glyphodes pyloalis. The sequence goes on along the minus strand of JAYKKO010000024.1, from coordinate 1,699,315 downwards.
TGCTGGCCCAGATCCATCTCAAGTGCTCAGCCGAAATACTCAGCATGTTTACAGGGCTCACGTACAAACGATTGGACTGACATATAAAACTAGAAACGTTATGGGAGTGGGGAATTGGGTTTGTAGAGATAAAAGTTTAAGTGGACGTCAGAGATAATAAATAAATAATAAATATTGGACAACATCACATACATTGCTCTGATTCTACGGTAAGTAGCTTAAGCACTTGTGTTACAGAAATCGGAAACAACGACGGTACCCAGCGTTTTGGCGTCACTCCATCTCTGAGGTTCCGGGTTCGATGCCTGTTCGGGTCAATATGGAAAACAAACTTTTTCTATATTGTCTCGGGTCTGCGTGTTGTGGTACCGTCATTGTTTCTGGTTACTGTAACACAAGCGCTTTAGCTAAGTACCACAGAATCTGAGCAATGTATGTGATGTTGTCCAATATCATTTACTTATTCATTGCCATTCTGTTACTTGCAGTTTTTTGATTATGAAACCATGAAACGATTCCAGCAGACTTTTCAAGGAAAACGTAAATAGAAAGCGTTGTGTAAAGGTTAATGGGTTAAACGAAGTTAGCAATGTTTTACAATGAATAATTTAGTGGTCATTAGCTCACAGTTCACCATCGACCCGTTACGTTGTTCGCCTACTTTTAGACCTAAGAACCTGAACGAAAATAGCTGACCGGCCGTGTTTACAAAAGGTTAAAAATAATAAGCTACATTAGACTGGCTGGAAGGTGTAATGGTTGGCGCTCCGGTCTGTTGAACATGGGTAATGGGTTCGAACTCTACCCGGGACACACGTTAAATCATGATAAAATCATGTTTATTTAATACTCACGTATTTGGTGTGCATGTGTGTGTGTATGTGTGTGAATGTATTATTTTGTTATTTTTTGTACTTTTATCTATATTACAAATATTGATTATAATTTTTTAATTCGAACCAACGTGTCTGTACCACAGGGAAGCCGTTTCCTTTAAGATGACTTTTTATCATGTAGTCTACAGGAACAGAATAAAAACCAAATCATTCAATAAATAATAAAATAACAATCAAAGAAAATCTAGTGGTTAATCTGCAAATAAGCTATTTATTACTAGGAACAACGGGATTTGTACAACAAAATAATTTCGAAATAATATGAATGACTCATTTTTGTTTATTTTTGACAGATGAATGATTCAGGTTTTTTAGATAATTATTTTTGACATACTTATGAGAAATAACAGTATCTATTATAATGATTACTGGTTTAATATAACTTCATATAACCAGGTGTTGTACAACTAATTACAACATTAAATAACAAGTTACCATTTCTGACGTAATTCACCATTTACACTTAGTTTCCGCCATTTAGTGAAACTTTAAACCTTAAACTTGTTGTTGCAGAACATTTAATACTATATGAATATGTTATCATGCTACTCAATGCTGTACATTTACTTAAACGCTATATAACTACTGTGTGAGAGCACCTTTACAATAATTTCGATTGACGACACAATTTACATTCCGCTTATACATTTAAAATGGCACGAGGCAAATTTAACTTTTCCTTATTTACTTGACTTAATGATCAAAAAGCACATTAGCAATAAATATGGCGGCGAACGGATTCAATAATGACCGTATTTATCGTCGACAGTAAACGGTATGATAAATTGACAATTTCCCAGTAACGGGCCGAATTTGAATGACCTATGTTGATTTTAGATTGAACGGTCAATAAACAAATTCGCTAGGCAATTAAACCAATTAAACTGATGTGTCGATCTACGACATAGCCCACAAGTTTTGAGAGGCAGGGCATAGCGATTTATCGCTTGAACTGGAGCAGCCCGACTAGTGAAATACCTCCACCTTACAGAAGACCGCAGCCAAATAACAATCACTTCTGTGTTGTTGTGTTCCTGCGTGTGCGTAAGGTTTCCAAAGCTCCTGGGGGGTGCTACATTAGTAGCAGGGGTCAAGTCTTCAAGGTAAGGGCGACAAGTCCAGTAACAGCTTTATTATACTGTACTTTTCGCCCTTAAGCTAGGACCTCATTACCACTTCACACCACGTTGGATGAGGTCGATCTAGAAGTGCAATATAAAAAAAAAATACGAAACGGTAACTGATCGCAACCGCGACGTTTTCGCTGCACAACCGCCCCGCTTTAGAATCGCTCGGAAGCCGCTAGTGTGATATGGTGGTAAATCCGGAAGAGTATTCAGAACGTGTGTGGATATTTAATTTAAACAGATCTATAAATGCTTGTGTAATATCTACAAATGTTTGCATAGTAAGTACACTCGACCCCAATTCTCAAGACAACACATTCGGCAAGATATCCTTGATCTTTGCAGTCCAGTCACGTACATAACGACTTATGTAATATCTTTGAAACTAGGTTAATAAAAGGCTTCTAACGGTTTTTTAAAGTGAGATGGTTAAAGTTTAAATTGTTAAAGAAATGGTTTTGGGGTGCGTTTTCTTTTCTTCGAATATCTCTTGAATATGACAATTTATATGTCTGCTGTTTCTGTCGATTCTTTAAACAAATAAATATCAGAAAGCATCATATGTATTGATGTGATCCAAAGTAAGTAGCTTAAACACTTGCTATTGGAAGCTGAAACCAACGGGAGTGCCTAGCAGTTGAATGTTTTAAGTTTTATGATTGTTGAAACATTATGAAAAATCAGGTCGATTTTTTGAAATGAAGATATAACAAGACTTTTTTACTGAAAGAAATCCCCAAAAACGTAAGTAAATTACTAAAATTAAGTACGAGTAAAACCCATCACGCGCGTATTTGGTTGTTTATGTATAATTTAAAAATGTATTCTAGTACCACCACTGTAATATTTGATTTCCATAACACAAATTCTTCTTATTGTCAGGAGAAGGTTCTTGTGAAAATAAATAAAAAAATATAATTAAATAGTCGTCGCGATAGGACAAACATCTCCACCTGGTGAAATACCACTTTGGTGATCCTGTGTTCCTGTGTGTGAGTAAGGTTTCCAGAGCTCCTGGGGGTTGCTACATTAGTAGCAGGGTTAAAGTTTTCATGGTAAGGGCTACATTTCTAGTAATAGCGTTATTAAACTAGGAACTCATTACCACTTAACATCAGGTGGGATGAGGTCAATCTTGAAGTGTAATATAAAAAATAAAATCTTCTGCTGAGTGAGCTAGTGCTACATAAAACATTTATCACTGACTGTACTCATCGCATAGCATCGGAGCACGAGATTAAAGTTAATTACGTGTGATGTAAATATTTGTACAATGGCACCAATTGAGATGTTCGGACCGGGGAATACGTGATGGCGGCAACGGGTCTTCTAATTAACGCGATCAATCTGATCAAAATGGAGGAATGGTAAAAATTTTAGTGATTGAGCAACCTTATTTCCGATTGTACGCGTACAATAGAACACGACTAAGCCAGATTAAGGAGGTTTATTTTAAGAGCGTATTACAGGACTTTTTCCAAATATTTAAAGAATAAATAAACTTTTCTGCTTTATAGGTAATATTAGTGTAAATATGAAATTTAATTATATTTTCCCAGTTTTGTTTAGTGTTTTCTGTAGTGAACCATTTGATTCCAAAATATTGAGCTTTCATTTTAGAAATTAGCTTATTTTTAACATCGCGCAGTTTCAATCATAATGTGCCTCTCAGAACAGTCGACATCGGCGGAACCTTTTAAACTTTCCCTAGGCCGTCACCAGTGGCGTAACTACAGGGTGGCAAGTCGGCAAAATGCCACGGGCTCCCAGATTAGAGGAGAATCCCCAATATTCCCAATTCCAAAGAATCATTTTTATCAGACTTTCCTAAAGTGAGCATTTCTGGTATTTCCAAGTTGTTAAACAAGTATCACAAATTATGCCTCTTTTTTGAGGCGGGTGGAGAGGGGGGGGGGGGGGATGGATGGTACCACCTTGAGAGAGGTGCTCCCATGAGTAATTTGCCACGGGCAATGATACAAACTACAAGTTACCATTAATATCTGAACATTCATTACTTCAGTAATATCTGAGCAGATGCTAGTCAATAGCTTCTATACACACAACTAACCAATAATGTCTGACCTTTTTTCATCCCCCACACCTTACTACAGATAAATAGGTGGGTAAACCTTTAATTTCGGCAACATTTAATTTATTAGATTCGCACCGCAGCTTAAGTAAATACAGTAATGAAACTTGTAAAAACTAATAACGGAAAAGAAATTGGACATTGTGTTCTTTATTAACCCTTACAACGTTTGTCGCTTAAGGAAAATATCGTTTTATTTGGTTTTATTGCGATCGCAAAGGGCGGATGTAATGGCCACGTACGCGCGGACTGTTGAAATTTTACGATTTTATTACGTTCATTTCTTAATAATCGTATTTACGTTGACCATAACCGTTATTCTTGGGCCTGAGCTGGGTAAGTACGTGGTGTGAATTAAAAGCTACGGCTGTGTGACCATGCCCTTAATTAAAAAGTTGATTTGTGGTATTTAAGTTTGAGGCTTTGAAAATATTTTTTTTTCGGTGGTGGCAACACTCTAGTTTACAGCTGATTTATTTCTGTTCTGTATTTAATGATAGATATATATACTTCATTGCACAAAATCTTTACAGAAATAGGTTTTACAAATTGATTATAGTACAATTTAGGCGGTCTTATCGCTAGAAAGCGATCTCTTCCAGACAACCTTAAGGTAGAGGAAATAGTAGATGGCGAGAAATGTGTACGGCCGTGCATCATAAATACAGTTTTTTTTCTTGTATTACATTCATAGTATAGCATGATAAACATACATAAACTCCTAGATATATAACATAATATAAAACTATTTATATATATAATCAATGCCATTTAAAAATTATACGAGGTGTAAGCTAAAAACGACCGACGGACGACTGATGACAGCTGGTATGGAAAGGAAATTTTGTAACTGTATTAACGACTAGTAGTCGGTTGGAGAAAAACGGATACTCGTTTTTTGACCAATAACGGATCGTAAAAAATTTAAACCGCCGTAAAAAATTGATCGCCTACCATAACTTGCGATTTGGTCAGATGGAAGACCAGCGCGATACGTAAAGGTCGTGGGTTTGAATCCCACGCGGCAAGGAGAGATAAAATTTTTCCATTTCTTTAAAATAATTTTTGTAAATCTACTTGTGAAAATGATTAAATATGAACATAGCGATTTCTTTATTATGACAAAAGCAAATACCAATATTGGTCGTGCTTAAAGATTTGAGTATATATGAATCCATAACTATGAAAATAAATTAGTCTGCCCGTATTGGAATGATTTCACCAATAACTTCACTTGTAAAGCTATAATACTTTCTCTTGTCTGTCTCTATAATAACGACATTTTGCCCTCTAGACAGATACTTACTCTCTTTACTCTACTTTTTTACGACCCTTAAATTGATGAAATGGAAATTTATAAAAAGCTAGCATTATCTAAATGAGGCAAGTCTGGAAGCTGGGAAAAATTATGTATTAATTGTGATTTTGGATTAATGTTTTTTACGTAGGACTGACAAGCAATTAGCTATCTCATCTGTTGTTGAGTTAATATGAAGAAGATAAGTGTAAATACGAGTACAATGAAATATTTTGGGTACTTGTATTCTGTGGTTCGTAACTTTTAAACCAACCAACTTTAGTATTTTTTATTCATTGACATTCTATAACATGACCTTTTTTTCACATAACATTTCAAGATTGACCTCATCCCACCTGATGTTAAGTTGTAATGAGGTATTAGCCTAACGGCGAAAAGTACAGCATAATAAATTTGTTACTAGGTTTGTCACCCTTACCTTGAAGGCTTGACCCTTGCTACTAATGTAGCACCCCCCAGGAGCTCTGGAAACCTTACTCACAGGAACAACAACAGAGAAGTGATTGTTATTTAGCTGCGGTCTTCTGTAAGGAGGTTATAAACTAAATAAACGATGTCCCGTTTTGAGTCAAAGTATAAATGGCCAGGCTAAGTATAACTAACAATAATTGGCATATCGTGTTGCAAGCTTGACTACCCGGCGTGACGTCATCAGTTACGTATTCACGGCCTTTCTGTCGGCATTAACTAACAAGGACAACCATTTAACGCATTAAAAATTAAACTTGACGAACGATTAAGCAATATTGCTTTACACCTATATTATATTACCTATAGGTCCTCTACCTAAAGGTTGTATGGAAGATATTGCTTTCTAGCAATAAGACCGCCTAAAGTGTACTTAAATATGTATGTAACACTTAAATAAAAATAAAGTGTATCTATCTATCTATCTATCTATAGGACTTTGTGTGTATTGTCACTCCTTTTTTCCGAGGAAGAAATACCTATCGCACTGTCAGTCTTCGTGCTTTACTTGGCCAATTATGAACCGATTTCAAACCAACATACGTTCATACTTCTACGTTGATTATGGCATAACTTTTTTCCCTGTACTCTTAATATCTTTTGACTTGAATTGTAATACCTCTGATTGGGTTCCCTACTACAGTTCGAAAGTCGATGCTTCGATTTTTATTATATTGAACACAAAAAGTCGATAATTCATTTGTCCGATGTTTTATTCCGCCGATGCTTTATTCAGGGCATTGTTGGGGCTGCCTCGTTTTTGCAGTGCGTCGGAGATGTTTGCTCAGACGCATACTGACGGCTTTTATGCTGTCATACGCAAGAAAACTGCGTCGTTACTGGAAAGAGTGCAGGCTAGTACCAACAGTATCCTGAAGACTGTTGCTGAGAGACATGACTCTTCTATTATGAAGCATTTCGTGCATTTACTGAAGCCTACTGCTTAAATTGGTGCATTTATCAACGTAAAGGCTGGGAAAATGGCGCGAAGTGGCTTTGTTCTGTCCTTTTTATGTTATATTTTGTTTTTACTAACCTTATCTTAAGTTACACTAACACAAATGGATCTCTGTAATCTTGATTTAAATAAATTATTATTATTATTATTATTTATTAGTGCGATATAACGTTTGTGCGAAAAATCTTGGTGCGAATAATGTTACAGCGATTGCTCATTAGTTCGATAATTTATTTCTTCTTTGGTATGTTGCTTTAAAATAATAATAACCAAATAGTTACTAATTTAAGATGTTGTTTTTTATTTCAAGATAAAATATTTACCAGAACAAAACAAAATCAAGTGTTACGTTTTTAATATAAATATCGGGATATTTACCGAGAATAAAACTCGGGACTGAAATAGATAAAGCAATTGTGTTACAGAAGTCACACACAACGTTGGTACTACAACAGACCTGAAATAATATAGAAACATACGTTTTCCATATTGATTCGAACGGGAATCGAACTTGGACCTCAGAGATGGCGCCATGCCAAAGAGCGGTCCATCGCCTCTCGGCTACGGCGGTCCTTTAATGATATTCAAATTCAAATTCAAATTCAATATTTGTTTATTCAAGTAGGTTACATATAATAACACTTTCGAATCGTCATTGTATATAATGCAAAGTGATTCTACTTCCGGTTCGGAACCTATATCTACCGAGAAGACACCGGTAAGAAACTCAGCAGATCAGTTACAGTGCCAGTATCTAACTTATAGCTATGTGTAGAACACTTTGGACCAAGTCATATAGTTTTATTTTGATGAGTGAACAAAGCATTAAGTTATTTTAATAGGTAAACTGGAGCAGACCAGTCCCCAAAGGTGGAACCCTAAATAAATTCCAGCAGAACGATTGTGCCAGATAGAACCAGCGTGATACTATATTCAAAGCCCATTGCTGCCTATATCTTCATCAATATTCAGGTCACAATTACTAGAGTCGAGCTTTATTGCATGTCTAACCTACCAAACAACTCTGCACCTTATCCTGAGGGAACAAAGGCTGTGTTTTTGTCGTAATTCCAAGAAACAGTTAACATAATCAATATTACAATATAAATGATAATACAGTCCAGAATGTGCGCTATCTGGGTCGGTACATTCCCTAAGATATGATTTAGAGCAGGTTGTAAGGTGATCTTTTTAAATCAGCTCCAATTTTACTTTATGACTTAGTTTAAAGGAAGTTAGGCAATTATAAGTTAGACATAATTGTACATAATCTACTGGGTTTATTTCATTATATTATATCAGTATGACTTATAATATATGATGACCTCCGTAGCCGAGAGGGGAGCGGGACGAACTTTGGCGTTGCGGCATGTCTGACGTCTCTGGTTTAATCCCCGGTTGGGTCAATATGGGAAACGAACTTTCTATATTCTAGTGTCTGGGTGTTGTGGTGCCGTCGTAGTTTCTGATTTCTGTAACACAAATGCTTAAGCTACTTCCCTCAGAATGTATGTGATGTTGTCCAATATAATAATATCTAAATATATAAAAGGAGAAACTGACTGACTGTCATATCCAGCCTAAACGGCTAAACGTAGACACTTGAAATTTGGAAAGGACTTAGCTTAGATACCGTTAAAGTGCACTAAGAAAGGAATTTCTAAAATTCCCACGGGAACGGGAAAGAGCGGGGAAATTCTTTAAACTCTAACCCGATTAAGTTAGACGCTTGAAATTTGGCGTGCAGGTACCTTAGTAAACTCAGACTTAGTTGCAACAGGATATTGCAAAATTCCCACAGGAACGGGAGTAAGCGGGAAAAAACTGGAAAAACCCTGTAGTCCTCGCGAACGAAGTCGCGGGCACAGCTAGTTTAATATATTGGTATTTAATTCTGACCCAGGGATGATACTACTATCTATTATGTATAGGCCCAGCATTTAGTATCGCGCCATTTCTGAGGTCCCGGGTTCGATTCCAATATGGAAAGTAATCTTTTCTATATTATGTTGAGTTGTTTATTGTAGAACCGTCGTTGTTTGGTGTCTGTAACACAAGTACTTCCGCTACCAACTACAGAGTCAGAGCAATGTATGTGATGTTGCCCAAAGTTTTTTTTTTTTTAAATAAATGCGCCAGACAATCACACTAATCACCTGGTCTCAAACTAAGGTTTTCCCTTGTCCTATGAGCACCAGACGACGAATACTAACTGGGGGCGTCATCCCAGCACACCCAGACCTAAGTCAATTTAGAAAAGTTCGTTTTCCAAATTAACCTGACCGGGAATCGAACCCAGGACCTTTTCGCTTTGGCCGCCTACCTTAGCCACTGCACCACCGAGGTCGTATATTTTTTTGTTTTTTTTTTGTTTATTTATTTGTTTATTTTATTTATGAGACAATAATTTAATATGATACAGCTTCCAGGCTGAAGTATAATGTATACTGTGTCAATATTAGCGGTACGTTTGTGGAATGGCTCCGTTTTGGTAACAGTTTACGAGTCGGGAACAACTCTTGTTTATGTTTATTTGTATAATAACTTGCGTTCGTGGTTTTGGGGGAATTGAGTTTACGAGGAAATTTGTTTGGGATTATTAGTAAGAATTGAATAGCCTTTACCGAATTGGTTAAAATATCACTCGCGATGGGCGCACCTGTTTTAAAACACGTGGTAGAGTGTAAATGCCCAGTTTAATCCAACAGAACCGGCAAGCAGTATATTTTATGCGGAAATTTTATCGGTAATACTTTGATTTTCAATTTTTTTTCATGATCCTACTAATTATTATTTTTTTTCACTTTATTTGGGTCAACTAACAGTTTCACAATTAGGATTTCTTAAAAATTAATTGTACATTTACAAATAGATGATTGTGAAACCAACACCGCTAACCACATGTTAACATTGAGAGATATGATTTTTGTTGAGAGTGTCTAATAAAAAAAAAATAAGTTTAGTAAGCTGACTAGTATATTTTGACCTGAGGGCGTGCTTTATATGGTGTTGACTTCACGTACCTAACAGTTCAGCAATTGATTTTTTAAAAGTATGAACACTGCTTGTAAATATGTCTAGACTACTAAAATGTTCATTAAAAGTGTCCAGTCAGACGAGTCAACGGCGAGCGTTTCCCAGCATTAGTTCGAGTTCGCGGTGTAAAAAATAATTTTCGTGTATGGCATGCTCGACTGAGTGGTCTGGCTGGCACTCTATAACATAACCTATTCACTATCTCTGTACAATCATATCCGCTATTACACAAGTAATACAAGAACATAAGAGAGGCAGGGCAAAGCGATTTATCGCTCGAACTGGAGCAGCCCGACTGGTGAAATATCTCCACCTTACAGAAGACCGCAGCCAAATATCAATCACTCCGGTGTTGTTGTGTTCCTGCGTGTGAGTAAGGTTTCCAGAGCTCTTGAGAAGTGCTACTTTAGTAGCAGGGGTCAAGCCTTCAAGGTAAGGGCGACAAGTCTAGTAACAGTTTTACTATGCTATACTTTTCGCCCTTAAGCTAGGAACTCATTCCACTTAACACCAGGTGGGATGAGGTCAATCTTGGAGTGCATTATAAAAAAAAAAGAACTAAACCTGCAACTGTAACCTTCGTGTTTTGAAATGGTGTAATTTATATTGTTGTTTTTTTTAGTTATTTAATTATTGCCAATTTTGGTTAAAACCTGAAAAAGTACATACATGGACTAAATTTTAATAGTGACCAGTCGCAGATTATATTATTCTACATTTTCCACCGATTCATCGCTCCTATTAGTCGTAGCGTGATGTAATATAGCCTAAAGCCGTCGTCAATAAATTAACTATCCAAAAGAAAAATAAATTTTCAACTCGAACAAGTAGTTTCTGAGATTAACGCGTTCAAACAAACATGTTCAGCTTTATAATATTAGTATAGAAGCGTTAATACCAAAAATACATACAATCATGAAGCAACCTCCTCAAAACTTTCATGTACATACCTGCAAAGAAAAGAGACACAATTTAATTTTATCAGGTTCGTCCCTTCCTCAGTACTCGGCCGCCTCATTTGCCTTTAATGGACGTTAGGAATTTCGTTTGAATAAATAAGGGAATCAAAAAGAAAAGGTAATGAATACATTATGGGATGTGTTTGACTGATGGCCTAGTTATGACGGGTCGATGATTCATTCATGACTTTTTATTTTAACGGATTTTTGTAAAATTCAGTATATAACCTGTGGACGAGGTTGATTACGTCACTATTTTGTAAACACAGTAAGTAGTTGTCAATGAATGTTTAGCTCAACATATCTTAGTATTTTTTAGAAAAACTAGTAAAAACATGATGTTTTATCTTTCTTACCAATCTGATAGTCCAAACAGAACATTTAAGTCATCTGGCCTGTTCTGCGATAAAAAATACTAACTACTGTGTGTTTAATAATTATAAAAAAATAATACTTTAATCTCGAAACTCCCAAAAATATTTCTAGGTTACCCTCTTCTTTTTAGCCAAAGCATTTTAAGAAAAGAAAGAAAATATTGTCAAAGTCAAAGTCAATATTTTTTTATTCATGTAGATTACATTTGTAATACTTATGAATCGTCTCTATACAATGCAAATGAAGCTACCTCCGGTTCGAAACCTATAACTACCGAGAAGATACCGACAAGAAACTCAGTAGTTGTTTTTACAAATAAAAAGCTAAACTTATTACTAATTTTGCTCCAAGACATACAGTTAGTTTGTCAGTTGGGAAAAAAAACAAAAAAAGTATATAGTTATTGAAATAAATAAAATAAAAACATTTAAATTAAAATAACTGTAGGGCTTCATGTGTGATATTCAAATACATAATTTTTATACATTTTGACCTACTTGCTTCTGTGTGGTCTTAATCTGACATTGATTGAGAAAACTTATTAAAATAATATACAACGCGTAAGTACAGGCGAGCAGACTAAGTTAGTGATCCACGCGTTCTTATCATTAATATACTCTTCTACTTTGTAATAGCCTTTTTTCAAGTTTTCACAACTTGAGTTTGGTTTTGGTCTGGAGTTGAGTTTCCCAACTTACAAACAAAACATAATCTGTTTCAAACATAGATATATTGTGAAAGATAAAAGAAAAAAAGTGCAGCTTGTGCTGTCTCGAGAATGGATCCGGAGCAGCGCTGATCTCCAGCTTATCCCTACCCTCGTGAGATGTTATTCAAGAGAATATTGTGGCTGACAGTCCTGATAAGTTCTGCTAACTTAACTACACCGCGCCGTAGCATACACTTTGCTACGAGAGTGGGGTCGCTACGGTTTCGCTACGAGCCTCGTAACATAGTGCTACGTAACTGAGTTTCCATTTTGTTTGTACGTCTGAAGCCGTGTATTTTCTTTTATGGCTTTTGAGTAACGGGGTAAAATGCATAATGCGACATGTAGATAGGGTTAAAAGCTTTTGTGAAATGCTTGGAAAGTAAGGCTCTTTTATGCGTTTTACTGTTAAAAACTTTATGAATAGCTCAAATATTTTATTAACCTGTTTTTGCTGGTGTAAATATAGAACAAAATCTTGAAAGTATTAAGAGAGGATATTTCGACGATGGTTTTTAGGATCTGATGATGCTATTCAAAAGAAAGCGATGGCGGTTTGCTTATCTTCTTTTTTATACGAAGGGGGTAAAACGGGGGTTGGAAGTCTGTATGAAAGTTCTATATTTTCAAGTAACATACATGGAAATTGAAATGTTTAGATGATCGATTTTTTTTTTATAGCTTTACGCCGTACTAGCGAACTCGGGTTCGATTCCCGCACCCCAAGGGGAGATAATTTTTTTCTGTTTCTAATATTCAATGTTTGTAGTTGTCCAATATTTATTTATTTATTTAAAAAAATATTGTTTAGATGATGTTTAAAGGAGTATGATTGTTTTTGTCCTTTTTTGGTTTTTTCTTTCGTTATACTTAACTTAAGTTTTTCGAATAAAACTAAACTCTCGGCTATGAAGTTTTGAGCAGTCGCTACAGTCAGTACAGACAAAATCACAACAGGATACAAACTTTGGACTTTGTACCATCTTATATCGAGCGCACAAGATCTAATTACAAGTTACCTTGACATGCCGTTGACCGTACATAAGTACATTGCACTCGTGCAAAACTGAGTTAGTAGTTAATATAAATAAACGTTCCAATTTGCATACTTTCAATTGCTCTAGCAATGAAAACGACCTTTAAAAAATATGAACACATCAAATAAATGAGATTGTTAACTTTTGAGCAAATTGCTCACGTTTCTATTCAATTTTACACTCGATTTTAAAGAATGTTTATTTACAAACAGTCGATTCGACCGGCTAATGGCGCCTGATCGATGTATTGACGCATACACGCTAAAAACGCGTTAGCCTAAATATAGTGTACATATCTAATGCTAGACTTCCCCGATCTAATTTTGTTCTTGTAAGAAAACTAACTGAAGATATATCAAGAAACATGATCATGTAACTAGTGGCCGCCCGCTACTTCGTACGCCCGGAAAATACAAGCCCCTATGTTTAATTTCTTAAGATATATTATTAGTAAACTTCAAGAGGGGTCCACCCTCTCTTAGAGCATAGATTTCAAATTAAAAGTATCTTCCATCAAAACTATAGGACTTTCTTACAGACTTTCTACCCCCTTTTGCCCCCTTAGATATTTTTAAGTTCTTTAGTTCCAAATATTGTAAAGATTAGGATAACTACTGAGTTTCTTGCCGGATTCTTCTCGGAAGGATTAGGTTCCGAACCGGCTGTAGCTTCAATTTTGGTTTATATTCATTATGACGATGCATAAGCGTTACTTGTATCCAACATGAATAAATGAATTGATTATGATTATTATGAGATGTGAGTTTCGTAAATCCTACAAGATACTTACCCGCCAAAATTCTAGTTTGTACGTGTAATAGCTCTGAAATTGAGTGTTTCTTCAGTTTTTTGTGCTATATGTATGTATGTATATATGTCTCTGCTAGGAAGTGGATATTTAGGATAAAAGAAGAAGCCTGATAAGTCCAATGGATGTGTGATAATTAATTGTACAGTCGCCGTCAGATATAACGGAGCAGACAAAGTGACCAAATACTTCTGAACAGTTAAAATGTCAAAAAGTTCCATACACCACAAATGACCATTAATATCTAAACATTCATAAATTTAATAATATCTGAACACACAAGTTACCATTAATATCTGAACACTCATCTACACAAGTAGCTAAATGAGACACATGACGTGCGTGACACATATTGACGTTACGAGTGTTCAGATGTTATTGGCATCTGCTCAGATATTATTGAAGTAATGAATGTTCAGATATTAATGGTAACTTGTGGTGTATGGAACTTATTGACATTTTTAACTGTTCAGAAGTATTTGGTCACTTTGTCTGCTCCGATATATCTGACGGCGACTGTACATTCATTTTTGAGCACTCCACAGCCGAGAGGCGAGCGGCCGGTCTTTGGCCTCGCGCCATCTCTGAAGTCAAGGGTTCAATTTCCGATCGGGTCAATACGGACAATTATTATTTTCTATATATTGCCTCGGGTCTGTACGTAGTGCTCTCGCTACTTCACATATAATCACAGCAATGTATGTAATGTTTAATGAATTCAATTTAATCAGCATTAGAGTTAATTGTCCAATGGAACAGAATAATATCCTTGGCTTTCATTAACAGTGGCCCATAAAACAATGCCAATGGCTGCCTTTTATAGGGCACCTTATTTTATTGGAATTAATTACAGAGCTAATCTTTACGGTTTAATTAATATATTGCTGTGTTTATCTTTAATTGCAATTTATTATATATAATTGTGACCTCCTTAGCCGAAAGAAAAGCGTGCCGGATATTGGCATCGCGCCATCTCTGAGGTCTTAGGATCGATTCCTGGTCGGGTCAATCAAGTCAAATCAAATTCAAAATCAAATATTTTTATTCATATAGATTTCATTAGTAACACTTATGAATAGACTCTATATCAATGATGCTACCTCCAAAACTCAGAAATTTGTTTTACAAAAAAAAGCTAAACTTATAACTAACTAGCTATGCCCGCGACTTCGTTCGCGTGGACTACTTCCTTTCATGGTCGGTTTTACCCCTTTCTCCCCTAATATTCGAAACAAAAGTAGTCTATATTTTAATCCAAGTTTTGAGCTATATTTGTGCCAAATTTCATATCTCTAACTTCAAAAATAAACATTTTTCCATATAAACTTTCAATGGTGGTATTACCCCCATCCCCCCCTTATTTTCTAATAAAAAGTAGCCTATGTCCGTTCTTGAGGTTCAACGTATACCTATAACAAATTTCATCAAAATCCGTTCAGCCGTTTAGGCGTGAAAGAGTAACAGACAGACAGACAGAGTTACTTTCGCATTTATAATATTAGCATGGATTTTGCACCGACACATACAGTTACACAGTGCAGTTAGTTTGTCAATTGTAAATAAAATCAATTAATTAAAAAAAAATCTGTCGGACTTAATGTGAAATATTATATATGCATTATTTTATACATTTCATATATTTTGTAATTTTTTTTCATAATCTAGAATACAGTTTTCTTTTCTGAGAAAAGTCTACTTTTTTAAGAGTGGTACAAAGTCCAAAGTATGTATGCTTTTGAATATGATGAGTATATGTGACGTGTGTGTTGATTGAATCATGTTCTGACACGTTAATCTTTACAATTTTCATAAACTAGGGAATACAAACAGAACTTTATGTTATACGGAATAAGTTTGGCTTTTGAAAACAAACTAAAATCCGTAACAAACGGTTAATGATAATAACACTTTTATGCGAGAGTGTATATATCCATTTAAACCGCCGGCCTTCTTTGATCTTGTTCTGAAGCATGTCAGTATCTCATTCGCAACTTGTGAATAGAAGATATGATCTGCGCCTGTTTAAAGTTTAATGTTTTGTAGAACAGTTCTTGTTGTAAAGTTATCATTGCTAACTTTTAACTGTTACGAGCGGGTAAGCATATTAAAATCTAAAAAAACTTTCTTTGTGCGAACTGATAGTAGCTACGTTAATTTGTTTGTTTGAAACTTTATTGCACAAAAAAAGTAAAAATTTAGACTAAATGCTTGGAGGATTCTCTACCGAGCAACCCTTAGATAGCTAATCTAAACTAGCTTCCCGCCCGCGGCTTGGCTCGCGTGGAATTCGGTTATATTGCGATATAAAGGACAATAAGTAAAATTCTCGTTTCCACGGAAACATCTAAGATTGGGCGATTTAACGTTGGGCAGGATTAGTTATATAAGTAGCTGTAAAAAAACAGTTTAGACGACAAAACAAATTGTACGTCATCCCTCGGGAATTCCTCATTTTCCGGGATTCATTATCGTATTATTAAGCTTCTAAATTTACATATTTATGTTCGTTTGCAATGTTATAAACGACACACAGTGCAATCTCCAATCCATCCTTCAAGCAAACTTTATTTTTGTTTTTCCTCGGGAATATCAATTTTTCCGGGATAAAAAGTACCCTATTATTTAATCAGGACTTCTAATTTTACGTCTGCAAAATTTCTAAGCAATCAGTTCAGTAGTTACGGCCTGAAAGCGGAACAAACAAACAAACACACTTTCCGATTTATAATATTAGTAAGGATAAGGATAAGGATACATATTGCACAACATCACATACATTGCTCTGATTCAGTGGTAAGTAGCTTAAGCACTTGTGCTACAAAAATACATACAACTACGGTATCACAACACCCAGACCAAAGAGAAAAAAGAGAAAATACCGTTTGCCATAGTGACCCGACCGGGGATCGAACCCGGGACCTCAGAGATGGCACGATGCCCAAATCAGGCACGCTCGCCTCTCGGCTACGGACGTTTATGGATGTGTTTAATATACATTTATTTCAATTATTGAGTTTTTTTTTATGTAAGCACGATTCGGTTTTAATAGTATTTTCAGATCATCCAACTATCTACACACAATTGTATCTAATCCAGTCCAGCCGTTTAGGCATTAATTGAAAAACACGTACAGAATAACATAGAAAAAAAAGCTTTTGGTGAAAAGCGTCGAAGCAAGTCCATACAAGCTTTATTATACTTGTTTTCTTGTTTGCCTATAGCGGGTTTATTACCGAACCTAAAGACCTTTGCCTTGTAAAGGTCACTCGAGTGTCCGCTTTCCGATATCTTTGATGTCGGCAACGCTCCGGCCGTCTTCCGGACACCTTTTACCTTAATTTGTCCACTCTTATATACAGTATACTGCTCATGTCTATACAGTATACCCGTGACTATACAACATACTGTCCTGATATACGTAGATCACATTTGCGTACACATTTTAGTCCCATGGACACACCATCACATATTGGACAACATCACATACATTGCTCAGATTCTGTGGTAAGTAGCTTAAGCACTCGTATTACAGAAATCACAAACAACGATGGTACCCACACCCGACAACACCCAGACCCGAGACAATACAGAAAAGTTCGTTTCCCATATTGAACCGATCGGGGATCGAACTCGGAACCTCAGAGATGGCGCGACGCCAAAGTCCGGCACGCTGGCCTCTCGGCTACGGAGGTCGTCCCATGGAATTATGGTTAGAGCTCTTGGCTGACCCAAGTTGAACGAAGGGTCGTGGGTTCAATATTATAACAAACATTGTTGTTGTTCTATAGCTGGGTGTTTATACATGAATTTGGTTAACGGGTTAAAACGCGTCATATTTAAGTAGTTAATACGAAATGCTGCCCGACTATTCAGTGAAGTTACCCAACCGTTACGAACGGACTCTCGTCAGTCATGGCGTGTTGTCCCGTTAACTTATTTTAAAGGTACTGCAATCCAAACAAATGATACTGACTTTACAAAAGATTCTAAGAAGATGGATCCATGATTTCCTGGTATAACTACGAGTGGATCGAATCTGTTGTAAATGCAGAAGCCATCTTTTGATCTCTCTCGTAAATCCAAAGTCCCACTATTCCAATGCCTGATACGCCAGTAATCCCCTTTTACCGAGTTATCACTCCGCCTATCTGTGTCCCATAGGGTTCCCAAATAATGGTTACTGCACTTAGGAAAAAATATTCACGATAATTATTGTTTCACGTTACTATCCAACATCGTGACTCCTATATGAGCCTAACAAGGTCTTATCTATACTAATACTGTAAATCAGAAGGGTTTTTTCTTTGTTTGTTTGAATGCGGTAATGTCAGATAGCACTGGTTTAAATTTAATAAATATTTTAGTGTTGGATAGTACATTTATCGAGGAAGGCTTTAGGCTATACCTTTATCATTCTGTCACATATAGGAGCGAAGAATGAGTGGAAAATACAATATTTATTATATGATTATTGGACAACATCACATTGCTCTGATTCTGTAATAAGTAGCTTAAGCACTTGTGTAACAGAAATCAGAAACAATGACGGTACCACAATACCTAGACCCAAGACAATACTTCGTTTCCTATATCGACCCGACCGGGGATCGAATCCGGGACCTCAGAGATGGCGCGACGCCAAAGTCTGGCCCGCTCGCCTCTCGCCTACGGACGTCGTCAAAATGTGGAACAAACGAGCTTAGTACGTTAATATGGTATTAACGTACACCATCCCCGCCAAACAGTGGAGACCGTGAATGTAATGCCAGCTGTTGTGCCCTCACACCATCAGCCGGCAGGTCTCCAGGCGGTGATAGTGCGCGACTGTACTACCGTCGCGCTCTCAGCCGCCGTCGTCTGCGGCACGAGGGAGCGGATGGACTGTTCTCCCGCTCTCTCTTGGCTGCCTCTTTCTGTGACATAACAACCTCGCAGAAAGAGGCAGCCGCACCCCAGGCCGTTTCACTCCCAAGCATGGCCTGCTACCCACACCCCCCAGGAGCTCTGGAAACCTTACTCACACGCAGGAACACCGAAGTGATTGTTATTTGGCTGCGGTGTTCTGTAAGGTGGAGGTATTTCACCAGTCGGGCTACTCCAGTTCGAGCGATAAACCGCTATGCCCTACCTCTCTTAAAAACCCTACCTTTCTTTTTTTCTTTTTTTTTTAATTGTAAACGTTTTATTGCATTTTACTTTGTTCTTTCATTATCTGTGGCAGCCCTGGTTCGTTCACGAGTGGTCGTAATAGGGATAGCCTAAGCGGCAGATAGGAGATATGATGAGTGGCCGGTCAACATGTAGTAGCCGGCAGTTACCCGCCCATACGGACTGCGTATCGCACCATACACGAGAATGATCACTGATAACTGATTGGAGTACTTCGTTTGACTGACAACATATATTTTTTTTTAAATGCGCCAGACAATCACACCAATCTTCTGGTCTCAAACTAAGGTTTTCCCTTGTACTATGAGTACCAGACGACGGATACTAACTGGGGGCGTCATCCCAGCACACCCAGACTCAAGTCAATTTAGAAAAGTTCTTTTTCCAAATTGACCCGACTGGGAACCGAACCCGGGACCTTTCGCACTTTGGCCGCCTACCTTAACCACTGCGCCACCGAGGTCGATAAATAATACATTGCTTTGGATAAAGGTCATTTAGTCGACGCGCGTGCAATACCGTGGATGTTAACACATATTAAAAAAACGAATGTAACCTGTCGCTTCCCTGGTTTATGTATCGTAAACGGAGCACCCACGATACAGGACTTCTCCTAGTGCGGGTTTCCACTGCAATAATTTGTTACTATGTTTTTTGGTAAATAAACTCAAAATAAAAATTCAAATCCATCGACACAATAATTCAGTAAATTGTAAATAATTTAATTAAAACAGTTAATTCAGTAAATTAATCTATGTTCCTTAAATAGTACCTTTTACAAAATATTGCATCATAATCATGTACTTTCCACATTTGTTAAGCTATATTAAAATGGTTGTATTTACTTTCATTTAAAATAATTTAACGGGTCAAAACGCGACACCATTTTTATTTAGTAGTTCGTATTAACTACTAAATAAAAATGGTGTCGCGTTTTGACCCGTTAAATTATTTTAAATGTTTAAAATGGAACGCGAAAGTCTTAAAATTTATGTATTTACTTTCATTGAAAACTGCCTGTTTTTTTATTTTACGTACCATATCCCAATAAACAATTCTTGTTTATTTTTATAAATTTGATTTTAATTTCAAAGACTACTATTTTGACAGAATCAGTTATTCAAACAGATAAACCTGCCAATGAGTCTTCATTTTCCCTGCTTAAATCTGAACTAAATGAAAGCCAACAAAAGGGACCGAATGACCTTTGACCTTTCCCAATGACTTCCGTGATCGCTGTCTCCTCATTTATCAGCAGTTAGAACTCCAGTTAGCCACAGATAAGGAAAAGACAAAACAAACGTAAAGTAACCTTTGACCTTATCCATTTATTTGCTAAGGGCGGCTTTTCGTCTCTTCATTAATCTGTTTGTAATTTAATTTAGGGTTTTTAATTAAAAACTGAGAGAGAAAAATGCCGCTAAAGATTTACCAGAGCGAGAGGATGTAAAGTAATTTCTTTTTAAAGGATCTGTCGATTTATATTTTAATTTTAATTGATTTTATCAATGTCACCAGTATCAGGAATCAAATAAACATTTAATTGAAATTCAGGTTATTGAAACATAAATCTTACTACTGTAAATGATCTTCAATTAAATGTTTCTATAAAATTTGTTTCTTCTTATTTAATTTAGGATCTTTTACATACAAAATGATGTCTCATTGTAAACTTTCGTATCATTGCGTATGTAACACTTTCGAATGATTTGAATAGATAAAGAACTAAATGTCATTCATTCGTTTTAGATCCGACCTTCGGTTGATCAAATAACGAAAACAAACAAACTGTATTGGTTTGACCTCTGACCTCTCGGCATTCAAACGTTTACATTTTTGAACCTTTTAGCATCTAGGTCAGGTATAGATGCGGCTTAAAAAAATCGGTACAGGGAACGAAGTTGGGTGCGCACACTGCATTTTTGATGGGTGATCGTTCATCCAACCTACTTAAAGGCTAAGGAACATTTCACCTTTAATGTTCCTTAGCCTTTAAGTAGGTAGGTAGCCTTTAAATACATCTCAACTAGAAGATGGAATGGACCGCATCCCACCACATACCCCTTTTTTACCTATATTGATTATAGTTATTAAAAATGTAGTAATGTATTTTTTGGACAGTAAATACTTCTCTTATTTTCAGAATTAACATCTATTTAACTTCCAGTTTTTTAAATTTTGCATTACGCAATAAATTGTAACATGTCTGCTGACCCCATTTTACCTACAAATGCACTATATCTTTTCTCTATGAAAAAATAACCACTAATTACCAATTCCTTTGTAATCTATTAAGAATGCGATAGTTAATTAACATACATGAAACATAACGATTTCACATTATTTTGTAACGTATAAAGTCTCACAACTAAACTGATAAATAATACTAAATATAAACAATGATAAGCCATACTAAACTGATAAACCTACATAAAGTGTTAAAGTAATTAATTTCAATGTAACCTTTTAGCGAAACAAAGCAACGAACCAACAGCGTTCTGCGCAATAACAAACATTGATCGCTTCTTCTAAGTTTGCTTTAAAAACATGAGGGTAGTCGGCACGTTCCAAAGACGCGCACTAATCTCGCCTGAAGAACTCACTGGCTTGCGCAAAATATCCTTCAAATATCCTTAGAGGCTTAAAAAAAGATTTGGTAAACGAAAACAAAACAATGGCGGCGACTGTTTAATAAAAACGCGTAAAAAATGTACCACGCATTAAAAAAAAACGCGACGCAATACGTATTTATAGTCAAAAATCTCGAATGACAATTTTGTTTAATTTCTTATTCAAGAAAATCTGGTACGCTGAAATACGTACTGGCAGCTTTGTCGCAAATAAAAAAGCAAATAGTTTATGTTCAGAAAAATAAACAAAAACATTCCGATTCAAATTTTAAATGGCGCAATGTTTGTCACAAAAAAAAAACAAAACATGATCGTTTTTCATTTTTGATTTTGGTTGAAGCCGTTATTTATGAAGGTTCCAAAGTCAAATCGGATTAAACAAAGTTTTCCTTATTTAATCTCACTAATCCGTCGTTCCAAATTTGAAACTACAAGCGCGGGAAGCACCAAAGGCACAGGCTAAAAATGTTTATGTCACAATAAAAATGTAATAGATGTTGCGTATTACCTGAAGCTGTTGTCTCACTGCGGCCAGCTTGTTGCCGGCGACATCGCGCACTTCACACACTGACGCGCGAGCGATCTCCGGCACGCCTCGGGTTGGACTGCCGCGCCCGAGGTGGTGTTGCCAACCCTTAGCTTAATATTGCCACCGAGGTATTGGTTCTGTTTACCTCTTCTAAAAAATATATAAAACCTGTAAGTAGGTTAAATTTTTGAGAGAAAGCAAACGAAACTGACAAGTCAAATTTAAAGCTTTAATGGTAATTTAAACACTTTTTCTCCAATGGTAGGTAATTAAACATATTATATAATATGTCTTTGTATATTTAATTTTTTCCGACATGACTTTTGTAGCGCTTGGTAGTTACTATTCTCGTGTATTATGTTTTTTATTTTTTAGATTACTTATGCACTTTGTCACTATTACCGCACCCATAAACTAACTCTCCGCATGACCCAAAGGTTGACTGGTAGAGAATGCCCATAGCATTAAGTCCACCTGTTGTCCTTTTTCGTGCAATAAAGTTTTTAAATAAATAAAATATACGAAAGTAATTTTTATTACACGAGGACAAATATAAATGTTAAAAACGTGCATTATATGGTTGTTCAAAATATGTTTTATCATCTTATTGCTAATCACACAATCCACCAATAAATAAATATTCAAAGAACAGCATTTAATCAACTTAAACATAATAAACGGAATTTCTTCCAGTTGCCAAATCACATAGTCTTTGTGTGAGTTACCCCACTTCCCCACTTCCCCACCTCCCCATCTCCCCACTTCCCCGTTTGCCAGGTTACAAATCCCTGCTGGGCACCCCGGTTACCGGCCGGTCGATACCGCACAACAGGTTAAGATGCGTGCGCCGCTCCACCTCCTACTACCTTAGGACTAGGATCGGACTTCTCCATGACTATGAGATCCTGGTAACCACCAACTGAGCTGCACGGATAGCAATCTAGTCTTGACATGTCCACATAATAATTATTAACCTTAAACAAATAAATTAAGCGTCTGTCACACAGTTTCTGTGTAAACTAGCGCAGACGATGTTTCCTTCTTACTTATTGGCTCTTTTAATTGTAATTTACGTAAGCTAAAATATGTACCTTTTATTTGCATCAATAAAGATTTTTATTACTTATTATTATTATAAATAATAAACATAAAAATAATAATTTACACCTACTTATAATCATAATCATTATACATTTATTTATGTTGGTTACAAGTAACACTTATGCATCGTCAGAATGAACCCAAACCAAAATTGAAGCTACAGCCGGTTCGGAACCTAATCCTACCGATAAGAATCCGGCAAGAAACTGAAGTAGTTATCCTAATCTTTACAATATTTGGGGCTTCAGAACTTAAAAATATGACTAACTACCCGCTCCGGCTTCGCACGGCTGCAAGTAAATACAAATGAAATTTTCGACTTTTCTGTAGATTAATATGTATGGATTAAGAGAGGTAGGGCATAGAAGAGAGGTAGGGCATAGCGATTTATCGCTCAAACTGGAGCAGCCCGACTGGTGAAATACCTCCACCTTACAGAAGACCGCAGCCAAATAACAATCACTTCTGTGTTGTTGTGTTCCTGCGTGTGAGTAAGGTTTCCAGAGCTCTTGGGGGGTGCTACGTTAGTAGCAGGGGTCAAGCCTACAAGGTAAGGGCGTCAAGTCCAGTAACAGCTTTATTATGCTGTACTTGTCGCCCTTAAGCTAGGACCTCATTACCATTTAACATCAGGTGGGATGAGGTCAATCTTGAAGTGCAATATAAAATATATATATATATATATAAACATTCGTCATATATCACTCTTTCTGTGGAAAAAATCGCATAAAAATCTGTTGCGTAGATTTAAAGATCTAATCATACGTAGGGGCATACAGAAAAAGCGACTTTGTTTTGTACTATGTAGTGATATTACCAAGTATTAAGTATTATTAAGCTTTCGTCTTTATCATTCAACTGCGAAAAAAGGTGTTATGAGGGAAAGTAAATCATTAACCGGACCCAAGTGATGGGATTTAGAGGTAATTACCTCTCTGTATATGTGTACTTATATGACAATGTTGTGATGTCTTTAAGTAATAAATGTTATTTTCTTTCTTTCTTTCTTAATCACGGGTTCCGTAAAAAAAGTACCTTTTTTTTGCGCCAGACAATCACACCAATCACCTGGTCTCAAACTAAGGTTTTCCCTTGAACTATGAGTACCAGACGACGGATACCAACTGGAGGCGTTTTCCCAGCACACCCAGACTCAAGTAAATTTAGAAAAGTTCGTTTTCCAAATTGACCCGACCGGGAATCGAACCCGGGACCTTACGCGCTTTGGCCGCCTACCTTAGCCACTGCGCCACCGAGGTCGCCACCTTTAGAATTACATAGTTAGAAAATAGTTGCAGCGGCGGCGTACAGAAGCTGAAGTACTAAAATTATACATTCTAATGGTCACTACGCAAAACCGATTACCTTACTCCCTTTTTTGCTGGCGCCAAGAGGCTGCAAATTAAATTTTAATTTACGAAAATGAAAACAAATCTTTAATAATTTAAATGTAAAGTTGTTTCTATGTTTCAAGATGATTTATTGTAAGTTCAAACTACTACCCAAAAAGGCCCAACTACTTCACACTGAATTTACTGTTACATTTTGTATATTAAAAATAAATATACTGTAAAGACAACCGTCAATTTATTTAATGATTTTTATAAGGAAAGATGTAAATAGAACAGGTTACTCAACTGAAAAATCAGCCAAGTGTAAATCGGATTCTAGCACGAAGGGTTCCGTGCCATTAGCTATAAAATCAGACAAAAAAAAATGTTTATTGTAAAATTGGAGTTAGCTTAAAAAATATTATTTGGCATTTCAAGCGTATATTATTCCCGCTGGCAATCAAAAGAATCACGTTTGTTGTATTAATTTTATTTTGTTTTTTTAGTACTTGCTCTTAGATACAGGTATTTTTTAGGATGTGTAGTGGTGACTTCATTACGGAGCCTGAAACCTGCTTCGACTATAATTCCACTTTTACGTAGCTAGTTATTACATAATATGGAGCGATTGCTGTCTGAACTCCGCATCCCTTACAAGGGCAACCACCATACCTATTTGGATCACAGCTGGTATTAACAACTTGACGTACCTTCCGAAGTAAAATCAACATTCTTATCGGTCAATCAGATGATGCAAGCCTGAAATAACTTCTAGAAAAAGCTCAACAAGTGAAAGTGTTCTCGATAGGATTTGAACCCTCAACATTCGTAGTTTGGCTTTAACCACTAGGTACTCTACGATGGCAGTTAATTTGTACTTGTAGTGATCACTGAAATAGATAATCAATAGATCTATATCCACAGAATCTTTATAATATCTATCTTATATTATTAAATAAAAACAATATCGCCGAACCGTGTAAACGCGCATAGCTTCAGAATGACTGCACCAAATATGATGTTTGTTTTGTCATGTCTTAATTTTCTAAGACTATTTGGGTAGTAAGTGCGAAGCCTAGTATATTGTATTTATTAGGGTCTAATTTTAACCTTCGCGCGCGGAACCCCAAAAGGAAACAAATCGTTGTGTTTATCCAGCAACGAGAAGGCACGTTGCCGTTTTGTTTGTCACGCTCTCGGAATACGAATCGAACTGCAATTCGCTCAGCGTTGCGAAAATGCAAATAGGTTGCTTTACTTTATTGCTGCAAGTAAAGAGTATACTTACGGAACTGAGACGTGGTCTCTGAATGTTGGCCTCATAACGAAGCTCGAAGTTGCGCAGCGTGCTATGGGACGGCTATGCTCGGCGTTGCCCTACGTGATCGGATCCGTAATACGGAGATCCGTAGAAGGACCGGTGTATCCGACATAGCCCGAAGAGTTAGCTCGCTGAAGTGGCAATGGGCAGGCCACATCGCTCGTAGGACCGACGACCGTTGGGTGGAGAGGGTCCTCGAGTGGCGACCACGTACCGGACGACGCAGCGTGGGGCGGCCCCCAACACGATGGACTGACGACATCGTCAGATGTGCGGGGAGCCGCTGGATGCAGATAGCGCAGGACCGCGCGTTGTGGCGTTCTGTAGGGGAGGCCTATGTCCAGCAGTGGACAAAAAGAGGCTGATGGATGGATGGAAAGAGTATACAGTTGATCTCTCATTGCTTATTTTACAAGACTAGCTGTTGCAGAATCAAATATTTTAAAAATTTGTCAAAAAGCATACTTATGCCCGGGTGCAATATTTTACGATTCGTAATGTGTCAAAAATTACTATCCGTTTTTCTCTAACCGACTGCGAGTCGTTAATACCGTTCCATATCAGCTGTCATCAGTCGTCCGTTGGTCTTTTTTTTAGCTAACACCTCGTATAATTTATTACTATCTGTAACTAAAACGAAACGTTTATGAAATATTCGAAAATATTCATCGATTTTTATAATTTTTTTTATAGTGCTTTACGCCGCACTAGCGGACTTGAAACATTAAAAGAAACAGAAAGAGAGGTAGGGCATAGCGATTTATCGCTCGAACTGGAGCAGCCCGACTGGTGAAGTACCTTCACACTACAAAGACCGCAGTCAAATAACAATCACTTCTGTGTTGTTGTGTTCCTGCGTGTGAGTAAGGTTTCTAGAGCTCTTGGGGGGTAGGTACTACATTAGTAGCAGAGGTCAAGCCTTCAAGGTAAGGACGACACGTCCAGTAACAGATTTATTATT
This sequence comes from Glyphodes pyloalis, assembly GCA_037074685.1. NCBI lineage: Eukaryota > Metazoa > Arthropoda > Insecta > Lepidoptera > Crambidae > Glyphodes > Glyphodes pyloalis. Next base: position 1,672,490 of record JAYKKO010000024.1, on the reverse strand, counting down.
CTGTACTTGTCGCCCTTAAGCTAGGACCTCATTACCACTTACCATCAGGTGGTATGAGGTCAAACTTGAAGTGCAATATAAAAAAATAAAAAATAATAAAAAAATCTTCTCCCTTTCTGGTGCGGGGATCGAACCCAGGATCTTCGCGTATCGCGCGAGCAGTTCTTTCAACTGAGGCTTTTGATTTTTGAGAACAGGTTGATACAACAGAAAAATTCATCGCCTACGATAACTTGCGGTTAGCTCAGTTGGAAGAGCAGCACGCGCGATACGTGAAGGTCGTGGGTTAGAACCCCGCACCGCAAGTGGAGATGAAATTTCTCCGTTTCTTTAAATATTTAAATTCTAACATTATCATTTCCCTGAACATTTTCCAAGTTATTTGTAGACCCACAATCCATGCGAAATACATAAAAAAATCACGCATTTATTACATAGGTGCATAAGTACATATTAAAACAAACAATAGGTGACTATACCTCGAAACTATCTCATGAAAGGATAAGCCCCTAGTGACCGCTAGTATTTTCTTTAAAACCCTTTATTTTTCCCCTCATAAAATGTGATGTAAAATTATCCACATAAAGGGTGCGCGTGGAGTTACCCTTTTGGGACATTATTTTTAACCGACAATTTCGTCCGTTTTAATTAAAATTATAGCCACGGCATTATGCTACAAATTTTTCGGCTGAAACTGAAGAAGCCATGCTAGTCTCATATAACTAAGTGTTAGTTTGGGTATGTCTGTTATTATCACGTTTTATCTGACATTGGCCAGCAGTGGACATAAGCCTCTCATCTAGGCCGTATACAGAGGACCAATAGGCAGATGATGATGAAACTTATGTATGAATACCTATCCTATACCATAGAATATAGACAGAGCTCATATGGGGGTGCTATATTAGTAGCAGTGGGTCAAGCCTTTAGGTTAAGGGTCCAGTAACAGCTTTATTATGCTGTACTTGTCGCCCTTAAGGACCTCATTACCACTTAACATCTGGTGGGATGAGGTCAATCTTGAAGTGCAAAATACAAAAAATACTTGTTACTGGAACTTGAACTTAGAACTTCAGAGAAGGCCCGACGCCAAAGTCCGGCACACTCGACCCTCGGCTACGGAGGTCGTAATTATAATTCTGCGCCTACAGAATACTCCTCAGTACTAGCAGGCGAGGCGCAAGGAAGGTACTTAAATTCCTCCTCAAAAAAGGTTTTACGATACCTCCCACTCAAATTGGTTGAGCGCGGCTTTTATAGGCCGTAAAATATTCATTCGGATATAGTGACACTTACGCTTTATTGCACTGGTCCTTGTAGTCGCATGAACACTGCATCAAACAGTGCTTTTCCAATTCAACTGCTGCACAAACTAGACGTTATTTCAGTCAGAAAGTTTTAATGATGTACAATGACGACCTCCATAGCCGAGAGGCGAGCCGGCCGGACTTTGGCGAGCGCCATCTCTGAGGCTCCGGGTGCGATCCCGAGTCGGGTCAATATGGGAAACGAACTTTTCTGTCTCGGGTCTGGGGTTGTGGCACCGTCGTTGTTTATAATTTCTGTAACACAACACGTGCTTTACACTACTTACTACAGAATCAGAGCAATGGTTGTGATGTTGTCCAATATTTGTTTATTTATTTACTTTTTATTCTTGAGGGTGGTTTGCGTACGCTAAATCCACTAGATGGTGATAAAAAATTAAGATAAACCCTAAGCGGGCGAATAAAAACATTGAAAACGTATATGTACTAATCGTTTATTTCTCACCATATGCCAAAATGAAATTTTATTTGGTGTATTAGCAATTAACAACTCATTGAAATGAGGGTGATCGCGCATGAGATATCCACTAGGCGATACGTAGGCGTGTGGTCATCCTAATCTCGCTGCCACCAGATCAATAACGTATTTTTTACAATATTTACCCTACTGTAGTATTGTTTAGATTGTGTTTGCTGTGCAAATACGGACTCTTAATAAAAAGACAATATTAGCTCTCCCGTTGAAGATTGACTCACGCTTGACCTGCGGATTGCTTCGGATTTGCGGTCACCAGCAAGTCGAGGTAAACAGTTCGAAAATAGTTCCTGTGCGCACGACATAAAGGCAGTGGAAATTCTAAAGTGTATAGTCTAACTTGCAGTGGGTCTTACGTCCGATAAAAGAAGTTTCTATAACTTTTGAAGTCAGAGCTACCTCAGAAACGGCAAACCAAATTGAACGTTATTCAAATGGGTACAGTCATAGTAGAAAGAGAGAAGTATGTAATCCTCCAACAAACGCACGGAGCATGGCTACTATGTGTGCGCGCCCCGCCCCGCCCTTTACCGACGCGCGTCGCACGCACGCACTGACAAATATTCACAATCTTTCAGAGTCACCTCAGTTAGGGCTTAGCACCGGACAATATCACCGGTGCATTTGACATAACCAATTGATAACCGGTGAATCACCGGATATTGTGCATTATTTTGTTCTTTTTTTAAATTATCTTCTAAATCAAAAATTTACCATATTATAATATTTAATGGACACTGCAAAACATTACAAAAAGATACAAAATTATAATTTAAATATTTATTGAAGTCTTAACATGCGCCCAGAGCTACTATTGTGACAAAAAAATATTTTTTTACTATTCGTTGATTTCAAAGTTTTCATGTAGCATAACATCAGCGTCAGACTGCAGCGGACTTTTTCGATCATAAAGGATGTTGCCCATTGCTGACAACACCCTCTCCAACTTCACAGAAGTTGCTGGCATAGAATGATATGTAGTGGATTGCCATTTGATATTGATCAGTCAGTGGTTTTATATGCTTGTTTATTAATATACCAAAATGACATAACATTATGCCAATCATGCCTTCTTGTTCTTAGAATAAGAATGAGTACACTTCTTTTCACTGGTTCAACTTAAGCAGGATTCACTGACAGCCCTAGGGGTATAGGCAGTTATCGTTCGGTCGGGGCGTTAGTTTACCTACTGTTCTCTTTCTACAGGCTACAATTTAACCACTTTTTTATATTGCACTTCAAGATTGACCTCATCTCACCTGATGTTAAGTGGTAATGAGGTCCTAGCTTAAGGGCGATAAGTACAGCACAATAAAGTTATTACTGGACTTGTCGTCCTTACCTTGAAGGCTTGACCTCTGCTACTAATGTAGCACCCCCAGGAACTCTGTAAACCTTACTCATAACCAGGAACACAACAACACCGAAGTGATTGTTATTTGGCTGCGGTCTTCTGTAAGGTGGTGGTGTTTCACTAGTCGGGCTGCTCCAGTTCGAGTGATAAATCGCTATGCCTTACCTCTCTTAAAACAATGGATCCAATTGCGTATTTGTAGGAGGGTGTATGTAAGGCAAGTTATTATTACTATCAAATAGATTTTTACATGTGCCGCCGCATTAGCGAATTTTAAATATTTTAAATAAACAGAAAAATTTCATCACCCCTTGCGGTGTGGGGTTCGAACACACGTCCTTCACGTATCGCGCGTGTGGTTCTAGCTCCACACCGTAAGCAATATCCTTACTAATATTAAAAATTGGAAAGTGAGTTTGTTTGTTTGTTCCGCTTTCACGCCGTAACTACTGAACCGATTGCTTTGAAATTTTGCAGACGTAAAGTTAGAAGTCCGGATTAAATAATAGGGTACATTTTATCCAGGAAACAAATTGATATTCCCGAGGGAAAACAAAAATATAGTTTGCTTCATGGATGGATTGGAGATGGCGCTGTGTGTCGTTTAAAACAAGGTAAAATATTGCAAACGAATATAAACACGTTAAATTTAGAAGCTAAATGGTACGATAATGAATCCCTGAAAATGAGGAATTCCCAAGGGATGACGTACACTTTGTTTTATCGTCTAAGATGTTTTTTACATCTACTTAGGTATATAATAAAGTGTACCATTCAGTTTTTGTTTAACAACTAATCGTATTCAGCGTTACATCGCCTTTCTTAGATTTTTCCGTGGAAATGAGAAGTTTTCTTATAGTTGTGCTTTATACCGTAATATAACCAAATTCCACGCGGGCGAAGCCGCGGGCGGAAAGCTAGTACCTACACAATAATTAGATATTTTTCTTACTAAAGAAAACGTACAAATAAGAAGTGTCTAAGTAAAAGTTAACGTGACTCAAAAAAGGTTTGCTACTGTTACCGAGTGACATCTGAAGCAATACCGCGAAACTGCTCAATAGACAGTAAAAGAGTGTGTGAACTGTTTCGATATATAGGATAAAAACTATCGATCTTATCACTTAGCGGTAAGGTACAAAATCGTTCGCTCTTATTACATTGAAGCTGACCGTATTAGACGTAGTGGTCGGCCGATGATTGATGGGCGATGGCTGAAAACGAACCTATTTATTTGCTCGTTATCTGACAGACAGGAATCCAGATGGATTCCTTGCGAATAAATAACTTATTTCCTTTGATATCATAATCGATTTATCGTGAAACTACGTTATGTACTATATAAAAATAAGTTGGGTTTTTCCTTCCTGACGCTATAACTCCAGAACGCACGTACCGATTTCCACGGCTTTGCATTCGTTGGAAAGGTCTCGGGCTCCGTGAAGTTTATAGCAAAGAAAATTCAGGAAAAATTTCAACAGAAGCGGGAAAATCCTCTAAGGCGAAACGAAGTTCGCTGGGACCGCTAGTCTACTATATAAAAATAAGTTGGGTTTTTCCTTCCTGACGCTATAACTCCAAAACGCACGAACCGATTTCCACGGTTTTGCATTCGCTGGAAAGGTCTCGAGCTCCGTGAGGTTTGTAGCAAAGAAAATTCAGGAAAAATTCAACAGAAAAGCGGGAAAATCCTCTAAGGCGAAACGAAGTTCGCCGGGACCGCTAGTTTTTAATACAATTTGCTTGATTTGCTTAACAGTCAACTCGAGGTTAGATTTCCAAGATTATTTAATCTATGTACAGTCAACGTCAGTAGTCGTGTACACCTCAATATTTTGTCACATTAAACGTCCGCGTGTTTGAGTAAGTCAAATTGACAGTTAGCTTAATATGACGAGGTACCGAGTTGTTTAGTAACTAAAGATGTTGGCTATACGGTCAACAGCACATCATGATAAACATTTAGCATAACAGCCAGGCAGGCTGGACGACCTCGATAGCGCAATGGCTAAGGCAAGCGCCGAAGCGCGAAAGATCCCGGGTTCGATTCCCGATCAGTTCAATTTGGAAAACGATCTTTTTTAAATTGGCTTGGGTCAGAGTATGCTGGAATGACGCCCCCAGTTCGTCGTCTGGTGCTCATAGTAAAAGGGAAAACCTTAGTTTGAGACCAGGTGATTGATGTGTTTGGCTGGCCCATTTATTTATTATTGTTTTATTTATTTGCAATATCGATGCAAAATCCAAAGTGTCCATCATTTTTACTTTCAAATATTTATATTTCAAATAGTATAAATTATATATCGTATTTAAACAAACACATTGTTCAAAGATTTTACTTAAGGAATCATCATCACAAGAATTGTACAACTGTAGAATTTCAGTATTAAAAAATAACCATTGGATTATCATTTATTTTAAAGCCGACGTGAAAATGTTTTTGTTTATTGTAAAACTAAGGCAAGAAAGTTTTTTTTTTTTTTATATTGCACTTCAAGATTGACCTCATCCCACCTGACGTTAAGTGGTAATGAGGTCGTAGCTTAAGGGTGACAAGTACAGCATAATAAATATTTTACTGGACTTGTCACCCTTACCTTGAAGGCTTGACCCCTGCTACTAATGTAGCACCCCCCAGGAGCTCTGGAAACCTTACTCACACGCAGAAACACAACAACACAGAAGTGATTGTTATTTGGCTGCGGTCTTCTGTAAGGTGGAGGTATTTCACCAGTCGGGCTACTCCAGTTCGAGCGATAAATCGCTATGCCCTACCTCTCTTGAAAAAAGTAGTAATTAATATCTAGAGCTTTTGTTAAAATAAACAATATATGTATAACACCTCTCTTTTTACGTCGGCGGTTAAAGATATTACAGAACGAGTGGTAGTGTACCGTCAACATTACCTCAAAATAAACACTTGCTGTGAGAAATTAGTTCTTATGCGCCCGACATAAGGACGATACGAAGCCCAAAGTGTGTAGTCTCAAGTGTACTATCTGCACAATACTACGTGACATGCTACAACGAGATTGCATTGTTCACTCCCGTGATTACATCGCGTCACATGCATCGTGACGTAATCAGACCAGATGAGCCGAAGTTTATAGAGCGGGGAAATTGACTCGAATATCTCGGTTGTACCACACTACGTCGAGGTAAACACATGCATATTAGTCCTTATAAGCTTGACATAAGGGCGATGCGAAGTCCAAGATGTACAAAACGCCCTGTGAAATTGATTGCATCAAGATCCGATTCTGTTTGGGTGTACTTACTGTTATTGTTTTGCGTTGGAGATATATTGAATTACGTTTGCCTCAGCCGGAGGACTAAAAAAAACGAATTTAAAATGTAAAAGTAATTAAATAAATTGAGTTAAAATAAAATTATGTAGATACTATTATTGTTACTAAGAATGTTGACCCGACCGAAGTAAGTATCGAAATGGATGTTTCCGTCATAATCATATTCCGCGAGCAGCGTAAATTGGGGTCATCGATAGATGCTGCTAATGCTAATTCAGCTATTGGAGCCGTGTGCACTGTTGACCGTTGTACTTGCGAACTTAGCATATTCCATATTGTTGAATCCCGTAACAATTGCATAATACGAATTATATTGAATAATAAGAGAGGCAGGGCAAAGCGATTTATCGCTCGAACTGAAGCAGCCCGACTGGTGAAATACCTCCACGTTACAGAAGACCGCAGCCAAATAACAATCGCTCCGGTGTTGTTGTGTTCCTGCGTGTGAGTAAGGTTTCCAGAGCTCTTGGGGGGTGCTACATTAGTAGCAGGGGTCAAGCCTTCAAGGTAAGGGCGACAAGTCTAGTAACAGTTTTACTATGCTATACTTTTCGCCCTTAAGCTAGGAACTCATTACCACTTAACATCAGGTGGGATGAGGTCAATCTTAAAGAGCGTTTAAAAAAAAAATACACACTTTATAAACACCCAGACACAGAAAAAACACAAATGTTAATCACGTAAATGTTTGCCTAAGATGGGAATTGAACCCTCAACCCTTCTCAGTTCATCTGGGTTCAGCCAGAAATATTAACCATTATACAATAGAGGAACAGACGAAGACGAGCGAGACCAGTCACCTAATCGATACGTCGGGCAAGTAAGTAGTTCGTATAAACTACTAAAAAATGGTCCTGCGTTTTGACCCGTACACAGTGGCGTAACTACAGGGTGGCAAGTCGGCAAAATGCCACGAGCCCCCAGCCAGAAGGGGCCCCAGGTAAGAGGAGAATCCCAATTACCAAGAATAATTTTTACATCAAACTTTCCTAAAGTATGCACTACATTTCTGGTATTTCCAAACAAGTATTAGACATTATTCTTTCTTTGAGAAGGAGGAGGGGGGGGGGGGGGTTGGTCGATGGATTGATGAATTTGCCACGGGTCCCGAATGGTATAGTTACGCCACTGCCCGTACACCTATTGTAAAGGTTAAATATTAACCGTTGTCCATAAGGCCAGTTAAACATTAATTAAAATAGACCTTGCATAAAAACATCACTTCTCGCTTGAAATCAAAGAAGTATTGAATGCAGCTGCCAACGCATTTTCCTGAACATCTTTATGAGTTTATTGACTTGACTTCAAAGAGAGTCATATTCATCAAAATTATTGCACCATAAATGGACTTATTACAAAAACTACTGAAAGTGACTAAAACTGATGAGTCACTGTGAAATGTCGCCTGATTCACATCCATACTAAAATTATAAATGTGAAAGTAACTCTCTCTGTCTGTTTGTCTGTCTGGCTTTCACGCCTAAACCACTGAACTGATTTTGATGAAATTTGGTACAGGTATACGTTGAACCTCTAGAACGGGCATATGCTACTTTATGTTTTGAAAATAAACTTTCAAGGGCGGTATTAATCCCATGCCCTCGATGGAGGTAATACGGCCCTTGAAAGTTTGAATGGGAAAATTTTTATTTTTTAAGATAGAGATATGAAATTTGGCACGAATGTAGCTCGAAACTTGGATTAAAATATGGACTACTTCCTGCTTCGAAGACTAGGCAAGATAGGGGTTAAACCAATCATGAAAATATGTAATCCACGCGAACGAAGTCGCGGGCACAGCTAGTTGTACAATAAATGTGACTCAGGCGTAACGTTTGCGTTCGAGACATTTTACACTTTGCCGACAAAGAATGAGTCAAGTTATTTATAGAACTAGAATACACCCACGATTTCACAATAACATTTCGGTCTCGAAGTGGTGTGCAACCAATGGATCGATCAAACATTGATTTATTCAAGTAGGTAACATGTAACACTTTTGAATCGTCAAATTATTTTAAATATTTAGTGTTGACTAATTAAGAAACAAGGGAATATTTTTAAATTTTGGCCAGTTTTCTCGTAACGTTTGTTTTTTGTTTTTTTTTTGGGATAAATAGGACAGGGAAAAATCAAGTGCTGTCATGTTTGAAATCGGTTCTTATTTGAAAAAGTTCCCCACGAACGGAGTTGCTTAAAAACATTTCCCAAAGTGAATACATTCGAAACAGCTTAAAAGGGGACTTACTGGTCAAAAGTTTCTTACATTGGGAATCAAGTTGAAATACATAACACAGATTACACCTAATTGAATTTCCATTAAATTTTTTTCTTTACCTTCTCATTTTTTTTATATAGCACTTTTAGATTGACCTCATCCCACCTGATGTTAAGTGGTAATGAGGTCCTAGCTAAAGGGTGACAAGTACAGCATAATAAATCTGTTACTGGACTTGTCGCCCTTACCTTGAATGCTTGACCCCTGGTTCTAACGTAGCACCCCCCAGGAGCTCTGGAAACCTTACTCACACGCTGGAATACAACAACACAGAAGTGATTGTTATTTGGCTGCGGTCTTCTGTAAGGTGGAGGTATTTCACCAGTCGGGCTGCTCCAGTCCGAACGATAAATCGCTATGCCCTACCTCTCTTAAATTCATTTTTTAAGTCATTCCTTACTCAAACGAGATGACAAACAAAACATATTATTAAAGTCGAGAAGATTGTACTAGAATATAAATGATACTTTAAGAGCAGTCAAGTAGATATATGTTGCGTCGCAAAGATTCAAATTTACGTCACTCTGCGGTGTTGGGTCGCGTAAATTATTTGCACTTAAACATTCACACTGAATGCATTTTAGATGCGATCTAGTCTAGACCGCGTGCATCATTAAGAAGCACCAAATTATATATAAAATTTAAATTTTAAAATAACTTAACGGGTCAAAACGCGACACCATTTTTATTTAGTAGTTAATACACACTACTTACTGACCGACGTTTCGGTTAGGTTGCACCAACCGTGCTCACGAGCTGACTTGAGTTAAATTATTTTAAATGTTTAAAATGGAACGCGAAAGTCTTAAAATGTATAAAATTAAATTATATTATATTTATATTTATTTTGCTTTATTATGATAAACATACGTAAACTCTTTACTAGCACTATGAATATAATTAAAAAATAAACCTCAATTTATTTTGCACGGACGGCCAAGTACGGTCCCATTTCTTGTCATATACTATTTCCTCTATCTCAAGGTTGTCTGGAAGATATCGCTTCCTACCGTTAAGACGGCCTAACTTCAACTTATCGTTTTCTGTGAAGTTTTTGTGCAATAAAGTACCTATATCTATCTATTAAATTATTTACTAAAATTTTTTTATAAGCACCCAGACACAGAACAAGCACAAATGTGTATCACACAAGTCGTAACTGTGAATCGAATCCACGACCCTTGGTTTAACAGCTAGGAGCGGTATATGTTCCAAGAGACCGGTCAAATAATAAGGTAATTCGTTTACATAAAAATACTATCTACCTACGGTTATTTTAATAGCTTAAAGACAAGAAAGCTTTCATCTCCCTTTGCGATTTGAACTCACAACCTTTACGTATAGCCTTCGGAAGGTGCCCTCTGCAGTATATTTTAAGTTCACTGAGAGGCGTAAAGCGCTATAAAAGATATTAAAATCTATATCTATAATCTTCTGCGACTGACTTTTTCGTTTTCCGAACCGGAGGTAGCTTCATTTGCTTTATATGGAGACTATTCATAAGTATTACTATGTGAAAAAAAATATTTACTTTGACTTTGAGTTTGTTTGCTCTTAAGGTGCCCCCTTACCAGGATCATTTGTGTGTAATGTAACATTAAAGATGCGACTTTACAATCATTACATTACAATACTACCTGACCGACGAGCGCCAGCGTGCAATTTAACATTTAGTCGTTTTTCAATTGGAGCTTTTTTAGGGTTCCGTACCTCAAAAAGAAAAAACGGAACCCTTATAGGATCACTTTGTTGTCCGTCTGTCCGTCCGTCTGTCAAGACCCTTTTTCTCAGGAACGCGTGGAGGTATGAAGCTGAAATTTATATCAATTACTCAGGTCTACTGTCGCTTGAAGCTGTGAAAAAATCAAACTTCTAAGCCAACGCAATCAAAAGATACAGCCGTTTATGCCGCAAATTTTCGACACTTGCAAGGGAATCAAAACCTACAGGGTACTTCCCGTGAACTCAGAATCTTGAAATTTGGTACGAAGCAACGTCTTATAGCACAGATAAAGGAAAAGTTACAAAAACCATAAATGTTACATCACATAATATATATTTTTTTAATAATTTTAAACTTACTACCCATTTCCTCATAAACGCGTAGAGGTATTAAATTGAAATTCATACCAAATACTCAGGTCTATAATACCTTTAAGCTGTAACAAAATCAAACTTCTATGTCAACGCAATCAAAAGAAACAGCAATTTAAGCTGCATATTTTGAAACTCGCAAGTACTCGCAAGGGAATCAAAACCTAAAGGGTACTTCCAGTCGACCTAGAATCTTGAAATTTGGCATGAAGCAACGTTTTATAGCACACATAAAGGAAAAATTCCGAAAACCTTAAATTTTTAGTTACATTACAAAATATTTATGCTCCTCCATCTTTCCCCATTGTAATGTTATGAATTTCATTTTGCAATAAAAATACCATAGTTATGACTCGATTGTCGTAATGAACGAACTTTGTAAACCTTGCAGGTTTGTACGGAACCCTCGGTGCGCGAGTCCGACTCGCACTTGGCCGGTTTTTAATGTATTGATATTAATTATTATTAATAAAAGAAACGAAACAAATAAACTTAAGATAACATAAAGTATTGTAAGGGCGTATACGCCACAGTGTGCCCCCGACAGTGTTTTTCTCGGCACCTCACGTATGTCACCAGTAATATGTGTGCCTAATACAATATAATTGAGTGTCGCAGTCTTATGCAAGCATTCTGACCTAGTCGTTTTCATAATGTCAATGATCATTAAGTGTAGCAATATGAATTCAACATTGTTTCATTACAAGGTGGGCATTGTCAGTCCTCCTCTTTTACTGTTGTAATGCTCGAGTCTGCAACGTTATATTGCAAGTGAATGCTCATGTAGACCTAGCATGCGCAATTCGTCAAATTTATCGCATGAGACGACAAAAATTTCAACACTGCACTCGTACTTTCAGCCAATCAGCAGCTGACGCACTGACTTTAATCGATTTTGACGTTTGTTAAGTGCGCGATAAAATTTAGTCGCGTTGCGCATACTAGGCCTTCTGGTGAGGGAGCACCTTTATAGTCACCTCTATGTTATTTTGTATGACAGTAGTGGGTTTCACATTATGGTGTAGTCACAACAACCACACACAATAATGTTCTGAATTCGAAAATTATTTTAGCCTTGAACTTAGCAATTTATGCGTGGGCAATATTAATTTTGCTCACCTTCACTGAGACAATTTTAAACTACCACCTTCAGAATAGCCAAGTTCAAATGTATGCATAACTGAGCTTAACTCTTCGCAGTAAGGTTTATATTTGTCTACATTTACATACTTCGTTATCCTCAACGGTCCTGTAGCAAACTTCACACGACCTCGCGAAATTATGCGCAGAGCAACTACGGTCCAGACCACTTCTATAGTCCGGGAATCAATTTCAATCCGCCGAAAATTTGATCCGAAAAGTAGTGCTGAAAATCGCAAGTCAATTATTTATCGATATTATATCGATAACGCTATCAATCAAATCAAATCAAAAATTTAGCTTTGAAAGCACAGTAGAGACAAAACGCGTCAACATTTTTTGACACACCATTCGGACCACAATCATTCAGTTTAGCTTCATTTCAAGGAGAACTCGCGTAGAAAGTTGTTAGCATACAAACAGATATCAGTAAGCATCAAAAAAGTCAAACCATACCTAACCTAAATAAATAAATAAAATAAAAATAAAATAAAAAAACTTTTATTAACGAAGATTTTTACAATTCAGCAAACAGTGAAGCAACCCATTTAAGCCTAAATTCAAGGTTGGCCACAAATTTAAAAAGTGAGCCACTTGGACTTGGGCGACTTGTAGCTCAGTTAGTATTTCTATCGCCCAAATTAATAAATAGTTGCCTGTGAAATTATTTAAATTTATTCACATAAAACAATTTTTAATCGTCATTGAATACAATGCAAAGTTATTCTACTACTGATTGGCAAAACTATGATGCCATCGTCGGTCACGATGAATTTATACTAATTGTTAATCGATATTATTTTATCTTGTAAATTATACCATTTACGGGATTGAATGTTCTTATCAAACCTACCTATTATTGGTCTATGGATGGTACTGAATAGTTCCGATTGTGACCATCTTTTTCAGACGTATACTATCTGTATTAAGAGTCGATCGATTCAGCATCACTACCGGAAATCTTTTTTATTACAGATTTTCATCTACCCGCATCACTGACCGCGAGAGCTCGAAGAATTCGAACAAAAGCTGATTTTTTTTGGGATCAACTAAGTTATTTCTGTTGTACGTTGGGTAGGGAGTTGACATTATGGTTTTTAAGGAAATGTTTCATTTCATGTACAGTTAGGGTTGTCATATTTTTCATTGTTTATTTGCATTTAATAGGGTTCGAAACCACTGAACCGATTTAATTAATTATTTCACTAGAAACTTTACTACTGTTAAAAAAGCCAGGGCTGAGTATAATAAAAAAAACCGCCACTACTAAATTACTCAAGAAAACATAGTACTTTCTATTTGCGGATATCTGCAATTAAATTGACTGTAATATAGCACAATAATATATATCTTCCCGATGGATTAAGTCTATGGGGGCCAATCTCATTGGTAACAACCAATTACGCTGGACTTGAATCATAGTAGGTACCCACACGTTTGCGCAACATACAAGCGCCCTCTCTCTTCCTTCATTCTCATGATGCAATGGGACGTCGGAACGACAGAACCAAGGACAAGTCCACGTAGGACCTACCTATTATTTACATGCCTTTCCGACATCATGGATCATTATCCTTATCAGACATTTAGATGATTAATCTGCAAATATCCTTTCTAAACGAGGCATACCACATACCGATGATGCCCCCACGGGAATCTAACCCATGACCTCTGGATTTACGACCCTAAACTCGTTAACACTAGACCATCGTTACAATCATTATAATGGAAAATGTCCTATCCAAATTGAAAACAACCCAGTAAATTATATATCGAACCCAAAACTACTGGATTACTAGCCTAAACACGTTACCTCCAGACCTCAGGAGCAATAAGTATATTTAGGTATATTATAGCACGGGTGGTAACCCCACATACCGTCCATGTTTTGGCTGGCTGACCTGGTGTCAAACCAAACCTAACCTAAATTCAAGGTTGGCCACAAATGTGATATTCCATCAAAACAGAGTTTATTATTTAATACAGCTCTCGGATTTTTACGTTGTACGTGTAAAATTAATATAATAGTGTTATGGAAGAGACATAATTAAGTGTGTTTGTCGGAACACACTTAATTATGTCTCTTTAAACTTTAAATCAAGGAATGTCAGGGCCATCATGAAAAGAATTTTATTTAAATAAAAAAATAAATACATACCTATATCTGCACGGCAAAAGCACCGCCTCAACCCGACAATTAACTTGGCATTTATATTAGACTGTTAAGTTGTGAGTCTTACAATATATTTTGCAATATTATTATGAAAAAGCCTCAGCAAGTCGTAGTGCGGGCTGTGAGCGTGTCCCGCGCGGACGATACTTAGCTAGCGCGCTGACGTCTAGCCGTTGCCTAAAGTTGAGCCGACGCCATGCTACCCTGCTGTTACCATACCGGTATACAGTGTCATCACCTTTACTCATCCAAATAAAACTTCACTACTTCTTGCACTAAATTTATTAAACATTCCTAAACTAAACCATCTTCGTCTCTCTACCTCCCGTCGGGGCTGGAAGGCTTTGGTCTGTGTCAGCTAGGCCTGGCCTGAGCATCAGCTCTCTTTTTTTCTGAAGAGAGACGAGAATTTGCCAGCTTCGTAAGTAGGCATGAAGGGCAAGTAGCTAGTCCACTTCCACCTGCAATGAAATAAAGAAAATATTGGACAGCATCACATACATTGCTCTGATTCTGTGGTAAGTAGCTTAAAAATTTGACCGTAGCGCGAAAGGTCCCGGGTTCGATTCCCGGTCGGGTCAATTTGGAAAAACTGACTTTTCTAAATTGACTTGAGTCTGGGTGTGCTGGGATGACGCCCCCAGTTAGTGTCTGTCGCCTGGTACGCATAGTACAATATAAAGCGTTAGTTTGAAACCAGGTGATTGGTGTGATTGTCTGGCGCATTTATTATTTATATATTTATTAACTAATGTTATACAAATCAGAAATAACCACGGTACCACGACACCCAGACCCGAGACAATATTATATAAAAGTTCGCTTTCCCGGGTCAATAACCGACCTAGGATCGACCTCAAAGATGGCGCGACCCCAGAGTCCGGCCCGCTACCCGCTCGTCTACGGAGGTCGTCAATACAATGACTGTTAATGTGTTTTAGAAATGGCCAAAGTACCCGAAGTTGATAAATATATAAAGGACAGCTGTTGAGCGTACCTTCGTATGAAGCTCATGCCGACGGGGAAATCATAAGTGTCGCCCTCCTCAGCAGCACCGGTCGTCTCCAACGACATCTGCTTGGCCCACGCTGCCAGGCCTCGTTCTTCATCAGTGCCTGGTGAACAAAACGGGGTGATGACTCTGTTAAAGTCAAAGTCAATGTCAAAGTACGATTATGACTTACATAACGTAGTTTATGACACATTATTGAACAACAATAAATCTCTTTATTCAGGGAGCGCTGATGAGATTTAAGGAGAAATTTATATTTTAAAGTCACTTAAATTAAGTCCTCATACTATTTAATATACATAAAGTGTTATTATTACTGCTCTGGTGTGGTGTGTCCCGTTTCCTACAGCATCACTAAAAAGGCGATGTTACGCAGGTATTTGTACATGGTACTTTCATTTCCCTCCAGTATATTGAGTAAGGCACTTCAGCATAATAAAAAGGTGAAAAAATGGGGGCGCTACGAAATAACTGATTTTCAAAGTGGTTTAACTGAATACGATAAGTTTAAAAACCTCTGGACTAAACAGAAACGTTTAATCATACCTGTTATGTTTTTCACGAAACTCACCAGGGATCAAGTTATCCAGTAAGCAGCCCACGATTCCCCCCACCAGTATGGAGGTAGACAGCAAGACCTGCAGCACAGCGTCGAGCGCCTCGACGCCGGTCTGCACCACACCGGAGTGGGCGGACATCCAGCGCGTCAGCACCAGCGGGAAGAACAGGCTGAACCCGATGATGTACAGGTTCCGAGAGCTGTTCAGATCTACGTATTGGAGCGCTGAGAGCCCTGAGGGTATAGTCAATATTTACTTAGGGAGCGTTCAAGTATGACGTAACGCATTTATGAAGATCCCCCCCTCCCCCCAAATAAAGCACAGCACCGTTTTCTGTGTCTTTATAATAGGTAATAACAATTTACGTATTTCTGTTGCCACTATAACAACAAATACTTAAAATAAAACTAATATTTAAGGTCACCCACCCAAGAAAAGTGATTTTTTTGCTAATTTTTGCTCGATACTCTAATCAATGGTATGAAAGCGTTCGTGCGCGAATCAAACTCGCACATGGCTCGTTTTTTAATTATCCATATCTGCCTTAAAATCTTTAACTGCATCAGTAGTGTACAGCATTAGGCGCAAAAAACTGGAGGTTGTGAGTTCCAATTCCACAAATAAGTAAAAATGAATGGATGATGTCTTGGAGCATGTTTAAAACTCATACACGCAAAAAACAATTAATGGATTTCGACGTAATTTCGTAGAAATATAAATGAGATGGTAAATCAACATAAAGGATACTTTTTATCCCGAAATAACAGCTAAGTTGTGGGTAACAGATGTAGTTAGAGCTTAAATCAGCCAGTTTCGACACTGCGTTTTCGTCCTTACGCCGTGGTCATAAGCACTAGTGCCACTATGCGCTTTTGATCGTACATCCCTGACTAAGGGAATTTTT
Source organism: Glyphodes pyloalis (assembly GCA_037074685.1). Classification (NCBI taxonomy): domain Eukaryota; kingdom Metazoa; phylum Arthropoda; class Insecta; order Lepidoptera; family Crambidae; genus Glyphodes; species Glyphodes pyloalis. Next base: position 1,655,864 of record JAYKKO010000024.1, on the reverse strand, counting down.
AAAAATAAAGTTCGTGAATACTTCTTCTCTCTCGCTAACAAGTAATGATAGTCATGAATTTGTCAATTGCTGAACCAATTTATTTATCTTCTGAATTTATAGTTATGTAGATATTTGTTTTTATATCTAAATTATCAATATTATGTAAATCTAAGTATACCTTCATATTTTATATATTATATTCTAATTAATTTATATAGTATATGTATTATTATCGTATATTTACAAGATAACGTAATGTTATTTTTAATGCTTAATTTATTGTTGTTTAAAATGATTTCTTTTTTTTTCTCCCATGTTACCGCACCCATATACAAACTATCTGCATGACCCAAGGGTTGACTGGTAGAGAATGCCCCTAGCATTAAGTCCACCTGTTGTACCTATTTGTGCAATAAAGTTTTTAAATAAATAAATAAAATAAGGTTTACACGGAAAGAAGGTTGCATACTGGTATAGTGTGAACATGTGGGGCATTCGCGATTTCTGTAGAGATACAATGCAAATGATAAATGCATAATGGGCGGTATGTAGGTCGCAAGTTGAGTGGTGCGCGCTTAATCTTTCGGAGCTAAACGTTGGCGACTAACGGACAAGCATATAGGATCACAAAGGGTGACGAGATATATAATATCAGAGGCCAAGAGACACTTAACCTAAGAGATTTACCTTACAGAAGACCGCAGCCAAATAACAATAACTTCTGTGTTGTTGTGTTCCTGCGTGTGAGGTTTCCAAAACACCTGAGGGGTGCTACATTAGTAGCAGGGTTCAAGCCTTCAAGGTAAGGGCGACAAGTCCAATAACAATAAGCTAAAACCTCATTACCACTTAACGTCAGATGGGATGAGGTCAACCTTGAAGTGTAATATCCTACGACTATTATAAAGGCGAAAGTTTGTAAGTAGGGATGTATGGATGTTTGTTACTCTTTCACGTAAAAACTACTGAATGGATTTGAATGAAACTTTACCACAATATAGCTTATACATCAGAATAACACATAGGCTACAATTTTTGAGGTTTCTAATGTGAGGTCGTAAAAAAACACACTTTTTTAGGGATCCTTGGTAAAATTTGAAAATTTTCAACAGAAAAGCGGGAAAAATTATCTAAGGCGAAACGAAGTTCGCCGGGACCGCTAGTAAAAAATAAAGTTAAGTAATTAATGTGGTCTTACCAAAAGCAGAGATCATTCCGAACATGACGCAGAATAGGCCTCCGATGATGGGTTGTGGTATGATGATGAAGACTGCGCCCAGCTTGCCCACCACGCCCTGCAGCACCATCAGGCCAGCTGCCCATTGCACCACGCGCCGGGATCCCACCTGTGGGTAAATATTGTTACGAGCTCGGTTTCGTGCCAAACTGCCGATTAAAATTACTAACAGTCACACTTTTAATTAAACTGTCTTGTTTTGTTTTGTTATGTTTAATATTTAAACTGCGTGCTGTTTGCTTAGTGTACAATTGGTTGTAATTCAGATTGGGGGGAGGAGGGGGAGGGGGGGAAGTGTAAATATATTTTTATTTTCTCTTTCCCTCTCTTTCCTTCTCGCCATTTTTCTGCTTCTTTCTTCCGTTGTTTTTCGTTTGCGCCACTCAGCTTAAGGTTCCGCCAGAATACCAGCGCTGCTGCAGCATTGGATCCAATGTTGTAGCAGCTCATGCTGAGGCTGGGACTTTGTTAGCTGCGCAATCAATATGTTCTTCCTTTTTTTTTTGTTGTTTGTTTTTTTACTGTTTATCTTTTGTTCGTGTTACTTTATTATGTATGTACCGTGTATTGATTGTGTGTGCTAATAAAATAATTTCTAATTTTAATAAACGCTACTAAGTACAATTGCTCTTATGTAACACTTCACGATTGCTCTCGATGTATGTATTTCGGTTGCACCAACCGTGACTGCTGACTGGTCTCGCTCGTCTTCTCGTTCTCGTAGTCTTGCACATTATATTTTTAAGTTATCTAGTCCCAATTAGTATAAAGATTAGAAACTAACGAAACCACCGAAACTCGACAATTCCTCACTAAGGGAATTTTTAAATTAAAAGTTCGTGAATTCTTTTATTCCTCCCCCTCTACATAAAATTTCGTTTGCTCAATTGATTTGCTTTATTTATTCACTTGTTTGCATGTATTTATATATATTATTTTGTTTTATACAATACAATATAATATATATATAAAATATATATATTATGTTGTTTAATTATCATATTTATTTATCATGAACTTATGTATGAATATTCTATTCTCGTGTGTAATTTCTGCTATTTATGATTATTAATTTTGTTGTTATCCATACTCACATTTTTACTGTTACCGCACCCATAAACGTACTATCTGCATGACCCAACGGTTGACTGGTAGAGAATGCTCCTAGCATTAAGTCCACCTTTTGTACTTTTTTTTTTGTGCAATAAAGTTTTTTAAATAAAATAAAATAAAAACTACTGAGTTTCTTGCCGGATTCTTCTCGGTAGGATTAGGTTCCTAACCGGGTGTAGCTTAAATTTTGGTGTACATTCATTTTGACGATTCATAAGCGTTACTTGTAACCAACATGAATAAATGAATTGATTATGATTATGATTATTGCTGCTATCGGCTGTATCACTTTATTCCTAATTATCGTTGTATTGAAAATGTATGTTGTAATCGGGAAAACATTCCAGCCTTCCTACGAGCTGATTTCTTTAGAACAAGTGCAATCCATATTGAAAACAAGTAATGCTCGCTTCCAATATTTGAAAAACGAATCGTTCTAGTTACGGCTAGTAATAAACTATACAAGGCGTAAGCTAAAACGACAGAAGGACGACTGATGACAGTTAATATGGAAAGTAAATTTGAAATAAGAATTAAGGACTCGTAGGACGGATACTTAGTAATTTTTGACACATTACGAGTCGTAAAATATTAGAACAGGGCATTAAGGAATCAACATCACCAGAATTTTAGAACTGTAGAATTTCAGTACCTATGAAAAAAATACTTTTGGCTATCTTTTATTTAAAACCCGAATGTGAAAAACCTTCTAACTGTTTTCTTTAAGATAAAAATATATAAAAACTAAAGCAAGAAGAAGTAATTCATAAAGCCTTTTTCGAGGGTTCCCTGGTCAAACCCGATAAGTGCCAAAAACATACTTCTGAGATAATCGATGTTAAAGGTTTGTAAACAGTAAAAGTGCATTTTAATAAGTAAATGTCCAAAATTTTGAGTTTTATTAGTAATGATATTTCATAAAGATTTAGTTTTCATATTTATTTTACTCCTAATGCTTGCAGTTTTGCTGTAAAAAAATTTTTTTTGGTAAAGGGTGCCGACTTATTGGGTTTCACCTGAGAGAAAAAAACGATTTAATCACTTAATTTTTTATTGATTCCAAACAAAAAACTTATTATTTTTACTTACTTTTATACTATTTTTATATACTTATTCATTGTTTAAATTTTGGTTTGGCACAAAGCTCTTTTTTCCAAGCTTACGGCATAATTATGGACTACCCACACGGCTTTGTGACTGGATTTCCGGCTTTCTGCGTGACGTAAAATTTACATCGTGTCTGACGGATGCGTATTGCAGTTTATGCGTATTTATCGCCCACCCTCTTCCTTCTTCATATAAATGATATGCCACTGCTTGGAAACATACATTGCTATGCTGATCACAGTACGGTCAATGGAAGAAACCTTGGCTGGCCTTCGGCTGGCAACGCAGTAATAGAGAAGGTACGGGAGAATTTTGTCGCTAAACTGGATCGGGTGTTGAGCCTCATGAGCCAATGGGTTTCAAATAACCAGGTCTAGTTCAATGCCGAGAAAACCCAAGAGTGCGCATTTTCTACAAAAAACATCCCAACTCCTTCCGCTCCTCATTCATCAGGGTACTCCCCTTTGCCTGCGTAAAAGTAAGTAAGCATGCTTGGCATGGATATCCGCTGCAACCTTAATCAAGATCAGTACATAGAGATTCACATCTGATTAGCATCCAAAAAACAGGGGATCCTGAAAAGAGTGCGTTGTTTTCTCACGCCGGACCAGCTTTGTCTTTTATACAAGACTCAAGTCAAGTCCTGTCTGGACTACTGCTTGTATCTCTGGGACGGTTCCGCCAAATACCTTATGGATGGTCTTGATTGGTTACAGCAAAGGGCTGTGCGCATTATCAATGTTGAAGATGTTACTGAGAACCTTGATCCTCTTCAACTTCGTAGAGACATTGGTTTATTGACTGTCTATTATCGTTTTTATCTCGGTGAATGTTCCGAGGAACTGTTTTCTCTCATCCCGCCTTCCCTTTGCCTTTACAAAACTAAAAGAGCCAGCTAATGATGTTATCGCTTCACCGTGGAAAATATTCAATCGCAAACCAAAAAGTTTGATAACTCTAATCTTTGACGTACCATTAAAAAATGGGCCTCGTTACCGGCTCATGTGTTTCCTCCGTCCAATGAATTCCTTCAAAAGGTGCGTGAAGAAGCATAATGCAGGCCAGTATGGCGATGCTAACGGATAGGATATTACGAAATCAAATCCGTTGTCATCGTGATGTGGGTTCTTCTTTTGCTTACCATTAGGTTGGAAGGAGACAATATACCACGTTTTTATATAAAAAAAATATTGACATCTGAATCTTGGAAACAAAGGTAAAGTTACTAATAAACATCATATTATATGTATATAACATGATTTTAAAAAATTATGTGTCTGTCACCAAAAAAAAAATGCTTGACGATACTATTCATCTGCGTGGCAATGTCTTTTTGTGACTTATCAAGTTCTGATGAGTAATTTGTATTTGCAAGGAGCAGAGGAGAAAGCAGAACAATATTCCTCGAACATAGGTACAGTAAAATTGACCAAATTCCGATTAAAAACGTATTTAGAGCTTTGTAACAGATCACGCCCCCAAAAAGCACAGGGTACATGGCACGTGAGAAAAATAACCCTCTGATCTTGCTGAATAAATAAAAAAAAATGCATAATAGTGTCAATAAATACTTTCAAAAAATATTCGATTTAAATTTAAACTATGCAACCAATAGTACCATTGATATGAATCTGCACATAAATGCTGCTATTTTTATTTTCCAAGGGAACACTAAGCTGAGGACAGGAAAACCGGAATAAGCATCCTCTTATTCATACGTAAAAAGTGTAAAATTATTTCAAAACCTTGTAATTATAAGTACGTAAAACAAAAATAAAAAGTAAGACGTGAAACCCAATAACTATCCTTCCATTAAAAATATTTCTAAGTACGTAAATATTGTAAACTAAATTGGTTAGAGGCAAAACCCAATAAGTTCCCTATTCCGGAGTCTAGATGATGATATTTCGTTTCAATAAACGGAAAGTATAATTATTTTGTCAAAATTACGTGCAATGCAATCAAACGAAGGTCGACCCTCGCGATCCTGTCGTCACCTGTCTGATGTTATGTCTACTGTCATATCTACTTAACGGTTCTTCACCAAATAAAATTACAGTCCAATGTTGATATCTGCTCGTACGAATATCCGATAAGTATGCTTTTCATATGTCATTTCTAATATTAGCTTGAAGTAAAACACTATAAGTAGTACTTATTGGGTTTAGCTTAATGATTAAATTTGTTTGCATACTTAATATTATAATAGTAAAATCCAACAAAATGTGTTGATGGATTATAGTTTGAAGCAAAACCTCGTTAATTCAGAATTTCCCTGGTATAAAAACCCAATAAGTGCAAATAACTTGTCTTACCTTAACTCACTCTTGTTTAATTTCCTAAAATATATTTGTCTTAAAACCCAATAAATATACATTATAGGGTTCTTCATCTAATTAAATTTAAAAAAAAATCCTTTAAATATACTTATACTGTTTATGTATTGGTCAAAAAGAAAAAAGTAGCACTTATTGGGTTCTTAGTGAAGCGTATCTTTGTGATAAATTGAAACTCGGTTTATTGGAATATACCATTAGAAAGAGCAAAAAAAGTACATCTTAACTGCATTTATAACTAAAATTCTCAATTTTTGTCACTTATCGGGTTTGACCAGGGAACCCTCGATTTGGCATTTTTTACACATTACAAATCGTAAAATATTGTAACAGCTAATAACACTCGCATCTCGTAGCACCGTCTACGTCGTAGCGTGCACGTAGCGGCCCCGCTCGTAGCGAATCCGTGACGTAATGGAATAAACCGGGCCGTCTACGCCGTGACCTTTGGAACTAGTTCCACGGCACGAGACCGTTCCGATGGATTGGACACAAAAAGTACATCGATAATTATATCGGAGAGTTAAGCGAGTTTGTGAAGAACGTTTAGTGCAACTCTTTGATATCATTAGTAGGATCAAATTTATGGTTTTTCTCATATAAACTACTAGCGGTAGCTCGAGACTTCGTATGCGTAAAATAAGTTATTTACACATATAATAAGAAAAAAAATTATCTGTTTTTTCAAAGAAACAGAAATATGTTATCTCCCCTTGCGGTGCGGGAATCGAACCCACGACCTTCACGTATCGCGCGTGCTGCTCTTCCAACTGAGCTAACTGCTAGTTATCATGTATCAACCGTTAGCTCGCTAAAGCGGTGTAAATCACTATAAAAATAATAAAAATCGATTAAAGTTATCTATGTCTGGACGCATTTTTTTTTAATGAATGAAGGAGTTAAATGTAACATTTTATTGAAATCAGAGAACTTTCATACTAACTTCAAGGGATGATTTTTGAAAAAATATTTTACTCGATTTTATGACTTTTAATGCAGAACCGGAATGCAAAATTTTATTACAATAAATTTGGAAACCAGGCAACTTATATAACTTATATATACACCTTCAACCCCTGTTTTACTCCCTTGGGGGATGATTTTCAAAAAAATATTTCACATGTGTTTCACGAGTTTTGATGCAATACTGAATCTTATTCACATCACCATTTGCGACCTGCACTGCATCTCCATATTGCCTCCTCCAATCGTAGACACGTCTGCAGATGGCATCTGTGGACGCGTTCGCCGACTTGTAGAGGGTGAGACGAGCAAATCACCTACTCTACACGTCGGCGGACGCGTCCTCTGATAGGGAGGGTGGTGATTGACTTGATTGGCGATGCCATCTGCAGACGAATCTGTCTCCGTGTAGAGGAGGCATATGCAATATTCAGATTGCGACGCGCGTGATTTATTTCACATGTTTATAATACCAGCTGTGCCCGCGACTTCGTTCGCGTGGATTTTAAATGCATTTTTACTAAAATAAGAGTGGCTTAAGTTACACCCTATTTCATCATCGTAATTATATTACCAGCCAATAAAAGTGTAAAAAAAAACGATCCCCAACCACCGAGCCAATAGGAAGGATAAGCAGGAGGGATGAGGAAGGATGCAGGAACAAACTGACAGACAAAAAAAAAGTTTTTTTGCTGTCAGTTTGTTGTTGTCATAAATTTATAGTGTAGTGTAGAAAAAAGATATTGTACATACATACATGTTTGTCATTGAATTTATCTATTTTTAACCGACTTCAAAAAATAAGAGAAGGTTCTCAACTCAACAGTATATTTATGATTTTTTTTTATTTTCCCTTTTGAAAAGAGTCGTGTTCACTCAAGTGGCGTTACGGTTCGCCCGTTCGGAGAGGGGGGGGGGGCCCTCTCCTTAAAAAAAATAAAACCATACGAAAGACTCACCTTAGTGACCCCAATGGCGCCGACGTTCTCCCCGAAGGTGTTGGTTCCGTTGCCAGAGCCCCAGAGCCCCGCCAGGACGGTGCCCAGCCCCTCCGTGCCCAGGCCGCGGTTGATGGCGTGCAGGGGGGGAGGGGGAGCAGCTGATAACAGTTAAAATCATGTGAGGATTAGGTATAGGTTAATGGGACAAAAAGACTTTATCACTACATATGTAAAATTTAGTGCGTGCTGACTTCATATGATTTGTTGTTGTGTTTCGTATGTAATTAATACCACAAATACGAATGTTCTTTTTGTCGATGCAGCCTGTTCTATGGCTCGCATTATAGACCAGAGAATACTTTAGATGACACTTTTTCGTATTTTTGTGTCTAACAAACCCTTAAAAATATTTGTCCTTGTATTTGGAATGTGTTAATTGCCAATAACTGCATTTCTTTTTTTTTCCACCTGACGACAAAAAAATGGTTTCTCAAATTGCCCTGACCGAGAAGCTGGGACTTGTCAAGCTTCAAGCTACCAAGGTGATCACAAATGAACATTTTGTATAATAATTCTTACCACACATCCTCGCCGTGGTGGGGTAATAGCTGATAGACTCCACGGTGCAGGCCAGAACTCCTGCGAGCATGCCGAGTACTCCGGCCACACTCACTGTTGGGACACCCCATTGACCTGTTTACGTAAATTAATGGTATCCGAATCAAGTTAACGGGTCATAACACGAGAGTATTTTAGAAATTATTTGCGTCTGGTTTAACTACGAGTAGGTTACAAATTTTCAGCCACACTCACGGTTTCAACACACAAAACTGACAGTATCGGGGATTTAGAATGTAAAACTTTTGTGTTCTATTTTAAAAATTTAAAATAAGTTTACGGGTCAAAACGCAACATTTTTTTACTTGTTAATGCAATTGGTTTGGTTACACTAACCGTGGCAGTCATGTGGTGGCTAGAGTGTAACACTAAGGCTGGTTAAATGACCAATGACCAGATTGTAGGAGAAGTTTGTGTAGGGTAAGTGCCTTACACAAATGTGTCCTCCAATCCTGATTGGGCTCGCAAGGGTGGAGTGTGGCCCTTTACATTATAGTTCAGATAAGTCTTTTGTCCAAAGATACAACATAAATCGCTGAATTTTAAGTATGTAACTACTCCTTATATTATATACAGTTCAATCTACGAAACCTATGCACAATAGATAAATTGACCAAACGTCGCGGGATAACTGAGATTTGGCGAAAACTCTTCGCACCTCCCGCTTACCCCTTTTTTCGAGGCGGAACTTACTCTCTACAGGGAACAGAGAGTGGTGTGTCGGGCTCGCGCCAACTTAAGCCCCCTCAGTGGCCAACGCTGTGCTGTTGTGGGGGAGTCGGGATCCCTTGCGGACTCTACACATAGGCTCTTCCACCCCGCTTACCCCTCATGTACCAAAATCAAAAATAGTAGGGCGCATCTTTGTGAATTGAACTTACTAGATATTTTTTGATGGGCTTATCATCACTTTTTAGGGTTCCGTACCTCAAAAGGAAACAACGGAACCCTTATAGGATCACTCGCGTGTCTGTCTGTCCGTCTGTCTGTCACAGCCGATTACTCTGAAACCACTGGACCAATTGAGATGAAATTTGGTACACATATGGAAGTTAAAGACCCAAAGGTGCATGTGTAACGTAAATAAATAAATTATGAATTTGGGGGTCACTTTTGGAGGGTAAATCACAACATTAAAAAAAAAGATTCGCTAACCATATCGTGTGACATATCAAATGAAAGATCTTGCTGTAAGGATTGCAAATATGGATCATTTATAATCTTGAAATATATAGTTTTTAAGTTAATTAAGAAAATAGGCGAAAATTGACCATCCCCCCCCCCCCCTTATCTCCGAAACTACTAGGCTAAAAAAAATTAAATTAATGCGGAATATAGCTCTTTACCTATAGATTACAGGAAAACCTATGAGAAGTACATGGGTTAAAAAAAAGGGTTGTTTTGTTAAATTTACGTTTTTTTTATTGTTACCTGCCTGTGCCATGTGATGCTTAATTTCAAAAGGTCTGACACATCAGTCTATGAGCAGATTACACATTATTTCATCAACTACGGATTGCCCCACGAAGGGGGGTTTGTGGGGCGAAGAATTAGGGCCAGGAATTTGGTATTTTTTTTAAAAGAGAGAGATGGAAGATAGAGAGAGACAATTAATATATTTCTTTGTTTCTCACAATCAAGTGAAGGCAGTTATTGTGACCTATGAGCCCAACGTACGGAACCCTCTCCACGCGAGTCCTATTCGCACTTGACCGGTTTTTTTCTTCTCGTCTTGAAAGTATTTGTGTAAGCTTACTTATTTTAAAAGTACATTTGTCGTAGCTTACCAGGGTAAGGCACTCTGAACCAGGGGGCGTCCTCAATGATGTTAACCTTCACGTCAGTCCTGGCGGGGTGGTTCGGAGGCAGCGCACCAGTCACCGTCAGGATGCCACAGATGGCCCACATTATCACTATGGTCAGTAACACCTGATAAATACATTTAATAAAAATATAATCCACCTTACAGAATACCGCAGCCAAATAACAATCACTTCTGTGTTGTTGTGTTTCTGCGTGTGTAGTAAGCTTTCCAGAGCTCTTGGGGGGTGCTATGTTAGTAGCAGGGGTCAAGCCTTCATGGTAAGGGCGAGAAGTCCGATTCCGAGAGATTTCAATATTACTAGCAGACACTCCAAGTTTATTTTATACTAGCTGTGTCCGCGACTTAGTTCGCATGGACTACAGGATTTAGATTTTTTTTTTAATTTAATTTATTTTTCTAAAATAATAGTAGCCTAAGTTACTCCTTATAACAATCAGCTGCCTACTAACAAAAATCGCGACAAAATCGGTCCAGCAATTTAGAGATTAGCCGAACAGACGGTCAAAAATTGTAAAACAAATATTTTATATACATACATTAATTTGCATATAGTTAAAAGCTGTTATTTTAATATTACAAACAGGCACTGGTGTGCATTTTATTTATATGTATATATAGAGTAGATGGGAAACCTGTATAGCTGCAAACCATACGCAATGACTACTACTACGACCTGTTACCTTTTCATATCAACCCATGAACTTTATCCGTGAAAATCTGCTCCAAAACAGGAAGCTAATTTATAATCAATTTTATTCAACGTCTCACTTTGGCACCAAAGAATCTTATGAATAACATAACATGATGTTATTCACAATACTGTTATGGGACTTTGTAAACTGAATATAAATTAGTTTTTCATTAGCCTCCCGCTGTGTGCAAAAATATAACATTACCTGACCTTTATATGCGAGCGTTCATTACACTGAAAATGTTTTTCTTTTATCTTCGTATCTTTTTCTTTTTCTGAGTGTTGTATTGTGAAAGTCACATTTTGACGGCATATTATTTATATATTTAAAAATTTTATTGCACAAAAAAATATAACAGGTGGCCTTAATGCTAGGGGCATTCTCAACCAGTCAACCTTTGGGTCTTGCGAAAGCTAGTTTATGGGTGCGGTAATAGTAAAAAAGTGCATAAGTAATCTAAAAAAACATAATAAACAACTATAGTAACTATAGTGTCGAGTTTCTTGCCGGTTCTTCTCGACATGATCAACATTCCGAACACGGCGGTAGAATACTTAATTTGTACTGACTATTCATAAGTGCTTTTGTAAAGTTTACATGAATAAAGATGATTTCTATTCTATTCTATTCTACTTAGCGTTATAAAAGTCATTATGGAAATCCTTACTAATATTATAAATCGGAAGGCGAGTGTTACGAACTCCTTATGAGTGATTGGTTATGTTTTTTATATTCCTTTAAATATGTCAATTTGACTTGCTTAATTCTTCTTCTTCTTTTATCTTTCAATCTAACTGTATTTTTCCCTTTACTTTTATTTTAAATATACTTTTATTCACCCTATTCTGAGTTCCTTGTCCCTCTTTCCTTTCCCTCGGTAACAGTGAGTTTGTTTGTTTGTTCCGCTTTCACGCCGTAACTACTGATCCGATTGCTTTGAAATTTTGCAGACGTAAAGTTAGAAGTCCGGATTAAATAATAAGTTACTTTTTATTCCGGAAAAATTGATATTCCCGAGGGAAAACAAAAATATAGTTTGCTTGTTGGATTGGAGATGGCGTTGTGTGTCGTTTAAAACAAGGTAAAATATTGCAAACGAATATAAACATGTAAATTTAGAAGCTAAATGATACGATAATTAATCCCCGAAAGTGAGGAATTCCCGAGGGATGGCGTACAATTTGTTTTATCGTCTAAACTGTTTTTTACATATAATATACTGTACTTATCCGTTTTTGTTTAACAAGTAATCGTATCCAGCGTTACGGGCGGAAAGCTAGTTATTGAATATACATAAACATACATGTGATAGATTAGTAAATAGATTATATATATAAAATATGAAGCATATTTGAATATCGCATTATTTTAAGATTCTTTAACAAAATAACCACAATCGTAATGTTGTTGGTCTTATTTTTGATGTCAACGTAACTGATGTGTACGTATATGCTTTTTATTGAACTTATACATAGGTCTGTTTATAATTATATCGACATAGAAATGGCTCGGATAATTTCTTGTACTGATATCTATTAACCCAAGAACACGGTTTGTATACAAAAAAATATTTTAATGGCTACGTATGAACAAATAAATATGATAAGACAGTTTAAAGCAATGTGTCAAATAGCTCATTGTTCAAATATGGCTTAATTGCGCGACCAAACATTTTCGAAAGTGAATGTTTTAAATTCTAAATTGAATTGCTTGTTACATTAAAAATGATATAAAAAGTTTCATAACTCGTCACCAGCATCGTTAATACCCAAAAATGCCAAAGTGTCAGTCAACAGGTCCAATCAAGGCGAGAACTGAACCAAGTTTATTGCAACGTCAGCTTTAAAACTGATTGGTAATTCCAAATCTTGGCGAAAGTTGAGTTGATGGATTTTTAAAGACTTATTTCATTTACATTTGAAGAAGGAGATAAGTACTAAATACAGTCACTTATATTGGACAATAACACATACATTGCTCTAAGTAGCTTAAGCACTTTTGTTACAGAAATCAGAAATAACGACGGTACCACAACACTCAGACCCGAAGCAATATAGAAAAGTTAGTGTTCTATATTGACCTGACCGGGGATTGAACCCGGGACCTCAAAGATGGCGCGATGTCAAAGTCTGGCCCGCTCGCTTCTCGGCCATGGATGTCGTAAGCCATATGTACAACCGCTGCTCTGGTTGCTTTACTTCGCGAATACGGCAAGGCATGTTCTATTCTATACTGTTATTCCTTATCCTTAAGAAACCTTTTACTCACCGGGAAGAGTTTGAAGAGCGGGAACCAGGTGATGACGCATCCTCTGCCTCGTCTCCAGGCCAAGGTAGGAATGTTCACCTCACTCATGCATTGCGAAAATATCGTCAGAAGAATGAACGTGCTGTGAACAACGTTAGAAAAAATAATAAGCCCCGTCAGTTTCGATATGAGCGCATCCTGAATTTGATATTTATTATATCTACTATATAAAAATAAGTCGGGGTTTCCTTCCTGACGCTATAACTCCAGAACGCACGAACCGATTTCCACGGTTTTGCATTCGTTGAAAAAGTCTCGGGCTCCGTGAGGTTTATAGCAAAGAAAATTCAGGAAATTTTTTAACAGAAAAGCGGGAAAATCCTCTAAGGCGAAACGAAGTTCGCCGGGACCGCTAGTGTAGGTATATAACGGTGAACAGCTCATCAAGTTAATACTTGCAATTCGATATTTATTTATTTATTTTTATTTATTTAATACGGTTTAACAACAGTTGATATAATATTTCATGAGTAAGAGATACAAATAGGAAGTAAAACTAATTCTTAAGAGTACAACCTTACAGATAAACACAGCATGCGTAAAATATTTGTGGCTTTATATTGTTAGGATTAAATTAAATTAAATTGACTTTATACCAATCTTATGTTAGCGTAGCGTAAAATTTGAAATAAAAAAAGAACTCAAAAGGGTAAAAAAAACAAAACATACAACAGTACAACACATTATGACAGTCGTAAATTATGGAGCACCATATAAGGGCGGTGCAAAGTGTGTTGTCTGACATGCTTTTGTCTGTACGACCATAGCTGGGCACCGTTAATCAAATAGTTAACTTCGTTAATCGTTAATCCGCTACTAAAAAAGTTAGCTTCGTTAAACGTTAAAGCGTTACATTTCTGAAGAATTAACGCAAGTTAACGTTAATTGTTAATCCGTTAATCGGTCATCAAAATGGTCAAAAATCTTAAAAATTTGCGTTACGTAATACTTGAACGCTCCCTTTTTTAAAACGAATACAGCGCTCGTCAGTACCTAAACACCGGCTATAAGTATTTATTGACATGTTGAAATCAAATTAACAAAATGAATGGCTATTTTCATAGTTTAATGTCATACGGTCTATTGCTGTGGGGCTCAGCTTTTGACATACAAACCATATTTGTATTACAGAAGAGAGCTATTCGATCTATATACAGCCTTACATCCCGTGATTCACTTAAATAATTATTTAAAGACATTAATATTTTAACCGTAGCCTCCCAATTCATCTTTGACTGCATAATGTATGTACGTAAAAATCTTCATTTGTTCTATAAGAAATGCGATATATGTACATAGTTTCAATACAAGAAATAAACCTACGCTCGCTATTTCAAACCATAGGCTTCGTAAAACCAGTAGAACATTCGTGAGATCTACTATATAAAAATAAGTCGGGTTTTCCTCCCTGACGCTATAACTCCAGAACGCACGTACCGATTTCCACGGTTTTGCATTCGTTGGAAAGGTTTCGGGCTCCGTGAGGTTTATAGCAAAGAAAATTCAGGAAAAATTTCAACAGAAGCGGGAAAATCCTCTAAGGCGAAACGAAGTTCGCCGGGACCGCTAGTTAAGTATAAAAATATTCAACAAGTTACCGCAATGTATTATTGACTTACCCATGCATAGATTTAAGGTCCATATTAAATCATGTTTAATGCGAAAAGGATACTACAAACTTGATGAATATTTAAACGATTAACATATATGGACATGATTGTCTGCTCGCTTACACACCATAGTTTTAAGTTCTCGGAGCTCGCAATTTTGTAAAGATTAGGATAACTACTGAGTTTCTTGTCGGATTTTTCTCGGCAGAATTAGGTTCCGAACCGGCTGTAGCTTTAATTTGGTTTTGACGATGCATAAGTGTAGGGTGTAAATTAGGCATTGGATTAACGATTAACGGACTTCTGGATTATTAACGGAAGTTAATGAGCCCGTTAACAGTTTTTAAAGTTAACTTAAAAGTTAATCCATACTCGAAATGTTAACTTCGTTAATTAACGGATTAACGAGTTAATGCCCAGCTATGTGCCCAGTATTACTAATGTAATCTATGTGAATAAAAAAGATTGACTTTGACTTTTATTTAATACTTTTATTATGAGAATTGATGCGCGGCGACTAGAACCCAAATTTGCTGAGCCATCCTTAGCAATTGTCACCTGACCTCCGGAACAAGCCTAAGCCTATTTGAATCATCATAACCCGGACCAACGGCTTAGCAGGCCTTCGAAAGCATGGAACTGTCATTGTTACCAGAAAATAAGGCAATACCAATGTTCTAAACACATTTACAAATCCCACAAAACGAAAGCGTTCACGGCGTGATTCAAACCCACGACTTTCTGATTTTGGGGCCGAACGCTCCAACCACGAGAGAGAGAGAGAGGTAGGGCATAGCGATTTATCGCTCGAACTGGAGCAGCCCGACTGGCGAAATACCTCCACCATACAGAAGACCCCAGCAAAAAAAACAATCACTTCTGTGTTGTTGTGTTCCTGCATGTGAGTAAGGTTTCCAGAGCTCCTAGGGGGGTGCTACATTAGTAGCAGGGGTCAAGCCTTCAAGGTAAGGACAACAAGTCCAGTAACATATTTATTATGCTGTACTTGTCACCCTTAAGCTAGGACCTCATTACCACTTAACATCAGGTGGGATGAGGTCAATCTTGAAGTGCAATATAAAAAAAATAATTAAAGGCATTGGCATTCCCATGTTATGGAATATGTTACGCGGTGCTAATGTACGAAGATCGCCGAGACAGCATCGACCCAAATCAATATTGCACGCGGCTCACGCGCATGGCGCAGCGTCAGCGGAACGTGCCGCGCGGTGACGACAGCGGTGCCTTCGCAACACCGGAATAGGGAAATCGATGTCATATTTGATTCATACTTCGATCATTGTCAACCTCTTAGAAATAATTAATTTGTAACTTTATCTTTAATTATATTTTATTGAATAAATTTTGCTTTTTTTTGGATCCTTCGGCTGTAGCCCACGTAATTGGCGCAGTCGGTAGGATACCAGTAAAGTAGAATCAGTGTCGTATCGAACGATCGGTCTACGGGTATCCTGAACCTACGGGTGCTGCAGTCCAGAGGTGAATCCAGCTATCGATTCGTCAAGAAAAAGCAATGTGGTAAGTTCTTGAATCTTTCAAATCCTTACCTACCTAACCTTTAGTATCCTTGAATATCTCAAGACCTAATTATAATCCTCACTTTATCTTAATATCCTGTCCAATCTCTGTGCATGATATTATTTTTACTATCTATATTTTTGTGTGTGTATAAGTTCTAGCATTCAAGATTTTCCATCCCAGGGAATCTCGATCTGATAGATTAAATAGTAGTGATAGAAGTAGGAGTAAGTTCACGGTAATTGACGAGAGTAGGAATTTAGAAGAAAGCAGTAATTTAGACGCGATGTCGAGCGACGACGTTGATACGATTTATAAGTCTTTGAGATTAGTGCCAGAGTTTGACGGCAATCCGCACGTATTAACGCGTTTTATAAGCATATGCGACCAATTAGTAGTGACTTATTTTAAAACAGTAAAGGGTTATGAACTAACGAACTTAGCCCTTATCAACGGGATTTTGAATAAGGTTACGGGGCCCGCCGCTAGGCATATAAACTCTAATGGTATCCCGGATACCTGGGACGGCATCCGATCAGCTTTGATTAATAACTTCGCCGACCACCGAGATGAGACCGCTTTATACAGCGACTTATCCTTGCAAACTCAGGGTTCCAGCTCCCCACAAGAATTTTACGAAAGGTGCCAAAACTTATTCAGCACCATAATGACTTATATCTCGCTTCACGAGACGGTCGAGACAACTGTTGAGGCTAAACGAACACTATATAAAAAACTAACCCTTCAATCTTACTTGAGGGGCCTTAAAGACCCCCTAGGTTCAAGAATTCGATGCATGCGCCCAGAGTCCATGGAAAAAGCGTTGGAATATGTCCAGGATGAATTGAATACACTTTACTTACAAAATCGTAACGAAGGTGGATCTAGTAGAAAGGATTGGTCTCAGCCACAACCTAATAATCATAATTTTAATTTACCATTCAACAATTTTATTCCCAAATTTAATACTTTCAACGTGCCTACCATGCCCGGGCCATCAAGGCCGTTCGCATTTAATATGTCTGGCCCGCAACGACAGCAGTCAATGCAGCCCCACACTCAGGGATGGAGGCCTAGTATGCCCTCGCCACCGCAACACCGTGGCTTAACTCGTACGCAACAAATGATGCGCGCCCCTTTGCCAAATTATCATCCGCAAAGTAATGTTTTTAAAATGCCGCCAAGACCACAACCGCAATCCTTCTCTAACTATAATAACGCACCAAAACCCATGAGCGGTGTTGCTCCCTTCGTACCAAAGACATTACCACCTTCCGGGCGTGATTGGAGACAGTATGGAAATCCACCTCCAAGCAACTATTTTAAAACCCGCGAAGTTAATTTTAATGAATTTGACTATAACGGTGATTATAATAACTATTACTATGCAGATAACGACCGAGAATACTACTATTCTAATGAACAGTATCCAGAATCTGGATATTACGAGGAACCGTATTGTTATCAGGACATCCCGGTAGTAGAGGAAATAGATCAGCAGGACACGACGCCAGCTGAAAATTTTCAGAAGGCGTCTCAATTAGAAAAGCCAAAATAGAATTAAATTTTCATATACAACGACAGCTCGGGTTTATTCAAATTAATGATCCTCCTATTAAGTTACTAATCGATACAGGAGCCAATCAATCGTTTTTAAGTCCAGAAACCGTTAGCAAATATTTTAACCACATACCACTTAACTTTGAGCCATTCGAAGTTACAAATGTTCACGGGACTTCTAAGAATGATTATTCCATCACTTTGCCATGCTTTCCTGAATTAAATTTAAATACAGATATTAAATTATTCATTTATAAATTTCATAATTTTTTCGACGGACTTTTAGGCTTTGATTTACTTGAAAATTGGGGAAGTAAGATTGATCTTAACCGTAAATTATTAATAACACAGAACGCACAATTACCTATACAAATGTATGACTCACGCAATGTTAACCTGTATGAAGACATCATATCGGGTAATTCATCAAAATTAGTTAGAGTGCCCATTAACACGTTAGATGGCGAAGTATTAGTCGAGGATCAAATCATTTGCAACTGCTTAATATCGAATTGCATAACTAATGTCAAAAATAACCGCGGTTGGGTAGAGATTACTAACCCTACGTCTAATGATATAATCTTCTCAATGGACCGTCCAGTAGAGGCTGAATTATTTAACATTGAATCTGAGAGCACTGAAATTCCACCAGATCGAATTGATGCTGTACTATCTCGTCTTCGAACCGAACATCTGAACCCAGAGGAACTTGCCAATTTACGAAACCTCTGCGCGAATTATGCTGACGTATTCTATCTGGAAGGTGAATCATTAACATTCACAAACAAAGTAAAACATCGCATCCGAACAACTGATGAAATTCCAGTGCACACTAAAACCTACAGGTATCCTTATGTCCACAGACAAGAGGTCCGAGATCAAATTAAAAAGATGCTCGATCAAAATATTATACGACCATCGGATTCTGCTTGGAGCTCTCCTATTTGGATCGTACCCAAAAAGGCAGACGCCTCTGGCAAAGTCAAATGGCGTTTGGTTGTAGATTTTCGGAAAGTCAACGAGAAAACGATTGATGACAAGTACCCCATACCCAATATTACAGACGTACTGGACAAATTAGGTAAATGCCAGTATTTTAGCACCCTGGATTTAGCAAGTGGCTTCTACCAAGTAGAAATGAACCCAGAAGATATACACAAAACTGCGTTCAATGTGGAAAATGGCCACTATGAATTCCTTAGAATGCCGATGGGACTTACAAATTCTCCGTCAACATTCCAAAGAGTCATGGATAACATTCTTAAAGACCTTAACCACATCTGCTTGGTGTATTTGGACGATATTGTAGTATTTAGTACATCCTTACAAGAACACATTTTAAACTTAGAAAAAGTCTTTAAAAGATTGCGAGAATCTAACTTTAAAATTCAAATGGATAAGTCCGAATTTTTAAAGTTAGAAACGAGCTTCTTAGGTCACATAATTTGTAACGATGGTGTCAAGCCAAATCCAGACAAAATTAAAGCTATAGAAAATTATCCGTTACCTAAAACAGCAACTGAAATCAAACGTTTTCTCGGTCTGATTGGGTATTACAGGAAGTTCATACCAGATTTTGCCAGACTTACTAAACCACTAACACAATGCTTAAAAAAGGGAAGTAAAATAACTTTAGATCAAAAATATACTAACTGCTTTGAACATTGTAAAAAGCTTCTTACTAACGATCCTATTCTACAGTATCCTGATTTTAATAAAGAGTTCATATTGACAACCGATGCTTCTAACGTAGCGATTGGTGCTGTTTTGTCCCAAGGAGCAATAGGCTCAGACAAACCCATAGCATATGCTTCGCGTACTTTAAACTCCAGTGAATTAAACTACAGCACTATTGAAAAGGAGCTTTTAGCCATTGTTTGGGCAACCAAATACTTTAGGCCATACTTATTTGGTAGAAAATTTAAAATAATTACTGACCATAAACCCCTTCAATGGATCATGAACCTAAAGGAACCGAACTCGAGACTCACTAGGTGGCGTTTAAAATTAAGCGAGTACGATTTTTCAATAGAATATAAACAGGGCAAATACAATACTAACGCGGACGCATTATCCAGGCTTGAACTTAACAATGAGGAGCTAATGTCTATCGTAGCTAACCCTTCGGAAAAAAATCCCACACTTGATGATTCGATGACTATAACAGCTACAGAGCCTATTGATAACTCAGGTACTCTCACAGTCCACACGGATAGTGAAAATCCCATCTTAGAGATTCCTATCTCTGAGGACCCATTAAATAAATTCACAAAACAAATAATTTTCAATATAGTAGGCGACATAAAGGGCAGAACAATCGCAACGAAACCCTTTGACACTCACACTCGAATTACTATACAGGTGTCCGAATCTAATTTGGAAGAAGACGTAGTTAATTCAATAAAAGAGTATGTACACCCAAAAATTAAGACAGGTTTACTAATTAATCCGACCCTAGGTATGTATTCAATCATTCCCATTATCCAAAGGTACTTTAAAAATTCATCAATGAATCTAACATTAACTAAAAAGGAATTGGAAAATGTTAGAGAGTATTTAAAGCAACAGGAAATCATTAATAAACATCATGAGGGCAAAACTAACCACAGGGGTATTACTGAAACTTACTTGGCTCTATCTCATAAGTATTACTGGCCCAAAATGCGCGAACATATAACAAAATTTATAAATGAGTGTACAATTTGTGGTCAATCAAAGTATGACCGCAACCCAATTAGACAACACCAGCAAGTAAACCTTTTGAAACTGTACACCTCGATTTACTAACTATTCAGGGCGAAAAGTTTTTAACCATAGTGGACTCATTCTCCAAGTATGCCCAGGCGTACTACTTAAGAGATGGAACAGCCGTAAGTGTAGTACAAGCGTTACTTAGCTTTTTCACTCATCATGGAATACCAACCACAACTGTTACTGACAACGGGACGGAATTTACTAACCAGCTTATGACAGAATTTATGAGACTTCATAAGATTCAACACCATAGGGTTGCTCCACACACTCCAAACGAAAATGGTATAGTGGAAAGGTTCCACGCCACTTTATTAGAACACCTTCGTATCCTTAAACTCAGTCAAAAAGGGGAATCCGTCATCAACCTTATACCTTATGCCCTTCTGGCTTACAATAGTAGCATCCATAGTTTCACAAGATGCAAACCTATAGAAGTTATCACGGGGCATTTCGATCCTCGTGACTCTTTTGATATAGATTTATCAGTCCATCTATTACAACAGTATATGGCTAATCATAAAGAGAAAATGACTAGAGCTTATAACGCAATTCACGAGCTATGTAATGAAACCCGCAAAGAGCTAACTGATAACCGAAATCGACAACGAGAACCTGAAGTCGATTACTCGCCTGAACAACAGATTTTTGTTAAGAATCCATTTGCTTCCAGGCAGAAGCTAGCTCCTCGTTACACTCATGACGTTGTGATGGCTGATCTCCCAATACATATTTATACGAAAAAAAAACGTGGTCCGGTCGCAAAATCTAGGCTCAAAAGGGTTCCTAAAACCGCCCGATTGTTACAGGAAGCTCCTGATCCTCCACCTGTTCCTGCAAACAGCTCTATCTCAAGAAATAACTCTTGAGAGTTTGGACGAGGGACCCGGCATTTTACCATTTAAATTAGGCCCAGCTAAAATCTTATCTCACTACCACTCCTTTATTCAATATATTAAGTTAGATATTTTACAAGATAAAATCGATTCTATAGATAATCAATTACTAACTAGTAGTCCTGACCTTAATAATAGAACAAACTTATTATTTCAACCTCACATAGAATATCTTCGATCGAAACTTAAAAGTGTATCTGAACAATTAAAATCTTTTGAAACAAACCGCGTAAAAAGAGGTCTAATAGATGGTCTCGGTAGTGTTGTAAAAAGCATAACGGGTAATCTAGACTATACTGACGCGATACATTTCAATAAAGCCATAAAATCTCTTGAAGACGACGAACACAGATTAGTTACCGAATTTAACCAGCATGTTAGTATGACAAAAGATATTAGCGCTCAATATTCTAAAATAATTAGCGATATCGTAGACAATCAGAATAAAATGGCAATCCTAGTAAATAAGATTAATGAAAGTTACGCAGATAGAGACTATGATTTGATAAAATATGCTCATTTAGCTC
This sequence comes from Glyphodes pyloalis, assembly GCA_037074685.1. Taxonomy (NCBI): domain Eukaryota; kingdom Metazoa; phylum Arthropoda; class Insecta; order Lepidoptera; family Crambidae; genus Glyphodes; species Glyphodes pyloalis. The sequence goes on along the minus strand of JAYKKO010000024.1, from coordinate 1,633,860 downwards.
AGATACTTATTATTCTCAGCGACAACGTAGATTCGATTTCACAAGAATTAAATAGACTACAGAATGTTCTAGCATTTATAAGATCATCTACTATGCACCATTCGGTCCTTGGCGTTGATGAAATACGCGTTATATTAAAAAAATTAACTATTTTGTACGGCAGCGAGAAAATAGTAGATATAGATATTAGAGAATACTACAATATTATTAAGTTAGGGTCATACTATGCAGGGAATGACATAGTTATAATTTATAAGTTTCCTATATTTCGTGAACACACATATACTCTATATAAGTTATCTATTATACCCAACAAACATCATGAAGTCCTTATTCCCCCCTCTCCATTCCTAGCCATATTCGAAAAAGATTCCAAGAACATAGAGGCTGAATGCCCGAAGACCAGCAAATGGTTTATATGCGAGGAGAAACGAAGTCCACAAAGTCGTCCATCTCAAGACTGCATACATGAACTCATCACCACACAGAGAAAAAGCCCAACTTGTAAGCCCATCGCCATCACTTTGGACCAACCAGCGTATGAAGAACTTGACGACAGATACTACACCATCAGCTTCCCGGCGTCTACGAAGATACATCTCTCCTGCGGACAAGACCTATATAAAGAGATTCAAGGTAGCTACTTACTCACCATCCCACAAAATTGCTACATGGAAACACCACAAGTCACCATCTCAAATACAAAAGATCGCCTGAAGGGTCACGTGCTGAAAATCATGGACTTACCTAATGAAAATACAAGAAACCAATCTCCAGTCCCGACCCTGAGACTGAACTCTATAAATCTGGATCACTTACACGCAACCAATATGAAGATAATGCAACAACAGCCCCACATTATACAAGCTACGAGCGACTACGGGATCTACCACACTACGATTCCAATGTACGTAGCATTGATTGGTGCATGCGCACTTATTAGTTACTTGGGTTGTCGTCGTTACTGGCCGAAACTCAAGAAGACTTCTGATGAAAACCCAAAAGGTCCAGAAAGAATATACGCAATTCCCGAACCCATAGAGAGGAAAAGCTGCAACCAACCCCCACCTCAATTTACTACGAAAATCATCGGTGGTGGCTGCTCTTCGGGGGGAGGTGTTACGCGGTGCTAATGTACGAAGATCGCCGAGACAGCATCGACCCAAATCAATATTGCACGCGGCTCACGCGCATGGCGCAGCGTCAGCGGAACGTGCCGCGCGGTGACGACAGCGGTGCCTTCGCAACACCGGAATAGGGAAATCGATGTCATATTTGATTCATACTTCGATCATTGTCAACCTCTTAGAAATAATTAATTTGTAACTTTATCTTTAATTATATTTTATTGAATAAATTTTGCTTTTTTTTGGATCCTTCGGCTGTAGCCCACGTAATTAATATAACCATAATAATGTTCGAATACAGCAACAACAAATAAAATGGATCGATCTCGTTATCCGACGTACGTGCGACGACGGATGAGCGTGAATTACCCAGTGTTGGCAAAAGGTGCGATCTGCCCTGATTATTTGTATTGACGACCGATGGAGTTCAATCTGCGAATCGACAGTACCTATATCACAGTAAGTAGAAGCCTGACCTGCGCAGTAAATGCAGGTATTTGGGTCATAGTTCAGTGCATCTAAAACTGAAAATGACGGAATTGAGACTGAACCGTCAAACCAGTAGGTCGAAACTTTAATCAATCAACAAAATCTTTTATTCATATAGATTACATGAGTGATACTTATGAATCGTCTCTAAATGAAGGTACCTCCGGTTCGGAACCTATAACTACCGTGAAGATACCGGCAAGAAACTCAGTAGTTATTTTTAAAAATAAAAATCTAAACTTATTACTTATTTTGCACCGTACCGACGTACAGTTAGTTCGTCAATTTTATAAAAACAAAAAAAATATATTCTAATTAATTATATATTTTTTTTGTTTTTTAAGACTTTCGCGTTCCATTTTAAACATTTAAAATAATTTAACGGGTCAAAACGCGACCTTTTAGATCATTAAATATTTTGAAGAAACAGACAAATTCCTCTCCCTTTACGTAGCGGAGCTCGAACCCTTGATTTTTTCTGTTTCTTTAAAATATTTAAAGTTCGCCAAGTGCGGCGTAATGCTCTATAAAAATTGTAACAATCGATTTTTTGTTTTAACCCCACCTCGAAATATCCAGACCAAAAGCCAAGTGTGAAGCAGTTATCCAACAATAAGTAGGTGTCAGAGCGTAGTGGAAAACCGGAGAAAACTCCTCAAGTGACCACAGAGCAGCTTTAATTCCCATTTGCCGCTGAAGAGATTGAAATCGTGTTGGGTTTGGCGCAAGTTCAATCAGTGCGCTCGCTGCAATCGTGTCTGTGGTTAAAACTAGGTTAAATACTAGTTGAATTAAAAATCTTGATTCGTGTTGGATTTATGGTTAACTAGCTTTCCGCCCGCGGCTTCGCCCGCGTGGAATTCGTTTATATTGTGGTATAAAGCACAACATACACAATTCAATGTAAAATTGGTATGAACCAAAAATAGCGTAAGCTATCATTCCACTTCTTACGTATTTTAAAAGACACCCAGCGCCATCTATCGCGTACCTCAAGTACTAAGTAGTGTAATCTATCATTCCACTTCTTACGTCTTTTAAAAAGCACATCGTTACCATCATCTTGCGCCATCTATCGCCATCTATCGCATACCTCATCTCCAATCCATCCATCAGGCAAACTATATTTTTGTTTTTCCCTCGAGAACATCAATTTTTTCCGGGATAAAAAGGACCCTATTATTTAATCCGGACTTCTAACTTTACGTCTGCAAAATTTCAAAGCAATCGGTTCAGTAGTTACGGCGTGAAAGTGGAACAAACAAACAAACAAACTCACTTTCCGATTTATAATATATATATATATAATATATATAGCAGGATGTTTGTGTAAGATTTAAGCAAGGTGGCGTAAACTCATATAACACATTTTGTGATATAGCTAGATGATTCACTGGCGAATCCTACTTCTACATTTACACTTATATTATAAAGAGGAAAGTTTTGTGTTTTTGTGTATGAGTATGTTTGTAATGATTAAACTGAAATACAACTGTGCTAAATTTATATAATAACGTATGTAATTATTTTATCAGTGGAAAGCTACATTCACTCTGTGTAACATAGGCTATTTATTGCTAAAAAAGACTAACTCCAGGTGTCCTAAGGCGCGGGCGGCTAGTTTTTTTTTTTATATTGCACTTCAAGATTGACCTCATCCCACCTGATGTTAAGTGGAAATGAGGTCTTAGCTTAAGGGCGACAAATACAGGATAATAAATCTGTTACTGGATTTGTCTATTATAAACGTTAAAGTTTACTTTTTTACTCTTCTTGTTACTCTTTCACGCCAAAATCACTGAATTTATAGCAATGAAATTAGCTAAGTATATAGATTAACGTATGTGATATTTTTTTTCCAAAATAACACGGTCAACAGCTAGTTTTAAATATTTAAATAAAAAGAACAAGTTTTTGCCCCGTTCAGCTCATGACGTGTACCATCTCCCCTGTCAACAGCGACTGCTTTGTTCGAACACAATCGGGTTCACAAAGCGCCTACACGAGCCGTGATTGGCTCAGACGACCACAGGCTCTTGCTCCATGCTGGGTTTGTCGGCTTTGAACTTCGACGTGACGCCCCTTTGACCACCACCTTGATGGGTACAGTCGAAAACACGTCGATACACTTGTAGCATCTATTTCAACTCTACACCCCACAATCCGAATAGTCTAGTGGTTTCCACCGCTGACTATGTCCCATCTGTAGTTCGGCCTCGTAAACGTAGGCCTAGGAACGTCCCCTTAGACTCTGACGATGTCATCACGGTCGTCGTCAGCCACACTTCTCGGAACAGATAACACTACACAACGACCGCTATACCGTCCTAGCCAGAGAGAACACGCTATGCGACTTCGTCTAGCAGTAGAGCCTCTTCATTGATACCGGCGCATGCCGGGATGCTTCCCCCACAAGGTACATAAGGCTACCATCTGCCAACAACGGCCCGAGCCGAGGACCGAGCCCCACAATGGCTCCTCTGGCCCATGTTTGAATTTTTAGGAGTGTGAGCCCTCCGCTCCCCCTGAAGTCCGGTGAAAATGAAAAGGTCATCTGCGGCCATCATCAGTTAGTCAGTTAGGAAAAGAAATCAATGTATCATATGTGGTGCGCATAAGAACTGATATCGCACTATGAGTGTTACCGTTGTTGTTGACCGTACACGCACAAAAGCATAGTTACTGAAAAACAATTATTAGATAAATTGTGACGTCACTGATTCCTTCTTATAAGTGCTATTTTCATAGCACATAAAAAAATGTATTTATTTCAAGTAAATCTTAACAAGTAGGTTGCCGGGGCTTCCCAAAAAGTAGTCAAAAGACACTTGTGTAGGGGATGCCTCGCTCTTCTAACATAAACATAACAGTTGCGATTTACATGTATCATAGTGAGATAATCCAGTTTTTGACATATATTTGTGAGATTTATCAGGATGTGTGTGCGTGCGTGTGCGTGTGTGTGTGCGCGTGTGTGTGTTTGTGTGTGTGTGTGTGTGTGTTTGAGAGAGAGAATGGTTATGTAAGATGCTATCACCTTCAAGTAACTCTGGCTAAAATGTCTTCAACATCATCGTAACTAAGGGCTGTGAGTCACTCAGTTACAGCCTTCCTACAATCATAAAGCTGCACTGGATAAATGCTCAGTATTCGATGTAATTTGTTATATATATAGGGGGCTTGAGCTAAAAATTGCCGAGTGGCAAAAACAGTACGAGCGGGATATGACGAAGCTACAGCATGACATCGTCTTTTTTGGAGTTTGGTGTTATCTAGTGGTAATGTTTTATGGTAGTTTAATATAATCTGTAGAATATAAAGTTTCCTGACAGAGAGCAAGTTGGATGTTTTGTATAGGGTTTCGGTTGAATATCTAAAAGGCTTACAGTACATGACTTTAATCAAAGATCTTTGAGCCCGCTCTAAATTTGATATCATATATGAAGGACACATGTTTTGACAGGCATTTAAAAGTATCGCAGTTGACTAGCCAGTCAGCATCCCTAGTAGACGCGAGCCTGGTGTAGGTAAAGTCAAAACCTCATCAAACTATATAGTTTCGCCTTTATACCACCCTATGTTAGGGGACAAAAGAACCAACATCGAACTAAAAGTGTTTACCGCGGTATGCGGCTGATTGTACATTTGAACGACTAAATATTAAAATCTTCAACAGAACGGAAGACGGCCAGATATAAAATAACCGATCCGTTACCTTTAAAACTCCAAACATTACTTTATCCGATGGCCTGATATTAAAATCTAGCGAAGGTGCAAATTTCCCACCTCATTTCTCGGCCCGGAGTTCCAGGCAGAGTTCTAGAGATTAAATATCGGCTTGCTCAGATTCAGTGCGGGCTGATTTGATTGAGGCGTCTGGTCTATCTCAAACATGGTAAGGTTTTAATTTAATCAAAATAGTTCGGAGGACAGTATGAAAATGATTGCCTCACGAATATCAGTACTTACTTGAGTACTAAATTGTTTTAGCACTCATCAAAACAAAAGTACATGACTTGATCCAAAGCACACATGATACTGCTACTGTCATTAATCTGCTGAGCGTCTTACCGGTGTCTTCTCTGTAGATATAGGTTCCGAACCGGTACTAGAATCACTTTGCATTGTATTCAATGGCGATTCAAAAGTAGTATGTGTGACCTATTTAAATAAAGAAATATTTGACATGGCTTTGAATAATACTCTACATAGCTGGCTGAACGGATTATTTTAAAGGACCATTATCAGTGTGTAATAATGTCCCACTACATAAATAAATAACAATAAATAAATATTTGACAACATCACATTAATTGCTCTAATTCAGTGGTAAGTAGCTGCACTCCTGTACCAGAAATCAGAAACAACGACGGTACCACAACATCCAGATCCACTATAAAAATGTTTCCATATTGACCCAACCGGAGCTCGAACGCGGAACCTCAGAGATAGCGCGACGTTAAAGTCCGGCAAACTCATCTCTCGGCTACAGTCGTCAAACTACATACTACTTGGTTCAAGCCTCTATCTTTAGTTTTTTGTCACAAACCTGAGCTATTCTTAAAATCCAAAACATACTCGCAACTGCGAATCAAACCCAGAACTACAAGATACTTTAACCCGGTCCTTAAACGACTAACCGTACGAGGACTACACTGTATGTCTTAGTGCAAAACTAGTTATAAGTTCAGCTATATTTGTAAGAGTTCGACTGAGTTTCTTGCCGGGATCTTCTCTGTAAGTTATAGGTTCCGAACCTGAGGTAGCGTCATTTGCATTATATAGACATTTAATAAATATTATTGGTGTAATTTACATGAATAAAAGAATATTGAATTCAGAAGCGATCTAAAGACGAAAATTGTGCAAAGGTGCAAATTATACCATGCGGAATTGTTGCAAGTGCGTACGTCTCAAAGGGGTTGGGGGTGTTTGAAATCTCGGGATTAGACAGCGGTCGGCCCAGATTCAATGTAGGTTGATTTGATTGAGGAGCGTAGCAGGCGGGTCGGTAAACACGGAGCTGTTTTTTGAAGTATCGGTGTCTTAACATAGTTTTGTTGATTAGGTACGTATCTTCTCGCTCTCATTATTATCTTCCTTTTTGCAAAGCTTAAATGATATTGCGGGTAAGAGTAACTTGCGGTTAGCTCAGTTGGAAGAGCGGCACGCGTGATACGTGAACATCACGGGTTCGATTCCCGCACCGCAAGGGGAGATAATAATTTTCTGTTTCTTTAAAATATTTAAATGATATTTCCTTTCGCTAACGATTGGTAGGGTACTAACATTTGTAGTAAAATATATAACGTATAGAATTTAAAACTAAAATGCCCAGTGGCTTCAAAAAGTCACTCTGGATCGTAGTCCGTCGAAAAGTAGCTCACAAAAGGTTCCGAAAAGTGTTGTTGCCAATCCATAGTTGAAAATCGATAAAATGTTAATATCATTGCAATTGTAACGATAGCTCGGAAACAGACAACACTATTCCACCAAAGTAATAGTATCGATACAAGCATTAGTTTATTCTTCTTGAAAAATACACACATCGCCAGCAAACCAACAAATTAATTTCGACTTTAATTATACTATAATAAGAACTTGAGTCCCGCATGTTCATGTTTATTTTCATTTTACGTAAAATGTAACCATCGGTGTTGAGTTTACAATTGTTAATTTTCTTTTTCCATATAAGTCTTAGTTTAAGCTTATTGTAAACTTGTTTGTGGTTAATTAAATAAAAAAAAATAAAAAAACAATGCCGATTCTGTTCGATTTCTATAATTATTATTCTATAAAGCTGTACGCCACAGTAGTGAATTTAATAGATTATAAACAATCAGAAAAAATCTATTACTATTGTTTGTCAACAAGAATAAACTATCGTATTTTTGTATACAAAATCTCCTATTCTAGTCTAGTCTTATCAATTATACCTAGACTTAAACGTAAGTAAAATCGATCACATACATTTTAAACTTGTAGTACCTAACTGCCGAAAGGCTTTGTCTATCTGCAACGATATTAAAATTATATGGTGAAACAAAATCGTAACATTGTGGGATTGTACAATTTAACACATTATTTATCAAATGTTTTCTTAGTAGATTGGAATAAAACAAAAAGTTCACGTCATGTGAGGTAATTGGATGAGCGACCTTTTTAGAAACGTTGCGTGACACACAATATCAAACCAGCTGATAGCCTACTCTTATATACGAACAGACTCCAAAAAAAAGCCAAAACAATTTTGTCAGCAGACAAGGTGATGGCGTCAGTTTTTTGGGATGCTAAGTGTGTCACCATGGTGGACTACCTTGCAAAAGGTGAAACTATAAACTCTGCTTATTACTGCACCCTTTTACGTCGTTTGCGTGAAACAATCAAAGAGAAAAGGCCAGGCTTACTGTGCAAAAAAGTGTTGTTCCATCAGGATAATGCACGCGTTCACACGTCAGTTGAATCTATGGCTCAACTTCGGGATTGTGGCGTATTTACAAAACTAATAGTATTAAAGAATTTTGTTATAGAATGTGGTATACGCTTTCTAGCCTATACTAAAATAATGAATAGGAAAGTTTCTATCATTTATCAACCGGCGTTGAAAGTACTTAATGATTTAAAAATATTTCACCATTGGGAAACAACAGTATACTCGGGTGACATAGGTTAAACTATAATAATGTAACCCAAAGTATAAAAATGTATCTCCCGGTGGGACGCCGGGACAGACCAAGAGATTTAATATAAGTATGAAATGGAAAATTTGCTTCAACAAATAAGCGAAATTGATGATGATACAGTGCATTATAGTTCGGTGCAAAGGTTGAGTTATCGTCATTATTTTGTAACACCGTACGAAGAATTGAGTTCGCGTAAATTTCATAAATACTATGCGACCTCGAATGAGTCCTTTCCGCGTTTTTTCTCGTTTTCTACTGATTTTTTTGCTACTAATGGTCGCAGTATGATATTTAAAAGCCTTTCTCGACAAATGGACTGTGCAACTCAAAAATATTTTCCATTCGAACCAGCGTTTTATGAGATTTCAAACAAAATATTAAATTTTTGCTTACATGCTAAAAAATAATACACAGGTATGTAATAATTTTTGGTAATGTTTTCGGTGGCTGAACTAAACATACCTTATGTTTGGACATCGACCTATTTTAAAAAATTACATCATGCTATTTCTAATTGCTAAAAACCTGCTTAAAAAACAAATGAACTTTTGAAGTCAGTCCTATATTGGAACATTCACGAACACCATTAAGTATTTCTGTATGAATATTTTATTTTGCGCAGAGTGCAGTTAAAATGCTCAAAAATTCATCGAACATCAAATAAAAGCTGCCGAATGCTTTGAGCGTTGACTTCAAATTTCATTAGTAACGGGCAGTGTTGGGAAAACATAGTTTGGTTGACAGTCGCATACTATAGATTTTTTTGTAGTTTCATAAAATCGTGTGGAAAGATAAATATAATATAGTCTTATTTAAGGTTATCAAACGTGATTACAATTTGTATTTAAATCTTAGTTCACAGTATTAATCTTGGTACATTTTGGATTTAAATCTCAGTTTTTTTTTGCTGTTCCTTGAAAAAAAAACTGTGTTATCATTTTAAGTTATATTTCGTATTACACTAAGGCGATTTTTCAATTGTATTAAATGAAATAAAAAATGAATAAAGTACAATACGACTCACGAGGATTCAATGTCATCATAATACTCCGTAACATAATTAGTGAATAACTTTCTTGATTCAATAAGCTGTTTTTATTTGCTGTTGAAAGTATGTAGTCAACGTGAACGAAGTCGCGGGAACAGCTAGTTTTGAAATATGATTGAAACTACTTATATGACAATGTAGACTCTATTTTAGAACAATTTATTGACAATGGAATATCATTAGGTCATTGTATTGGCAAAATAGCCCTTTGTTTATGTTAATGTTAAATTAAAATAGGTACATTCATATAATACAAAAAAAATACTTGTATTACTTTAGATTCTCTCATTATATCGATTTATCTTAGAAATATAGCTAGATTATTGTGCTCAGATTTTGGCCTCAGATGGCCGAATATACTACCTCAATTTATTTGCGTGGTCGAGTTGGCCAAATATCCAGTAGCATTGGCCGAAAAGCCTACACTGAAATTCGAAAAGGGGAAACTCGGACACAGATGAGTTTTATTGTGGCCAAATAGCCTCCCAAACCACAAAATTAGTGAATTTAACGTTCTTGAACGTTATTTACTAATTTTGTATTTTATGAGCTTGTAAATTATTATCCGATGATTAAAAATTTGTCCTAAGTAGGTATTACTAACATCAAAGTTTTACACGTTAATTTATAACAATGTAAAAAAATGTAATATATAATAGGGAGAACCTTAAATGTATATTTTATTGTGTTATTAGTCGATATTGGCAACAGAAATACTACATTGATAATCATCAATTCAATCAATTTCAACTGCCTATCACTGTTTTTGACATTTAGCTTGATAAAGGAAGGACAGACAAACAAGCAATCAGACGCACAGTGGTTTATTAACATTTAATGGGTTCCTTATTTTCCGCTAGTTACGGGACCCTAAAAACGGTACTGTTGCATTTGACTTCGTTAACCGTATGCCATTTAGGAGTACCTCGCATTGAGTGCAGTAAAAACACACCAACCTCGGTGGTTGAACAAAAATTCCGCCACTAGAATGTACAACACGACCTAAAAACAGAATCGAGCTCTTATGGACGTTAACAGAAGGTTCACTTTAGAATTAGCTTATACATGTAACAGCTTGTACCAGCCCATCAACAAAGTGCCCCGTTACCGTGTTATGAAGTTCTAGCTACAAGATAATGTAGTTAGCCAAGTAATCAATTGTATCGGCGTATATGTCGCCGGCATTTTGTGTGATTCCGCCGTTTACATGGCGTTGTCAGTCCCGAAATGAAAATGGTTTGTAAAATGCCGAAGGCAAAATGTGGATTGCCGAGTAATATATATTTAGACTAAACATTTGAATTTCGTGTAAACTTCACATAAACCATCTACTAAAAAGTCTAAAATAACCTAAACATTTGTTTTGGATAGGTGAGCCCGTTCTTGAGATATAAAATTACAACTAAAAGTAAAGTTCATATCTAATAGCATGAAAGCCGGACAGACAAACAGCCCAACAGACAGACAGAGTTATTTTCGTATTTATAATATCAGTAGGGATTAGCTAAACGTGATAAATGTACCAACGGTTAAGTAATTGTTGTTGAATTACGTCATTTAAGTTATCTGCCTTTTTCATTTAAAGTTTATAAACAAATAAATAAATGTGTTCGTAAATGTTCTATGTTATATAGTATATCTATCTATGTATGAAACAAATCATTCGCATCGAATCAAATTAGCGTGAGTGCAACGCGGCATAATAGCTTTGTTCTCATTGAGCGCGCAGTAAAAAGTGGCCAAGTACTGCCCGTAAAGAGGCTCATTAATCATCCCTGTTTAATCACAGCAAGAGGCCACTCGTGCAATTAAATATATACCCGAAACAATGGTTGAGTGTTTACCTCGAATCAAGTGGTTAACATAGTAACCTATGAATATTTTTGAACTGTATGCAAATAAAAGCACTATGAACTGTAGGTAAATTCTCATTTTAATTCTGGAAAATCGAAAAAACACAATGATACCGCGATGTAAACTACTGGCAATCTATTGAACTTCTTATGAATTAAACATGTAAAGAAACACTAACTTGTCAAAACACTTGACTTGAACAACCTATGTATATTACAAAATAGTAGCTGTGCGAACAAAAGATTATAGATTAAAACGTCAGATTATACTATTTTGGACTTTGTAACGCCCTTATGTCAAGCGAATAAGAACTAATATTGAACTGCAAATGTTTACCTTGACTTGCTGTTGACCGTACAAATTTATTTACCGCTACATGATTGCCCATAGCCCCATAAGCTTTCCTCTGTCTGTCTTAAAAAAAATCAAAATCGGTTCACAAACGGAGTTATGCCCCAATACACATAAATTATATATATACGGTTGAATTCAGAACCTCCTCCTTTTTTTAAGTCGATTAAAAATACGTTTTTTGCGCCCGAGGCAAGCCGAAAGTCAAAGTAAAAATCTATTTTTTTAATAATTTAATAACAGAAGGCGAAGAGAGAGTTAAAATAGAGAAATCGGTCGGTCAAGTACCAAGAAGCCTCTGAATCAAATCCAATTGGATTATTTGTTGCCTTTTTTCAAGTTCCTTTTTGTGAGAAAATATATTAATATACTACGAGTAATATGGTAAAAGTTTAATCATGCGATTTACCAAAAAAGTGAATCCTTAGCAATGCTCGTCCATCCAGGTAGGTACCGTAAACGAATTGAATATGAGTATTTGCGCGGTCGAGTTGCGTGGGTGTATCTGCGACATACATTAGTAAAACCGGCTAAGTACGAGCCGGACTCGCCCATGAAGGGTTCCGTAGCAGCAAGAAATATAATGTAAACATTGTATATTGGAGTTAATTGATCTAAAGGTAAATTAGGATTACTACTTAATGCGGTTTACTGAATATACTAGTACATACCAAGTTTCAAAAGTATAAGTCTTATAGTTTCGGAAAAAGTTTCTGTGGCATACGGACGGACTGACAGACAGACATGATGAATATATAAGGGTTCTGTTTTTGGCTATGTTTGGCTACGGTACCCTAAAAAAAATGTATGGTCGAATAAACATTCGCCACAATGAAAGAGTATGAATTTTCGCCACGATAAATTCGGCTCATATAGGTAATTTTACTACGCAATAGGGTAGGTGACAAAAAATCTATTTACTCCACATTTAGATTCCCAAAAGATATAAGGAACATATTTTTTCTTTTATTATACAAACAGTTATTTACTCCTATATATTGCGTAAAAATTTAATAGTACAAATTTCATCTATAAAAGATTTTTATTTTCTTATATATCAAAAAGAAAATAGGTTACTACTTCGAGCTCCTGGTCCTATAGTTGTTTGGTGAATTTAGTTTTAATAATAATTCAAGTCACGGGGAGATGGAGTAGTCATGCTCACTAAAATGTCACTGGGGTGGTGGGTTGTTAATATGGTTGAGTGTAGCGATGGCTGGCGCATACGTCATGCTTGTGAACAGGTGCCACCTTTGGGGACTGGTCTGCTCCAGCTTACCACTCGAGAGTACTTAATTGTTTTATCACTCATCAAAATAAAACTATATGACTTGGTCCAAAGCACATAGCAATAAGTTAGATACTGCTACTGTAACTGATCTACTGAGTTTCTTACCGGTGTCTTCACGGTAGATATACGTTTTGAACCGACGGTAGCATCACTTTGTATTGTATTCAAGACGATTCCAAAGTGTTACCTGTAACTGTTACGTACTTGAATAAAGAAATATGCATATGAATTTCACAACTTGGCGCGTCGTCATTTTTTCGCACGTGCAGTTTTTACGAATTAGTGACGTCAACACTCCGCTGAACTTTAATGCGCTGAATCACCGTCAATTTTAATTTATTTGTTGGAACAAAAAATAAATTTTTGATTGTATTTTAAATATCAAACGACAAACTAAATATCATCATTGATTTTTTAACCTAGTCTTCATACCCATTATGTGTGAATGGTTGTTTAATTATTAAAAAATCACAATCTATAGCATTCTTGGTAGATTGGAAAAAGATAAGAAAGGTACCTATTAATAGTTAATACCTATTTGTTTATGTACTTTCTTAATTTTTTACTTATTTTTTAGTCAATACCCAGAAAAATCATTATACTTATGTAGCTTATAAAAATCTCATGTAAGTGAATGTTTAAATTCTTTTGAAAAAATTAATTTCTTAAACCTAAAAACCTAACCTAAAAATAAGGAAAATAAAAAATATACCCTTAAAAAATCTAATAAAAAAATTATTGGGGTAATACAGCCGTACCCGCGGCTGTGTAGTATATGTTTGGATTTTTAGAGCATAGAATATAATATAGAATACACAATATCATGGTTATCATCATGAATTGAGAAAGAATTTGGAAAGCTTTCACATTTCAGGGTTTGTAACGGGAAATACCTCCCCACCAACTAAGCGCATCAATTTCTCACCACTTTGCAAAATGTACTAACTGACCTAATTTCCAAATCTGATCATGGTAACAAGTTAACAACTGAACCATATTTTTCCTGAAGCTTGAATATGCTAGCTACGGACAAAAGTGGCCGACATAATCTATAACTCGTTCAAATTGTTACGAAACTTTACTGCATCCAGTATTATGATAAAATTAAATAACAACTAATATTGTTTGAACAAAGCGCGACCGGATGGTCGGAGACCTGGTTACAATATATTGGACGACAGAAAGGTAACATTTAAGAAGAAGAATATTAAATATAATACTGATCAGTAGCATTTTGATAAACAAGTAAGTAAAGATGACTAAACGTGAAGAGTCACTTAACTTTGTTAATTTTTTCGGAAACTTGAAATGATTATGATTTATCTTTTGTTCCTGTTAATACAGGAATAATTAATATAGTGCTATTTACTTACGATTTTTAATATTTGGTCATTATAACATTATTGTTATAATTATTGTTATAAGAAAGCTGAACTTATGTTCAGCTTTCTTTATAATCACAACTCCCTTGCCGGTATCTTCTCGGTAGTTATAGGCTCCAAAACGGAGGTGCTTCCGTTTTAACAACACAGTAACTACCAAGAAGATACCGGCAAGGGAGTTGTGATTATAAAGAAAGCTGAACTTATTGTTATAATGACCAAATATTAAAAATCGTAAGTAAATAGCACTGTGACTAAATTTAATACAATAATATTAAATTTAAGACGTTTGCCTTTCTTTTTAAGCATTGTAAATAAGGCAACGAGTTCAAAGAATAAATCAAAGTATATAATTATATATCGCAGTGACTTCAATAACATTTAGGTAAGTAAGAATAAAAGGTGGATGAACACTTGAAACATCGCCCGACGAAGACGAGCGAGACACAGCTTGGTATGGTTGATTGGACCGTAAATAAATAGTTCGTTTTTAACTAATAAAAATGCTGTCGCGTTTCTGTTATTTATTGATACTAAAATTGTTTATCGAGCCCCTAAGATACACTTTACCAGTAAAATGAGTAAAGTCGAACTAGATCCAAAATTAAATGCGATTAGCTTACATTAAAGCTAATTTGCTCCGTTATTATTGAATTCTCAGCGTACATTGAACATAGCCTGCCTCACTGTAGTTATTTCACTACACCTAGTAGTATCGGGTCGACGGCCGCGCAACAAGTCCACTGTATCGATTGCATCTGCACCCGACGCACACATAGAGAAGCATAGCCCGTACCCCATTGTACCCCGTACCTACTTCAGGAGTAGATAACCGAAGGCACATAGTCCAACGAACAACAATCCGATTGTAACCGATATTGTTCACATTTGGCGTAATAGCAGCGTATTTCGTGAGGCTACTGAAAACTCAGCTGGGAATTACCAGAACCACAACAGCGAATGTGTCTACAATACCACGCCCTGAAAAGGGTGCGGTTGCAGGGCTCACGGGAGTCAGTAAATCCCCGCGGTGCCGTCATGGCAAGGCAGTGGGAAAGTCAGTACGGAACCATAGTGATGGTATTATCAACAGATTCACAGGTGGGATCACTATCTCACCTGTAAATCTGTTGACAAAGCTGTAGATTCTTCTGCAGGATCTTTGAGCGCAACAAAATGCGAACATCTGATTGCAGCCTCCTCCCGCACAACGCATCTGCTGGATGCAGAGGTTCATGTGGGGAGCACAGAACTGTAAACTTCCTCGACTCCGCAGTACCACATCGTATACTCTGCTAGGCAGCAGATACGGAGGTGAGAACTGCTGCGACCACACGATATGCCTTTCGTATTATATCCCCCTGCTTGATCAGCGTAACAAGTGATCTCTCAGTGGTATTCCTCTTGGCTTCACCTACGATCCAAATCAGATGGTACGGAACTCCTTAGTACGAAAAACAGAGACACGCAACAGAGGGAATCATAACCAAAGAGTGGAGGGCGGAAAACGCGTGAACTCCGACTGAAGTTCCATACGGGGAGTTATCCAACAAATCAGTTACAGAGGATAGGGAGGTAACCAAAACAATTGACCACGGGCAACACAGGCAATAGGAGACTCCTCTTGCTCTGTAACTTCCTGCGCCGCAAACCTCGTGCAACACCAGTGGATTGCTGCGGAAAGAGTAGCAACCTGCATTGTACAGGTGACAACAGGCAACCACCACTTATTTAGGAGTTCCAGTGGAGATTGGCCACTCCAGGGCGTCACAGCGATCCCTCTGTAAAGTTCCTTTTAGCTTCATCTCCAGTACAAGCCAGAGGCTACTGAGTTCCCCAGCAAGAGAAACTGAGAAACTCAACAGATGGAACTATGAGCAGCACAAAGGTTACGTTCACCAACACACGCCTGCTTTTGAACGTAATTTGTACGTCTTTAAGTAACTATTTCGTATTTGGAAACCTATTAATTTACCAGGATACTCACTGTTATCTGAGTTTAAATGTTGTATTACTACTGACTGGTATTTGGTTGGTCAACCATGGCTAGGTTCTGTGAGTAACTCATTTTACCTTTAAAACTTAATTGGGGACCACAATAATTTTCTTTTACCTTGGAATTTGGTAACATATGTATGTACATACAAATGATGTCCATTTTAATTAATTCAATATGATTTAAAAAGGCTGACTACCCCTACATATTGTCGGTCAACTGATGCAGCTCACAAATGAGACAGATAAGAGCAGAAATGTAGTCGGGAATATTGGAATACAAGCATTTCGATTTAATCAAATTAATAACGGTTATTGGCAAAATGGAAACTGCCAGAACTGAACATATTATTATTAATATTCGCATCTGCAGCATCTCGAATAATATTTTATCGCACAATTTGGTTTTAATCGAATTGCCCAATAGGTTGGATCCATTCAAACGGTTATTTTCTAATATTGATTCCAGTCAATTCAGTAAATTTTTTTAAGCAATTTCCACTGGTTTGGAATCTGATTTTACAAAAAATAAAAAAAACTCAGTAAATATGTAAATTCGCGAGTGACATAGTTTTTGAAATAAAAAAAACTGTAAGCTTGATATAGCTCGATTCGCGAATGATAATAGTTTTTTTAAGCAAAAATATATACGCCCAAGGTTCTTTAAGAAAAAAATCGCAAAGCGCAAGATTCGCGAGTGATCTAAGACAAAAATCTGACCAACTTTAAACATTGTCTATAAAATGTGAAGTTTAAAATATTCCCAGTTTCGAGACTTGAAAGAACAGGGGGGGATAATTTAGGTGAGTCCATTAGAAGCGGAACTACCGAAGTGACCCAAAGTTGCGATGTTTAAAACTGCCAACTTGCATTATAACGCCATTTTGTGCGACAGAAGTGTCTTTAGACCTATATTCATATAGTATCATTATGTGTAACATATTTTGTATTGCAAAAGAGCGCTATATACGGTCTTAGAACAAGAGACTCGCTTAGAGAATTATTAAAAAAAATCAATATTTTAACAGTAGCTTCACAATACATTTTTGACTGTATTGTTTACGTACGCAAAAACTTACATTATTTCACTAAGAAATCAGAATGCCATAATTTCAACACAAGAAATAAATATAAGCTTGCTGTTCCACATCTAAGACTTCATACAATTTGTAATTCTTTTGTGGGGTTAAGTCTGAAGCTTTTCAATAAGCTGCCAGAAAATATCACTGCATTACCTATGCATAGATTTAAGTCTCTGATAAAAAAATGTTTAATGAAAAAAGGCTATTATAAAATAGAGGACTAGATTAACGACAAAGATGTTTGGACTTGATAGCATTAAATATGTACATTAGACATTAGCTATATTGTTAATACATTTTTATTTAATTTTTTGCATGATTTATACCTACCATATGTGTCAGTTTTTGAAAAGAGTAACTATCGAGTTTCTTGCCGGTTCTTCTCGATAGAATCAACATTCCGAACACGGTGGTAGTTTACTTGACTTGACGATTCATAAAAGTTTACATGAATAAAGACATTTTCTATTCTATTCTATTCTATATGCATAGTTAATGAAATGATGAACATATCAATTTGAATAAAAAAAATAGAATAAATAGTGGATAATCTTAGATCAGAGAAGACCAAAGTAAACGCCGAGATCTCAAATAATAAAGAAAAGTTCGTTCGACCCGACCGGTAATCGAATTTCTAAGATTCAGACCTAACATCCGCTCGCCTCTCGTTGTCTTTGAAAGTCTCATATTACGTTTTTTTTTTTGTTTAATTAGAACAAAAAGCAAAGGAGAAAACAGCTGCCATACTTATTAACTTAATGATAAAACTCATTAAATTCAAACATTTCGGAGTCTTGACAATAAGAGACAGACCACTTCTAACAAGCAAACAAACAAAGTGCAAAATATATGCAAATCAGTTCAATTGTGTTCGAATAATCGGTTTAATTGTCTAAACATAAGATACAATGTTAACGGAGATTCAGTAACTCCTCATTAAAATTTTAATTTCATTCACATTTTTCAATTCACATTTTCAATTGCAAACCTAATTTCTGATTTAATAGCATATACTTGCAATACATAAAAAGACATGGCGGTTCTTAGCAGTCAAACGTGAAACTTTCCATAATCGAATTCCACGTGTACACAGGAAAAAAGAAGAAAGTTAGCAACATAAATAGCAAATAAAATATGGAGGCTTCGTTCAGAAACACGCTTTGCATGCTAAGTTTAGCCAGGACCGGATCTAGGAGTGAAGGAGCATTGGTGTATTCAATTAATTTAGCGTCTTTTTTAGCTACCGGATTATTGACGCTGCGAAGACTTATCTTCTTTACCGAACTTTCGGAAGAACGCAGAACGTTCTCACCCCTATGTGATTTAAGCAACTGTACTGTAACTGTTTTGCATGTTACCATTTTTGTAAGTTTTTGAAAAGAGTAACTATCGAGTTTCTTGCCGGTTCTTCTCGATAGAAGCAACATTCCAAACACGGTGGTAATATAATCTGACGATTCATAAATGCTTTTGTAAAAGTTTACATGAATAAAGACATTTTCTATTTCTATTTCTATTGTAATGTTCAGACCTAGGAGTGATTGCAAAACATTTTGTCAACTGGATTAAAGTATAATAACTTTAATCCAGTATAATAATGGTGAGTTTCGACGTTGAGTCACTTTTTACGAATGTCCCTCTTAAGGAGTGCCTCGATATAATCAAGAGTAAACTCTGCGATAGTGAGTTGCCTAAAGAATATATAGATCTGATAGAAAATTGTTTAGACGGAAATTACCTATTATTCAGAAACCAGTACTACCTTCAGATTGATGGTGTTGCCATGGGTAGTCCTTTAGCCCCGGTGATAGCTAACATCTGGATGGAACATTTTGAAGAAACAGCCCTCGCCACTGGACCGTGTACTGTGAAACTCTGGAAGAGGTACGTTGATGATATTTTTTGTATAATCAACGGTGGTCAACAGGAAGTAGATCTATATCTAAATCATCTAAATTCTATCCACGCGAAAGTAAAGTTTACCTATGAAATGGAAAGGAACAGATCGTTGGCATTTCTTGATTTACAAGTGAGTGTTAAAGATGATGGGACGCTGGCACACTCTGTATACAGGAAACCTACGCACACTGACAGATATTTGCACGCTTCTTCGCATCATCACCCACGACATCTTCAATCTGTTGTGACGTCTCTTACTAACAGAGCGCATAACCTTTGTGACCCTGAACATTTACAGGCGGAGCTCACGCATGTTCAGGAGGTACTCAGACGAAACGGGTATGAAGTGTCGAGGAAACCAAGAAGGTGGAAATCAAAAGGAAAGTGTCCTGAAGTCAGTCGACAAGCAGCGTTTTTGCCGTACATAAAAGGCGTAACGGATAAAATTGGAACAGTACTAAGAAAAAACTCCATCAAGACTGTATATACACCGTTATGCAAAATGTCAAGATTACTGCGAACGCCGAAGGATGTTATTCCTTTTCAAACGCCGGGAGTTTATAAAATTGATTGCAGTTGTGGTAGTTCTTACATTGGACAAACTAAGCGGACAATAGCTGAACGAGTGAAAGAACATATTACGGCGGTCAAAAATCGTCAGACTAATAAATCCGCGGTAGCAGAACATCTGTTAGAAATGGGAGTTAATCATTGGATGGAGTTGCACGACCCTAAAATCCTCTCGACCGATCGCCACTACCATACTAGGATAGTACGTGAAGCTATTGAAATCAAAAAGTACAAAAATTTCAATAGAGAAGACGGATTTAAGTTATCATCAGCATGGAATCCAGTGATTAATAAATGTTTACCGCGATTAGAACGATCAAAAACAATTCCGGATTCTGTCAGTGTAGTGTGTCGAAGTGACTTCAATAATATTTTGTTATGTGACAATGTCCGGGTGGATGAAGATTTGCAAGCTCCCCCGAACAGACGAAGGCGAGCAAGACCAGTCAGCTCGTGACCACGGTTGGTGCAACCTAACCGAAACGTCGGGCAGTAAGTAGTTCGTATTAACTACTAAATAAAAATGGTGTCACGTTTTGACCCGTTAAATTATTTTAAAAGTATAATAACTCTCTAATTTTTGACGACCGAGCCGAGAGGCATGCGGGCCGGACTTTGGCGTTGCGCCATCTCTGAGGTCCCGGGTTCGATCCCGGGTCGGGTCAATATGTGAAACGAACTTGTCTATATTGTCTCGGGTCTGGGTGTTGCGGTACCGTCGTAGTTTCTGATTTTTGTAACATTCTCAAACTCAAACTCAAATATTTCTTTATTCAAGTAGGTTACATATAACACTTTTGAATCGTCATTGAATACAATGCAAAGTGATTCCACTTCCGGTTCGGAACCTATATCTACCGAGAAGACACCGGTAAGATACTCAGCAGATAAGTTACAGTAGCAGTATCTAACTTATAGCTATGTGTAGAACACTTTGGACCAAGTCATATAGTTTTATTTTGATGAGTGAAAAAAGCATGAAGTATTATTTTATTTTAAGAGGTAAGCTGGAGCAGACCAGTCCCCAAAGGTGGCACCTGTTCACAAGCATGACGTATGTGCCAGCCATCGCTTCACTCAACCATATTGAAGGGAATGTAACGACCCGCCACATAGCGCCACCACCCCAGTGACATTTTAGTGAGCATGACTAACTCCCAACTCCCTTTGGAAAGTAATTACAATTTAAGTCATCAAACCAACTATAGGACCCGGAGCACGAAGTAGTAACCTACCTACATCTTATTCTGTTAATTTGAGACTACTTAATAATTCGTGATAGCCATGTCTATCGTACAAAATTACCAATAACAATGTCATTTTGTCAAATGAAAATTAAAAATATCGACATGTCACATAATTAAAATAAAAGAAAATAATAATTTATGTCTACTTATAGTATAAAATTAAAATTAACAATGTCATTTTGTGAAATAATAAATTAAATTATCGAAACTGGCGCTTAATTAAAAAGACAAAAAAACGTTTCAAAACATGTGTTGTCACGTTAATTAATATCAGGCCAAATATCTTTATCATTGAGATAATCATTTACTGTATAATAGCCTTTTTTCATAAGTTCATTTTTAACATAGAACTTAAACTTGTGCGTAGGTAAGTTAACAATAGATTGCGGTAATTTATTGAACATTTTTATGCTTAACCCAACGAATGAATTTCCAATTTTATGGAGTCTACGATTTGGAACAGCAAGTTTATGTTTATTTCGGGTGTTAAATCGATGAATGTCTGATTTTTTTGGAATTTTGTGCAGGTTTTTGTGAACGTGCAATAGACAGTCGAGTATATATTGCGATGCGACTGTTAGTATGTTAATCTCCTTAAATCGCATTCGCAGCGAGTCGCGGGGTCCAAGCCTGTAAATGGCTCTAATAGCCCTCTTCTGTAAGATGAAAATAGACTGAATATCGGCTGCAGACCCCCACAAGAGTAGACCATATGACATTATACTGTGAAAATAACTAAAATAAACTAATCTCGCTGTTTCCTCATCAGTCAGATGTCTAATTTTCCTAACTGCATATGCGGCTGAGCTTAGTCTTCCTGCTAGAGCAACAATGTGAGGAGACCATTGCAGTTTTGAGTCCAAGGTAATACCAAGGAATACTGTCGAGTTGATGACCTCAATGGGCTCATCACTCATTTTAATTACAGTGTTCACTTGTTTAACATTAGGCATTGTAAACTTTACACATTTAGTTTTTTTGGCATTAAGTAACAGATTATTTGTCGTAAACCATTGCGTTACTTCAGAAAGAGCATAATTAATATCATCAAAAGTTTGTTGGTGCCTATTAATTTTGAAAATCAAAGATGTATCGTCCGCAAATAAAACTGTATCACACAAGTTTTTTGTGAAAAAAGGGAGGTCATTTATATAAATTAAAAACAATAAAGGTCCTAATATCGAGCCTTGAGGTACTCCCATACATAGAGGAGCACCGGATGAATTAACTCCATTTACACTAACTTTCTGAGTTCTGTCAGATAGGTATGATTGTATCAAATTTAATGGATTTTTCGAAACACCATAATGCTGTAGCTTCATTATCAACGTTTGGTGATTAACACAATCAAACGCTTTTGATAAGTCGCAGAAAACCCCAACCACATCCCGTTTGCTCTCCCACGCATCAAACACATGCTTAATGAGTGCTACTCCTGCATCAGTAGTGGATTTGCCTTTTGTAAATCCATATTGATTTTTGTGCAGTAAATCATTTTGTGTAAAATGAAATAGGAGTTGCTTGAATATAATTTTTTCAAAGATTTTACTAAAAGCAGGTAGTATTGAAATTGGCCTGTAATTAGATGGGTTACTTTTATCACCGGATTTGAATAATGGAATAATTTTACTGAACTTCATCATGTTCGGAAAACAACCTTCATCAATGCATTTATTGAAAATTATAGCTAAGTGTGGGGCAGTACAGTTTATGATGTGTTTTAATATATCTGTAGAAAGACCCCACAAATCTTCGGTCTTTTTTCAGATTTAACTCTTTGAAAGCCTTAATAATAGTCTGATAGTTAATATATTCAAAACTAAAAGAAGTTTTACATTCTTCTACATGTGATTTAAGGAGGGCTTCAGCAAGACATGGGTTTGAGGATAAACTGCTTGTTGTCGTGATAGGTACACTTGAAAAAAAATTTTCAAATGCCATTGCCACATCAGTATCAGAGTTAATAATAACTTCGTCGATTTTCAGAGAGAACTTGTGGTCTAGTGTTTTATTTTTACAAGTCTCTTTATTGATTACTTGCCATGTGGCTTTACTTTTATTTGTGGCTTTTATTATTTTTTCTTTTAAGAAGTTAGACTTTGCAACAGAACAAATCTTTTTAAATAACTTTGAATAATTTTTTACGTATTCTATCTTTGAAGGGTCATTGGAATGCGCTTTCATTTCATAAAGCTCAAAAAGTCTGCGTCTACTTTTTAATATGCCTGGTGTAGCCCAATCACTAAATTAGTGCTTTAGCCACTTACCATAGAATCAATGTATGTGATGTTGTCCAATTACTGAGGGCTGATACTTATTTACTAGATGAATATCCGTGTGGAGAAGTAAGTCACACCATACAACAACCAGAGGGCGTCTCCTTACGGGGCTCGGACCTCGGCTCGGGTTGCTGCTGGGACTGGATAACATAATCAACGTTTGGGAAGAAAAGCGACCCGCCATGCGCCGGTAAATCGATAAGAATTCTATTGATAAGAAAAACGTGACGCGCGTGGACGGAAGAACGGACGGCGTGACGCGTCGGAGTCTGATGCGAGCTGTTCGTCGTCATGGCGACCGTGACGTCATCGGCGAGGTCTAGGGCACGTGCCTAGGCCAACGCTTCCCACGGAAATCTACGGCTCATGCAAAAAATGATTTTTTTTATAAATAAAAACCTCGGGTAAGCGATCACCATCCTGCATCTGGCAAGCGTGGCGCTTTACTTAAAACTACTCATTGTTGTCTGGGTTTACATATTTGCCGCCTCAAAGCTTCAAAAATATTGTCACACCTACTGACCTCTAAAATTAGATACACTGTTTACGTCCGTAGCCCCACTTCGTATCCGTGGCCTTATTTTTTTAACCAAATTTTTTACGTAGATTTTGCCCCCTTAAGCTTTAGCTTTTTCAGCTTCTGTGGTAAATCCGGCTCTGGGCGTCTACTCTTGAAAACGAAATATGTCGGATCCGATGACGTTTAGTATTTTTTATTGCTCATTATCGCAACTAACACACTTCGAATGCGAATAAAGCGTTATCAAAAAACAAAATATTATTTATACAATTCAAAAATCACGTTTTAATTCCCTAACTTTTGATTAATCTTCAAAAACGAAACCTTTCGTTTGTTCGTTTCGTTTTCAAGAGTAGACGCCCTGGTTGTAACGATGATTCATTGACCCTTCTTTTGACCATGAATTTGATAATTTTATATCTTATTACGCCAATAATCCCTACTAATATTATAAATGTGAAAGTAACTCTGTCTGTCCGTTACGCTTTCCCGCTTAAAGCTCTCAACCAATTTTGACGAAATTTGGTATATATACTTTGAACCTTAAGAAAGGACATAGGTAACTATTTGTTAGAAAATAAGGGGGGGGGGATGGGGGTAATACCGCCTTTGAAAGTTGATACGGTAAAATGTTTATTTTTAAGTTAGAGATATGACATTTAGCACAAATATAGCTCGAATCTTGTATTAAAATATACACCACTTTTTGTTTCAAATATTAGGGGAGATGGGGTAAACCCGACCATAAAAGGATGTAGTCTACGCGAACGAAGTCGCGGGTACAGCTAGTAGGACATAAAATAGGCTAATATTTTCTTTCGTTCAAGTTTCTGGTGATGTTCGGGGAATCCGTTAATCCGCTACTGAGTTCGGCGAAGTTTGTCCGGAGACCCGGAGTTGGACAAGTTCCCCGTTATGCCTGTGTACCAGTTTTGGTACACCTTTTAACCCTTCGTTGTTTTTTTTTAAGATCCGGGCCTGAAAAATGTTTGCTTGAACTGTGTTGTAACGTCACAGTGTATTGGATAAACTTCCTTAGCCGTTCTTTCTTTAAATTATAAATTAATTATTTCTTCTTAAACTTCATTTCTTATCTATGAAGCGTTGTAAAGTCTATTAAAAACATTTTCAGCCGTCTGGCTGAGTGATCTAAGCAAAAGTATGTGTCTACATATTTTTGCTTAGGTTACGGGGATATGTATAAACACCGTTGCAATCGCCAAACACATCAGGTGTAAAAATGGTTAATTTTAACAAAAAAATAAGTATTATGAGTTGTGTATCTACTCATATTAGTACAATGAAAAAATATTTTATTTTTTGTTTAAATAGTCTCCTTAACTAAACTAATGAACTGATTCGAAAAATTATTTAACTATTAGGAAACTACACTATCCTCGGGTGGCACGGGCTATGAGTTTATATAAAAAATAGGGATCTTCACTAAAATTACAATAACGCAGAAATAATTTCATTGTTACAAACTTTTCCGTTAAAATAGAAATAGGATATTTATAACTCGTATACGCCCAAAAAGAAACATAAAAATCAATATATTATAAGAGGCTCCATTTAATCGAGAAACTAACTTAATATTGGGTTGGCCAAATCTCACTAGTAATTCTGGCACCCTAAATATAAATTAAAAGGCTGTTCATTTATTTTTCCATCATAAGATAGCTTCTATAGACGTGACAGAAATCTGTCACCCAAAATTAAATGGCCTGTTCATTTATTTTTCCATTATAAACATTTAAAATAATTGAACGGGTCAAAACGCGACACCATTTTTATTTAGTAGTTAATACGAACTACTTACTGCCCGACGTTTCGGTTAGGTTGCATCAACCGTGGTCACGAGCTGACTGAATTTTAAATGTTAAAAATGGAACGCGAAAGTCTTAAAATTTATATTTTTCCATTATCCAGAAGGTTCTATTAAATCGCCCTCTTTGGCGCTGCACATATTCACTTGCATTGAAAATATAACCCGTTGCGTGTGCATTGCATCTGAAGTTTCCGCACGATTGCTCGGCGGTGCGCTCGAAGCTTGTTCGAAAGTAGCTGCTCACCCGACCGGAGATATCGCGCGAATTAAGAGCAGCCTTTGAGGAGGCGAACCACCGTCGGGGTACAGGCAGTGAGGACGCTCTGATCAAGTTAAGGCGTATATGATTTGGA
This sequence comes from Glyphodes pyloalis, assembly GCA_037074685.1. Classification (NCBI taxonomy): domain Eukaryota; kingdom Metazoa; phylum Arthropoda; class Insecta; order Lepidoptera; family Crambidae; genus Glyphodes; species Glyphodes pyloalis. Next base: position 1,607,862 of record JAYKKO010000024.1, on the reverse strand, counting down.
GTGAGGGCCATCTGCGCTCCCCCAAAAGCACGGTGAAGATGATAAAGGCGCAGCCTTCAGCGATAGTCAGGTAGAAAAAAAAAGAAAAGTTTGGAGCAAGGAATTTATGTCTAGTTCCCCGATTCTGCTTCTGTATTTATAACAAAATAAGTTGATGAAAGATCTCGTTTATGTATCAAAAATTAATCATGTGTTTTAAACTTTTTAATTTAACGCTAATCTTTCGATAACGATTTAAAAATTCGTTACCTAAGTTTTTAATTGTAAAAAAGCCATTTTTTGGAAGTCTCCTTAACAATTTTAAACTTCAGCGATTAACTAACAAGTGTACCGACAATTTTAGACTTAAAAATCATAGATTGAAAAGATAAAAATATTTAAAGAAAATTCTGCAATAAAGAAAACTAAAAGTATAATGAAAATAGAGTAGTCGGGAACCCAACAAACGAAGTTTCATTTACAACTACAGAAAGAAACACTTACAGAAAGAAACACTTACAAAAAGGAAGGACTACAAAAATATTTTTTTTATTTTTATTTATATTGCACTTCAAGATTGACCTCATCCCACCTGATGTTAAGTGGTAATGAGGTCCTAGCTCAAGGGTGACAAGTACAGCATAATAAATCTGTTACTGGACTTGTCACCCTTACCTTGAAGGCTTGACCCCTGCTATTAATGTAGCACCCCCCAGGAGCTCTGGAAACCTTACTCACAGGCAGGAACACAACAACACAGAAGTGATTGTTATTTGGCTACGGCCTTCTGTAAGGTGGAGGTATTTCACCAGTCGGGCTGCTCCAGTTCGAGCAATAAATTGCTATGCCCTACCTCTCTTAAATTTTTTGCCTATTTGCATTATATATCATAAATATCACACACTACCTGTGCCTGCGACTACGTTCGCGTGGACTACATAATTTTGAATTAAATTTTTCTAAAATGAAAGTAGCCTAAGTTATTTCGTATAACATCCATCTAACATAACATCAGCAAATAAAAGTCCCGTCAAAATCGCAAATATTACTGACTAGCTGTGCCCGCGACTTCGTTCGCGTGGAATACATCCTTTCATTGTCGGTTTTACCCCTATCTCCCCTAATATTCGAAACAAAAAGTAGTCTATATTTTAATAGAGCTATATTTGTGCCAACTTTCATGTCTCTAACTTAAAAAATAAACATTTTCCCATATAAACTTTCAAAGGTGGCATTACCCCCCCCCCCCTCTTACTTTCTAACAAAAAGTAGCTTATGTCCGTTCTTAAGGTTCAACGTATACCTATGCCAAATTTCATCAAAATCGGTTGAGAGGTTTAAGCGGGAAAGCGTAACAGACAGACAGACAGACAGAGTTACTTTCGCATTTATAATATAAGTAGGGATGTAATTAACGTGAATAAAATAATATTGATTTGAGTTTCTCACTGCAGCACGTCATCTATACTGTGAGTGCAGGGAGGGACGCGTTCAAATGTTCTGCGAAATAAGTCTAACGTAAACGGTTCGTTTGATGAACCTCATGTGTGAAGTACACGAGCTTGTAATACCTTTCATGAAAGGTTACAGTTTTATAATTATGTACAGTCAGTAGCTGTAGTTCGTGAACCTGTACCTTGTCACATTAAGTCACTGTCTATCTGACTTGCTTAGTTATGCCGATATTTCGTATGACAAGGTACTGAGGTGTATACGAAATAACGATGCTGGCTATACTTCGTTGTGTTACTGATTTATGACATAATCTCCATAGTTGTAGATTGTATGATTTATTGTGTACTAGCTGTGCCCGCGACTTCGTTCGCGTGGACTACATCCTTTCATGGTCGGTTTTACCCCTTTCTCCCCTAATATTCGAAACAAAAAGTAGTCTATATTTTAATAGAGCTATATTTGTGCCAAATTTCATATCTCTAACTTCAAAAATAAAAATTTTTCCATATAAACTTTCAAAGGTGGTATTACCCCCATCCCCCCCTTATTTTCTAATAAAAAGTAGCCTATGTCCGTTCTTGAGATTCAACGTATGCCTATACCAATTTTCATCAAAATCCGTTCAGCCGTTTAGGCGTGAAAGAGTAACAGACGGACAGACAGACAGACAGACAGAGTTACTTTCGCATTTATAATATTAGTAGGGATTTTTATGTTATGTAGATGATACGCGGCTAGTTTGGTCGATTGACAGTTTACTACTCACACTAATGTAATTTTAAAATAAACCGCACATAAAGAACATTTTTTCCTTACTTAAAAGTAATCCTTCCTTCTCCTGTCATTGGTCAAAAATGTTTGTTATTATTCGAATTACAAATGTATGTATGCGCATAACTTCAGAGATAGTAAACATTTTAAGAAACATATTAATTATATCTCCTCTTGCAGTATGGGATTCAAACCTAGGACCTTTACATATCGCAGGTTGTGTTCTTTATACCTTAGACTTTACTACTGTTGTAAACTCTTCGCAGCGCAATGTATACTAATACTAAAAAGCATAAAAGTTTGTTTGTTTGAACGCTCTTATTTCGGTAGCTTCTGATACTTATTGAAAAAATATGTTCGTGGTAGGTAATCCATTTATTAAGAAAGACTTTAAGCTATATAACTAACGTGACCATACGTCCCGCTTTAGGCGGGACAGTCCCGCTTTCAGGCAGTCTGTCCCGGTGTCCCCGGTGTCCCCGCAAGGCCGAAATTGTCCCGCTTTTGCAAACAGGCCAAACGATAATTTAAAAATGTATTTTTCTCCACTTATCTAAAACTGAACCGATATATTAAAACAAATTTGATCAGTCGATAAATATAAAATAGAATCAACAATTCATGCCACAACTGATTTGATTTGATTATTTTGAGTTATTCTATCTTCTTTAATAAGAAACTTGTAAAACACTAAAAACTTTTTTTTATTACATGATTCCGCAAATGTCCCGCTGTGACAAAAAAAAATTGTCACGTTATACAGGGTGTAACAAAAAGGCGAAATAATATTTTAGGGTATGTATGTATAGCAGGTGTACATTAAGTTGTTATAATATCAGCTAATAATAAACAAGTTTTTTATTCCATACTAACTAAATAAATTGTTTTTCTACTGAAAACGTTGAAAACCCTGATTTTGAGGTCATTCGCGCACACCCACACACGCGCATCATCACACAACATTACCCTGCGACTAATACGAGTGAAGAATCTGTGTAAATTGTGGAAAAATAGGGACAGTACACGTGCAAAGCCGCGGCTGGCCACTAGTTGTGGATATAGTACGTCTAGTGTCCCTAAAATATAGAAATAACAATAGACCTGAAGTCTTAGTAAAGGGTGCGGCAAAAAAAAAACAACTATTGTTTCGAAGAAAAACACAGGTGATTTCTTTGAGTAGGTTTCTAATGGTGAATGTACTTTCAAAATAATAGTGAGTTTGCGAACACTAAAAGGTTTGCCTTGTATCACATATTCGCAACTCCCATGAGTAACAAAACTCTTTAGTTTCAGCCTCATGGCTGTCTCTTCCCATTCAATCTATTTATTCGATTTCTTTGAGCAACACAAGCTTCCGAACTTCGTTGGAAGTTCAATTTTGCCCATTTGTTTGGTAACGTTGAACTTTTGTTTCTCGTTTTTTTTACGTTACAAAAATTGTTAACATAATTTGCTAAGTTTTTTATTTTTTATATATTGCACTTCAAGACTGACCTCATCCCACCTGATGTTAAGTGGTAATGAGGTCCTAGCTTAGGGCAACAAGTACAGCACAATACAGCTATTACTGGACTTGTAGCCCTTACCTTGAAGGCTTGACCCCTGCTACTAATGTAGCACACCCCAGGGGCTCTGGAAACCTTAGTCACACACAGGAACACAACAACATCAAAGTGAATGTTATTTAGCTGCGGTCTTCTGTAAGGTGGAGGTATTTTACCAGTCGGGCTGCTCCAGTTCGAGCGATAAATACCCCTACCCCTCTTGCGTATTTGATTTGAGATCGTAATTAGGAATCAGGAGTCTTTCAAAATTTATAAACAGACAGGGCCAGAGGAAGATGTAACTTAAAGTGTTTAACCCTTGAACAAGCAATGAAAAAATCGTTACCACATCAGATTGGACCTTATGACCTTAATTTACCAGTGAAAACCAATGAAATATTTCGATACTCCGGGCCTGATTAAGGGTTTACATTTAAGGACTTAATTCTACTATTGGCATAGGCTATGTCCCATCTACATCCCAGGGAAACTGAATACGCAATATAAAATTTAAGACTTTCGCGAACCATTTGAATACTTTATAAGTTAAAGAGTCACAACGCACACCATTTTTAAACGGTTTTATTAATTGTTAACACGAACTACCTACGTTTCGGTTAGGTTGCACCAACTGTGGTCACGAGCTGACTGACAACTGAAATATTGGGTAGTAAGCCAAATATGATACTAAATGTCAAATCACACCTTCATGGTGGTAGTATTAAGTAGGGACCAGCCTGCCAAGGAAGTAAATTTTATCGTCAAAATCGATAAACTGTCGACTCCTGATTGGCTGCTGAAAATACGGGGGCACTATAAAACACTTTATGCCTCTTTTACAATGGTTATGTTGACATACACCTAATCGTCATAATAACAATAATCCATACTAATATTATAAAAGCGAAAGTAACTCTGTCTGTGTGCTTGCTTGTTCGGCTTTCTAAACCACTGAGCCGATTTTTATGACATTTGGTATTCGTTGAATTTCTAGAACGGACAGGCTACATTTTGTTTTAAAAATAAGGCGGGGGTATAAAATCGCTATTAGGAGTTTATGTGGGAAAATTTCAAGTTATATAGATGAAATTCGGCACAAATAGTATAGTTCGAAACTTGGATTAAAATATGGACTTTTTTGTTTTGAATATAAGGGGAGACCTATCTCCCCCTAAGTAAAACCTCCTAATATCTTACTCCTAAGTAAAACCGACTATAAAAACATTATATGAGGCAAAAACCTGTGACCACGCGAAAACACCACGGACGATGTCGCGGGCACAGCTAGTTTATTTTGATTTTGCATAGAACTGTGGATTTACAAGATCTTTGACCAAAGATAGACTTAAAAATGGTGTCACGCAGATAAAGGTACAAAAGCGAACAAACGAACCCGACCCTCATACATATTACGGGACCGGGACGCAAATCCCGACATGACAACACGTGAACGAGTCCCGGGAAAGCCCTTTAAATGTAAAGGGATCAAGTGGGACTAAAAACGATACAACGTCAGTGTGTTACTAGCTTAGCGGGTATTCCTTCTTGTGTAATCTCGACCTATACGCAATTTCGTTTGCGTTTCTTTTGGGACAGATTTTATGTTGTTTATCTAGTTTCTCATCTATCATTTCGTCAAATATTATACAAATCCATTCTGTAGTTTATGCATGAAAGGGTAAATTTACATACTTTTTTTATAACATCTTTATTCATGTAAGCTTTACAAAAGCACTTGTGAATCGTCAGCACAAATTAAGTATTCTACCGCCGTGTTCGGAATGTTGATCATGTCGAGAAGAACCGGCAAGAAACTCGACACTTACGCTTTTCAATGTAACAATGTTTCCTTATACTTGAATAACATATACAAAGCTAGATTTTTGAGAATTAAAGTTAATCTAGACCCATACATTTTTGGGATTTCAATAATCATCAATTTTGTTGAAGCCCTTTTTCATTAAACAATTTTTAGCATGAGACTTAAATCATGCATACATCTATACATCCATTCATTCTTACCAACTTTCGCGTATATTCGTAGGATCTGGTGTATCATCTAAAAACCAAGTCTCATCAAAATACATTCAATCTTTCTTGCGTGTATGAGATAGGTACATATATACGTCTATTCAACCAGACATTCATACAATCTAGACATCCAATCTTTTGTGCAGGGGGAAATGCATTGACGCACCGTACCGTCACACGAGGGAGGTGACGGCGTGTGTGGAACTCCTTATACGGGCAAGAAAACCTGCCGTAAATCCCCTGGTGAACCTCATTGCCTTGATAGTGATGCCATGGTAACGACCTATCATAGCATCACCGGCAGAATGGCCGCCAATTAAGCAGCGCCCTCATTTCCCCCCGGAATGTTTTAGGGAAGGAGCGAGGATGGCCGGTCTACTGGATTATCCTCGCCTCGCAATGGACATCGTGAATACAATGCCAGTTGAGGTACCCTCACACCATCAGCTGGCCGGTCTCCGTGTGTGGTGGGGCTCTGTACCCTGAAAAGGGCAAGTCTACCCTCTAAAAGCTGCCCGTTGAACCCCTATTGCCTTGCGTGGAGATGTTGTGGAAATTGGATGAACCTGGCTCACCACAACACCACTGGCAGCATGGCCATCCCCTAGAATGGCCGCGGGTGGAGTGGAGACGGCTGATCCTGGACCCTCGCAGTGGAGGCCGTGAGTGCAATCAACTGGAGCTGCCCCACGCCATCACCCGGTCGCCGCATAGGCTTGAACAACTCGCGCAATAATTCTGCATTGATCGATGCGCCGCTGCATGGGCGTTCACCTTTTGACCTTTCGTGAACTACCCAAGCCTTATCAGGGTGAGATTGGAAACTATTTCTTGATATCGGTATATCGGAAAATGTTCCATCATTTTCAATATTTCGTGTGCGTCCACACATGGTTTACAAAAAAAATACAAATCAGGCAAAATCAGTTCTAAGTTGCTTCATTCAATGGCTCCCAAAGTTAATAGCTTAATCGCTAGTATGGAAACCTGAGACCTACGACAAAAAACGACATAATTCGGTTTAGATGAAGGAAATCCATTTTTAATAAGGAAGCGTACTAACATTATTTTTTTATTTATATTAAATAATTTCGGATACACGTATTTTTACACTTTCCACCTATAAATAAAAAAATAACCGTTATTTTTTCATCACTGTATTGAAATGTCCCATGACGTCTTACTAGGTACATTTTTTACCCACCAGTGACCAGAGTTGCCACCCGTCCCGATTTTGGCGGGACAATCCCGATTTCGAAGACTTTGTCCTGCGTCCCGAAGACTTATTGATTTTGTCCCGATTTTTAACAATATGCGATAGGCTCAATCAATTCATTCACGTTACGGGTACCCGACCCAACTGGGTCCCGCTTTTAATAATTGTAGCGTGTAACTACACGCTACAATTATTAAAAGCGGGTCGTAACAACAAGAAATACGTATGGAAAAAATAATTTTATGAAATAAAAACTTTATTTTGAGGCTTCATTTTCCTTCCCTTCAATATGGTTGAGTGAAGCGATGGCTGGCACATACGTCATGCTTGTGAACACGTGCCACCTTTGGGGACTGGTCTGCTCCAGCTTACCACTTCAAATAAAATAATACTTAATGCTATTTTACACTCATCAAAATAAAACTATATGACTTGGTCCAAAGTGTTCTACACATAGCTATAAGTTAGATACTGCCACTGTAACTAATCTGCTGAGTTTCTTACCGGTGTCTTCTCGGTAGATATAGGTTCCGAACCGGAAGTAGAATCACTTTGCATTGTATTCAATGACGATTCAAAAGTGTTACATGTAACCTACTTGAATAAAGAAATATTTGAGTTTGAGTTCCTTTTCCATAGACTGTTTTATGGGTCTTGGACCTAACTCCGAACGTCTCTGATGGATGTCCCATCGTCCTGATTTTTTTCCCCCTAAAGGTGGCAACCCTGCCAGTGACGCAACCTGAAAATACATAAGCGTTTACGAAAATCACACGAATATTTGTCCAGACTAGAGATTGAATCCACTACTTGGTTCAACAATCCTGGTACTTTAATCCAGGCTCCAGCGCTAAAAATAACTCCAAAGAGACTTCAATAAGTCTATGGTTCAATTCTTTTCCGTATTTAACATTCATATCACAAAAATATTCCATTTCGTCCATCGTTTGATGTCAAATACGTTCAAACGTAGAGTTTTCACTTCATTGTAGTGATAATTTCAAAGTAATTAGTTTTAATTGAGTACCTACAGGAACAGTTTACACGTAAGCAAACGTGTGCTCATTTGAACTAATATTCAACGGGTCCTCTGGGGAATAGCCTACACGAGTTTAATTAAACTTTCTTAATGTATCCTTGAATTAAGAATAAACGTGAAATTACACGAGCCATAAATGATCTTTAACTATAGCAAAATACGGGAAAGAACCAAAGTATGATTCTCTATCTGCCAACGTGGATAAAAAGACAGCCGAGCTCTCGAGAAATATGCATGATTATTAAATATTTCGATCATTTTATTTCTTAAAAAAACATTTTTATTAATAGTTCGGTTGACATCGTGCAATGACAACGTGCAGTTCAATATTAATACTTATTCGCGAGACATAAGTGACAATTGGTCAAAATATTTAAGAAATAAAAACTCGCTCACATTTCCACTGGACGTCACATTCCAAGTCGGGTATTTCTTACTAACAATGAATTAACATCCCTACTAATATTATAAATGTGAAAGTAACTCTGTCTGTCTGTCTGTCTGTGTGTCTGTTACGCTTTCCTGCTTAAACCTCTCAACCGATTTTGATGAAATTTGGTATAGGTATACGTTGAATCTCAAGAACGGACATAGGCTACTTTTTATTAGAAAATAAGGGGGGGAGGGGGGTAATACCACCCTTGGAAGTTTATATGGAAAAATGTTTATTTTTAAAGTTAGAGATATGAAATTTGGCACAAATATAGCTCGAAACTTGGATTAAAATATAGACTACTTTTTGTTTCGAATATTAGGGGAGAAAGGGGTAAAGCCAACCATGAAAGAATGTAGTCCACGCGAACGAAGTCGCGGGCACAGCTAGTAATATATATAACCTATGTGCGAATGTAGAAGTTGGTTCTTACATTTGTTAATGATAAGATGTATTGTACCGTGTATGTGTAATTGTGGTGATGAATTGTTTCGCTATACTATAAGAGTACAGACAGGGAATTCTAGCTTAGTGCAATGAAAATGTCATATGCGGCCATCATTTATCTACAATCAATTAAAAAGAAAAAGCAAAAATGTTTCAAAGTCAAAGTCAATTCATTTATTCATGTAGGTTACAAGAAACACTTATGCATCGTCAGAATGAACACAAACCAAAATTGAAGCTACAGCCGGTTCGGAACCTAATCCTACCGAGAAGAATCCGGTAAGAAACTCAGTAGTTATCCTAATCTTTACAATATTTAGAGCTAGATAACTTAAAACTATGGCGTGCGCGCACGCAGAGACAATTATGTCCATACATGTTTATCGTTTAAATATTCATCAAGATTTTTGCTATCACCCATTTGAAAGTTCGATTATTTTATCAGAGAAGTATCCCAAAGTGCACCTGTCATTCTAGTCTGTATAACGTGACGTTTACTAACCACTAATGCCCGGCTCCAGTGCCGGTGTTAAGACATTTAACACAGCCATTTTTTCATCCTCTCAGCGTGTTCTAACGCGCAACCCTTATGGACCCTATGGTCCGCTTTGACTATGAACCTGATTTAACGAGCATGGTTATGTTACACTAGCGGCTGCCCGCGAATTGGATTTCGGTTTCCATACAAACTTTCACCCCCCTTTTCAACCCCTAACAACCCTTTTTTGGCATTAAAAAGTAGCCTATGTCCTTTCTCATGCTCTATAATATAATTTCATTTAAATCGGTTCAGTAGTTTCGACGTGAAAGCCGGACAGACAGACAGACAGAATTACTTCCGCATTTATAATTTATTCGTCTGCGTGGAATAATTATTTTGGGCATCATTTATTTTTGCGAATAACCTCATCAGCTTTATAAATTATTATTTCTTCGCTCCTAATAATTGCAGCGAGATGTTATATAGCCTAAAGCCTTCCTCGATAAATGGTCTATTCAACACAAAAATATTTTTTCAATTCGAACCAGTCGTTCCTGAGATTAGCGCGTTCAAACAAACAAACAAACAAACAAACAAACTCTTCAGCTTTATAATATTAGTATATATAGTATATGTAGATTGAAACAATTGCTGTCTGACTGCCACCTTTACAAGTGGAGCCTAACCTATTTAATTCATAGCTAGACATTTTTAAATATTGTTCTTAAAGCAAATTTCCAGCACCCCTTTGTATTAAGCGGCGGCGGTTGCCCTACAGCGCCCTACATCATTTCAATTGCAGACGCATTACCCTGCGAAACTGTCTCAGCAGAATCCAATTTTACCTAAATCACTATAACTCGGTCTTCGTGCGCAACGTTGTTTCGGCGCGATTACACTACGTTGCATGTATTCGTAGTTACGAGAGAACTTAGTGATCGCGTGCTTTAAATATGGCGGCACAATATTAAAGTTCCATTAGATATACGAGGTCTCGTGATAGTATTCTATTTGCATTTTGGCTACAATTAAAATGATGGTAGTAGCTTGAATTGGACTGAATATGCATGAGCTTGCTGCCCCTAAACGCAGACTTCACAAGATTGGTTTATGTATTACTTTTTTTAATTCATATATAAATATACTTTAATGGTAAATTTTACCCCTATCTCCCCTAATATTCGAAACAAAAAGTAGTCTATATTTCAATCTAAGTTTCGAGCTATATTTGTGGCAAATTTCTTATCTCTTATTTAAAAATAATCATTTTCCCAAATAAACTTTAAAGGGTGATATTACCCCCATCCCCCTTACTTTCAAAACAAAAAGTGGCCTATGTTAAAGCATAGGATTTTGATGAAATTTGGCAATGTGTATATTTTGAAGTATACTCTTATACCAAATTTCATAAAAAACGATTCAGTGGTTTAGATGTGAAAGCCGAACAGACAGAGTTACTTTAACAATTATATAAAACGAAATTTGGCACAAATATAGCTCGAAACTTGGACTACTTTTTGTTTCAAATATTAAGGGACACAAGGGTAAAGCCGACCATGAAAGTAAAGTTATAGAACAAACCTGTACCTAGTCAAGGCGAACGAAGTTGCCAGCACAGTAAATGTTTAAAATGGAACGCGAAAATCATAAATTCAAATCCATCACCAAGCCCAGAAAGTGCAATACTTACCCAGCTGCGATGCCCCACTGCTGAGAAGCGGCTTCAGCAGCGTGGTCGAACAGTGTGAGCCCCACAAGGGCCACCGTCGGGGCGATCGTCAGGGGAGTCACGTAGCGAAGCAGCTGCCCGAAGATGCCGAAGTACCCTGCGAAAAAGACTGGGTTTTAGGATTCATCACAATAATAGAATGGAATAGCGGACTTAGTTAAAAGAAATTAACAAAAGAAAACGACTTCGGAACTAAAAAGTTACAAATATTTTTTTTAAGTCGGTTAACAATGGGTATTTACAAGTATGTTAGATTACCAAAAAATATGGAACGCGTATTTTTCAATTCTCTACCTAATCAAAAAGATAACGGAGATACATTGAATTAATAATAATTAGTGATAATTAATTATTTTTTTCTAATTATTAATAATTATTTACTTCATATTGAGTACTCAATGCCACCTGTTAGATTAATTTAGCTTATAGCCTAAGACATTTAGGGCCAAGTCGAGTGATACTAACAATTTTAAAATATAAAAAAGGAAATTAAGAAAAATTAGATAATAAGGGTTCTTACCGAAGACTACTTGCAAGCATGCAGACACAGCGATGGCTCCAGACAGCTCACACATCCGACTGGTCCAGACCTGGCGCCTCTCCCCATCAGTCATCGTCGCCAGGGCCTCAGGGGAAGGGCACTGCCAGATTGGAAGGTTCAGGATGGCTAGGGTAGGTACGAGGAAGGAAATGGTCCCGCCTTGCACGATAGGCAGGCGGCAGCCAAAGGTAGCTTGCAGCCAGGTTATGAGCCCTTAAGACAAAAAGAACAATGTATTCATGCCTTATGCAAAGATCATACTTGTACCCTGGGCAGCTGCCCACCCTAAGTGTTTTTATCCTATTATAAATATTTTAAACAACATCACATACATTACCATGCAAACTTACATTGCAAATTGCTTTGAACATAATCTTGCTGCTACGGATCCTTCATGGGCGAGTTCGACTCGCACTTGGCCAGTTTTGTTTAATACGAACATGCACGTGACCGGCAATCAAACTTAATTGATTATTTATTTATTTATTTAAAAACTTTATTGCACAAACAAAGTACAAAAGGTGGACTTAATGTTAGGAGCATTCTTTACCAGTCAACCGCTGGGTCATGCAGATAGTACGTTTATGGGTGCGGTAACAGTAAAAATGTGAGTATGGATAACAACAAAATTAATAATCATAAATAGCAGAAAGTTACACACGAGAATAGAATATTCATACATAGGTTCATGATAAATAAATATAATAATTAAACAATATATATAATAAGTTTAATATTATACATATTGATTACTCCTTACATCTCTTCCATTCGGTTAAGGACGCGTAAACTAAACCGTTCGTTTCGTTTTTGTGAGTAGACCCTTATTGCCTATCGTAGCATTAGACAGACCTACGACTATACATCAATTACGCCCGTCTTAGACACCGGGTATAACCTGCCCATAGCAGGTACAATAATCTAAACAATAGCACAACTTTGTAGATAGTTGGGTTTTAATAAGAACATGCACGTGACAGGCGATCAAACTTAATTGATTGCAGCCAATAACTCGACCAGTGAAAGTGTCCCAAGGCCCGCTCCATACATTGCTTGTATTCGCTTAAGTAGGTACGCCAATTTCGTCAGCTTCAATAACGGGGGGTGTAACTCAGTGGTAGAGTGTCTGCTTCGCATGCTGAAAGTCCTGGGTTCAAATCCCAGCACCTCCACACGTCATATTTTTTTTTGTACAAACGGAATAGTCTAATGGTTTAACATTTTAAAATAAATCATCGAACTGTGCCATAATGAGGAAATTAATCAGTACACGTTTTTTTAATAGCGACATTGTTGGAGCATGTTCCAGTAAAACTGATGAATCAATTTGGATTAAATTTGTCAGTCCGTCAAGTCGATCCGCTTATTTTAAAAGAATAGCTCTGGTGCACCAATGTTATTAATAAACACTTTTTTATTATATAACACTTTTATTAACACGCTTTTATTAGCTTCATTAGTTTCACTTGTAACTATGTACCTATGTAAGAGAATAAATAAATAAATAAAATAAATATTGGACAACATCACATACATTGCTCTGATTCAGTGGTAAGTAGCTTAAGCACTTGTGTTACAGAAATCAGAAACAACGAAGGTACCACAACACCCAGACCCGAGACAATTTGGAAAAGTTCGTTTCCCATATTGACCCGACCGGGGATCGAACCCGGAACCTCAGAGATGGCGCTTGCCAAAGTCAGGCCCGCTCGCCTCTCGGCTACGGAGAATCTTGGAATCTTAATTTGACCCACTTCCCGGTCTTCGATAAAGCTGAAATTTTGCTCACGCTTTGAGTTCCGATGACAACACATGACTAGCTAAGAAACGTCATTACAAATCCAATATGGCGGCCTATCCAAGGTGGCGGACTGGCTGCTTGAAATCCAACCCCATGATATAGGTATCCAATGAAAAGGTTGGCTGTCAGGAATACGAAAAAAATTTACATGTGACTTATGTCCAACATGGCGGACATCCAAGATAGCGGATTTACTGTTTGAAATGCACCCCCATGATATGGGTATCAAATGAAAGGGTTTGCTGTCAGGAATACGAAAAATAAATAAATATCTTAAAAGTTTGTTTGTGTTAACGTAATAATTAAGACTAAAAACTATAAAATAAACATAATAGTTAAAAAATTAAGAAACACGCTTTTAGCACGCACTAAAAATTACAAAATAAATCGGACGTAAGGTAATGATTATCTTTAAACAGTACCAGCGGTCCTGGCGAACTTCGTTTCGCCTTAGAGGATTTGTTTCTGATATTTATTTGCTACAAACCTCACAGAGTCCGAGACCTTTCCAACGAATGCAAAACCGTGGAAATGGGTTCGTGCGTTTTGGAGTTATAGCGTCAGGAAGGAAAACCCGACTCATTTTTATATAGGGTAAAACCAGGATAGTTGCCTCAGGGGGATATATGCCCCGGTTTTTAGTACTCTATGTTAGGAGTATCCATTGTATTAGCGCTTTGCTACAAAAAGTGGTGACCCCCCATGTGCCGCATAAGCCATTGAAATAGGTAGACGAGTATTGTCCGTGTGAGCGAAAATCTTCCGCGGCGTAACTTTGTAACGGCGTAAATTAGAAATGACTGACTAATACAATTATAACGCCCAGTTATAACTTTATTAGTCAGTCATTTCTATTGAATATTTTTATTCCTGATCGTGATTTCAGTCAACTTTCTGTTTGTTTGCATACATTAGTGTTTAAATTACATTGTTTAATATGTTTTATTGTTAAATAATTTATATTTGTTTCACGAATAAAAAGGGCAAGTATCCGCATCGAAAGGGATAGGCGCCCTACTTACTTATAGGGATAGTTGCCCTTAGAGTGGCTGAACATTTTGTTACAAGCAAAGGCGGATTTTGTATTTTAATTCTTTTTTTCGAATTTACTGTGACTGTAACTCGATATAAATAATATAAATATATATTTAACTGTTTAATATATTTATTCTATATAAGCAAAATGCCTCAGAAACATAAATGAAAACAAGGTGTGGTACAAACATCACCTGGTCAAAAGATAGCTTAGTATCTACTTGCCTTGGAAGAATTTAAACAAAACAAAACAAAACAGAGTGCGTCGGTTTTTCACGCCGGACCAGCTTTGTCTTTTATATAAGACTCAAGTCCGGTCTTGCCTGGAATACTGCTCGCATCTCTGGGACGGTTCCGCCAAATACCTCATGGATGCCCTTGATAGGTTGCAGCGACGGGCTGTGCGCATAATTAACGATGAAGAGATTACTGGGAACCTTGAACCTCTTCAACTACGTAGGGACGTTGGTTCATTAAGTGTCTTTTATCGGCTTTATCATGGGGAGTGTTCCGAGGAACTATTTTCCCTTATCCCACCCTCTCCTTTCCTACACAGAACCACAAGAGCCGGCCAACGATGTCATCGCTTCACCGTGGAAAATATTCCATCACGAACCAAAAAGTTCGGTAACTCTTATCTTTGCCGGACCATAAAGAAGTGGAACTCGTTGCCGGCTCATGTGTTTCCTCCTTCCTTTGACATGGATTCCTTCAAAAGGAGCGTGAAGAAACATCTTGCGGGCCAGTATGGCGATGCTAACGGATAGGATATTTTGATATCAAATCCGTTGTCATCGCGATGTGGGTTCCTCTCTTGCTTACCATCAGGCTGGGAGGAGCCAATATACTGCGCTACTATAAAAAAAAAAAAAAAAAAAAAAAAAAAAAAAACAAAGTTATCAATGAAATTTCTAAAATATACGGAATATCCTCTCAAACCTTAAGAAGAAGCTACGAAAGTAGTAACCAACAACTGCTAACTATATATATTCTAGTATATTATACAAGAAATTGTAAAGATTGTTAATTAAATAATAAAGGTTATTTTAATAGATATTAATTATTTCTATCCAAAATAAATATACCTAGGCAACTATCCCCGCACGAGGCAAGTATCCCCCGAAGCATACTTCACGCTAGGCTACAATCCGCCATAGTAGGCAACTATCCCCGCACGAGGCAAGTATCCCCCGAAGCATACTTCACGCTAGGCTACAATCCGCCATAGTAGGCAACTATCCCCGCACGAGGCAAGTATCCCCCGAAGCATACTTCACGCTAGGCTACAATCCGCCTTAGTAGGCAACTATCCCCGCACGCGGCAAGTATCCCCCGAAGCATACTTCACGCTAGGCTACAATCCGCCATAGTAGGCCACTATCTTTTTTTAAGAGGTGTTAATAAAACAGTATTTATTCGAAGCCAATGATAAACATGTGTACAAAAATAGGCTATTATAAAAGTTAGAAGACCTAAGTTTTGAGATACATACCGAATGATTTTCAGTAAGTTCATATTTTTGAAAGATAAAACATTTACGTAAAGTGTGGCAACTATCCGGCTTTTCCCCTAGTAGATTTACTATGATTTATTATTTCCATAAAGGGTGGAGCGTTTATGTAACATCTACTCTTTTTTCAACATTTAACTTCAGTGGTAGGTAACGGACTATTTGTCAGCTGTCAAAACAGTCATATCCCTTTTTTGCGATTTGACAAGCATCAATTGTTAATGTGTCGTTAGCGTTTGTTTTAGGTACATAATGAGGATCTCAAAATAGAAAGAAATACCTCATTACACCGCGCAGTCCCATTTTTGACGTCTCTCTAAACACTTGACATTGGCGGAATCGCTGCGTTGTTTGTAAACGCGGGACAGAGTCCATATTTAAAAAAAAAAACAAGCATCAACTCTTCAATTACCGTCAAAGTAAAGTTTATATGCAACTGACCCTGCAGATTCATTGTTTAAGTCTAGGTTAGATCGCATTACTAACTTTGACGAACTTGAGCGCCTGATGGGGAGCCGAGCAAAGTTTTAACAAGTGCACTCCGCCGAGTAAACGCTGCAGGCATTTCATCTTTGCCTTTCACAGGGGCTCCCAAACTGAAGGCAATTTGCGAAAGAAATGTGTTCAATATTTGTTTTACTGGTATTTGTTTATCTTGCATGCAAATGAAGTAAAAGCCAAATAAATGCTTCAGGCACTTCATTTTTACCCATTCTAAAAGTTCCATAAATTGCTTGACATGTAACTATTTTAAGAGAGGTAGGGAATAGCGATTTATCGCTCGAACTGGAGCAGCCCGACTGGTGAACCTAACAAAAGACCGCAGCCAAATAACAATCACTTCTATGTTGTTGTGTTTCTGCGTGTGAGTAAGGTTTCCAGAGCTCTTGGGGGGTGCTACATTAGTAGCAGGGGTCAAGACTTCAAGGGAAGGACGACACGTCCAGTAACAGATTTATTATGCTGTACTTGTCGCCCTTAAGCTAGGACCTAATTACCACTTAACATCAGGTGGGATGAGGGCAATCTTGAAGAGTAAAATTAAAAATAAATCTTGCATGCAAATGAAGTAAATGCCGAATAAACGCTTCGGGCAGTTGATTATTACCCATTCTAAAAACTCCATAAGCTTACGAACCACTTGCGAAATATTTTTGCTTGATAATATTATTTGTTGTTTACATATTTGTGCACATTTACTTTAGAAAGAAGCTAAGAAAAATTGATATGTAATCTCATAGCACAAACGCCTACTTTGTCGCAAAATCCTTGATTTAACTTACTATCAAAAGTATTATCTGTACCTACTGGTGAACGTACAATTAATATTTTACTGATATTTCATAGGCTGATTTGTTTTTAGATTCTTTACTGCATTTCTCGAAAAATGTTCTTAATAAGGCAATATCAAAACTAAAATACATGTATGTAAGTAATAGTTTGAATAGGTAGTGTTTTTTTTTTTTCAAACAATAAAGAGTTAGGTTCTAATTAATTCTAGTTAATTTCTTATCGTCATATAAGTAAAATTAAACAGATAGATAGATAGATAGATAGATATACTTTATTGCACAAAACTTTACAGAAATAGGTTTTACAGATTGATTATAGTACAATTCAGGCGGTCTTATCGCTAGAAAGCGATCTCTTCCAGACAACCTTAAGGTAGAGGAAATAGTAGATGGCGAGAAATGGGTACGGCCGTGCAACATTAATAAAGTTTTATTTCTTGAATTATATTCATAGTATAGCATGATAAACATACATAAACTCATAGATATATAACATAATATATATTTATATATATATATATATTTGTATATATATATACACAAATAAACATGCTTATCAAATATAAAATTAAGTAAAGTATTTTGACTCAAAAAAAAATTTTAATAATAATAATAATAAGTTAATATGGATAAGTGTATGAAACTTACTAACAACCAACATGCCCAGCTAAAATTATGGATAGAGGACAAAATTAACATTAATCAAGTGAGAGGAAGTACGATTTAACCCTGGCTTTGAAAATGGGAAGAGTCTCAGATAATCTGATAGATAAAGGTAAATAATTCCATAAGCGTATAGATTGGACAGTGAAGGATTGGGAATAGAATTCAGAAGAATGAGTAGGAAAAGTAAGGAGAGAAACAGACCGATGTAACACCAAAGGCTATTGAATTAAGAACGGCATTGAGTAATTTTGTTGTGGAATATAAAGGTAGATATTAAAATGATCTGTAAGGTTTGAACGTGCACGGTGTCCGGGTGAGGTCGGGGTGAAGCGACGTCTGCGTCGAAGGAAAGTCAAATGATGTAGCTTGAGCGAGACTTGTATTGGTTGTGGTATACAAGTGAATTCGGACCCCGCAGAGTGTCCCACTGAGCGTGGAAGCACATAAGCTTGGTGCCTAGGTAGGAGGTAGGAGGTCCCAATAAGCTTGGAAGCCACCTTGTGTAAATTTGCAAATGTATGGGAATGTCTTATACTAACAGAAAAACGAAACGATACCGCGATGTAAAGTACACCCAGCGCCATCTAGTTACCGCGCGAGTAAACGTCGGCGCACTGGTACAGCTGTGCGTAAAATTGAAGTGAACATTTTGTTGGCGTGTTACAGATCTACAATTTATAAAAAAATATGATATATTACGACTGTTATAGGTGCTAAAGGCTTGCTACTGACAGTTTTAGAATCACCAGCCTAGTTTTACATGAGTTAAGGACTTTGGTGAGACTTAGAATACCTTGCGGAGGTCGATATTGTACAATATGTAAGTATGCAGCTGGTGCTGAATGCCTTATTCACCACTTTGGGAATTTTAGATGCAGCGGGGTAAGGGCTGTAGAACTTGCAGACATATAAGACAACTATTATTGTAACATGTTAGCATATTTGTCCAAACTATAGTAAGCTCATACCTCGAATGCGCACCCCACTACTTTTGATCTCGGGCGCGGCGCGTGAGGGGTAAGCGGGAGGCGTGGAGTGTTTTTGACAAACCTCAGTTACCCCGTGACGTTTTGTCGATTTATCTAGTATGCGTATTTGGCGTCGCGTAATCTCAGTGGCCCCGGGTTCGATCCCCGGTCGGGTCAATATGGGAAACGATTTTTTTTGTATTGTCTCAGGTCTGGGTGTTGTGGTACCGTCATTGTAACACAAGTGCTTTAACTACTTACCACAGAATCAGAGCAATGTATGTGATGTTGTCCAATATTTATTTATTTACTTAAAAGTACTGTTTAGGTACCTAAATAGGAATATGCTATTACATTGATTTGTAACAACGAATAATTCCAACATTTAAAAAACCCTGAGTACCTTTATATTTAAAGTTCGCTAGTACGGCGTAAAGTACTATAAAAATAAAAAATCGACCTGAGTACCTTTATTCGCAATAGCTGAGTTAACGAATCGGCCTACGGAAAATGTTTCATCGTCAGAAGAAATTAAATGAAGGCAAAGATTTCCGTTTGTTTCCGAGACCAAATGCGGCATTTTTTTCTCCTTTGACACGTAGTGTAATAAATTACATTTTTTACTTTTTCTCGATCGTGGCGAGGGAGGGGGTAATCCTTTTAACCTACAGCCATGATGCCCCCATTATTAAATTTGAATGGAAATGCTTACTGCACACCCACTATGTCACTCGTCTACATCCATACCTTTATGCGATTTCCCGCGATATATTTGATAAGATTCGGTTCGAAGTAAACAATATCTAATTTGTACAATTTAGTTGGGGTTAGGTGAGGTATCTGTTTCTGCGGATGTTTGTCAGGTATTCTAGAATAACAAAACATTGCGCCGCACTTAGCACAATGCAGTTTATTGTCCAATAAACGGCAGTCATGACAGATAACACGATTGCCAAGGTTTAAGTGATGGCTCAACGCTAACTGACATTTTACACAAACAATTTGCTACGTATTGCGTATCTACTCATACCTCTTCTTATTTCGTAAGCACTGGCTTAAATCGTTGTTAATCTTGGAATAGATACACATGCTCATTCCTTTTGCTACTTTACATTAGTTTAGACTTACTTGTGTAGATTTACACAATTATTCTGTGCATACATTACTGTTATGACGGGTAAAATCTTCATCAACTACAACTAAATCTTTAAATTACGGGCTTTGATATTGTGGAAACAAAATTTAAGGCTCCAAGCGACCTGGTATTACATTGATCTCATGGATAGTCAATAGCATTTTTTTATTCATATAGATTGCATCAATCAAATGATGCTACCTCCGGTTTGAAACGTATAACTACCGAGAAGATACCGGCAAGAAACTCAGTAGTTTTATTACAAATTAAAAGCTTAGAACTAATTTTAAACTTATTACAAATTTTGCACTAAAACAGCTCGTTAGTTCGTTAATGAAAAAAAAACTGTAGAACTATTCAAATAGATCATTAATTTATACATTTGGCTGACATGCGTCAGTGTGTTCTTATTATGACATTGATTGAGAAAATGCAACATTAAAATAGCAGTCAGCCGTAAAACAGAGAGACTTAGTTTTTTGACAAATATTGTGGTTTTTATGGGATTTCTTTTAAAGTTCCACAATTAAAGAAAAAGCTAAAACTCCGGCAGCATATGGCTACAGCGGTTTGCCGTATACTCCAAATTAGCGTCCTTAAATAAATAAACTAGTAATAGATAAGAAGACAAATAGGTGACGTACCAGTGACGAATATCATGGTGGAGATGATGTTGGACCTGTCAGGGTCCGTCTCCTGCATGCACAGCGCGGGACACAGGATGAATGGGATCGCCACTATGGCGCCGATCATCGTCAGGTAGTGCTGAAACAAACGAATTTTTGAAATCGGTCCAGTAGTTTCGGAGCCTATTCATTACAAACAAACAAACAAATCTTTCCTCTTTATAATATTATATTATTATAATAATATTATATATATTATATTATATATATTAGTATAGATATAGATAGGGCACACGCACCTTTTTAAAAGGCTCACAGAAATATTGAAGAACGTTGATTAAAATGTTTGTATTAAGAATTTACGTTTGAGGAAGACAGATTTCGTTCATGAGTTACTACACTGGAGTGACGTGGGTTTTAGCCATCCGAAGCCAAGTAGACCCCATTCGATAACCAGCTCAAGTATTCAATTCAAATGTTCAGCAGCATACCCCTAAAACCACGCACCATTGAATAGCCTTAAACAGTGTTGTTTTTGGTACAGTTTTTACATTGCAAATTGTTACGCGATGTTCCAACTTCGAAATGGATTGCACTGGTGTTCTCCTGTTGGAAACAAAGCTTATCTAGATCACCTGCAAGGCCATAAAGATGCAGAGGTACCAGGGCGGCACGTCGTCGATGCCGTAGGTGACGTTGCCCTGCCGTACCGCCTCCCCATTCTGCTTGCCTGGCTCATCATCAGGATCCTGTGAGAGACAGATATGTAATACCGCAGCCAAATAACAATTACTTCGGTGTTGTTGTGTTCCTGCGTCTGAGTAAGGTTTCCAGAGCTCTTGGGGGTGCTACATTAGTAGCAGGTAAGAGTGGCAAGTCCAGTAATAGATTTATTATGCTCTTATTAGGCACTGGTCGCTCTTAACCTAGGACCACATTAGGCATGGAATTGGGATTAGGGATGAGGTCAATCTTTAAGTGTAATAGAAAAAATAATGATTTTATTAGCTTTTGACAATTTGTTAAAGTGCTTCACGACGCGCTAACGAACTCTAAATATTTTAAAGACTCGCGGCCAATTAGTATTACTCAGTTTTGATTTCCGAGCACACCCACTGAAGGCTAACAGGTTAATAACATAAAATCGTCGCCTATGATCGCTTGCGGTTTGCCTAAATTGTACTATAATTTTTCTGTAAAATCTATTTCTGTAAAGATTTTGTGCAATAAAGTATATCTATCTATCTATCTATCTTAGTTGGAAGAGCAGCACGCGTGATACCTACGTGAGGTTGTGGGTTCGAATCCCGCACCGCAAGGGGAGATGTCATTTTTCTGTTTATTTAAAAGATCAATTTTATCATTCTCCTAAATTTAACTAAATGTTCTGAAGAAGTTGATCCTTGGTTTGGTTATATATCATATACAATACTAGCGACCCGCCCTGGCTTCGCACGGATGTATTGTAAATACTGAGAAATATTGGCTTATCTATTCTTTATTGCAAATAAAAACCTTCCTCTTGTCATCACTCACTCTATCTATTAAAAAAAACCGTTTCAAAATCCTTTGCGTAGTTTTAAAGATATAGGGACAGAAAAAGCGACTTTGTTTTATACTATGTAGGAATGATGTATGTCTATGAATTCATTTTAATACCTAGCTACTTAGGTATCCATTATTCAGGCGTTAATTAAGATTGCAAACAAGGGAGCAAAACCTGCACGTTTTGTGTATAATGCTTAGGTAAACTGTAGATACATTGTGTATCTGTCAGGGCTATATCGTAAAATTACACATATGATGAAATGTTACAAAATTTCATGAAGCGGTCACATTTTAAATTAAAATACTAAATGCGCTAGACAAGACAACCACACCAATCACCTGGTCTCAAACAAAGGTTTTTCCTTGTACTATGAGCACCAAACGACGGACACTAACTGGGACCGTCATCCCAGCACACCCAGACCCAAGTCAATTTAGAAAAGTACGTTGTCCAAATTGACCTGACCGGAAAACGAATCCAGAACCTTTCGCGCTTTGGCTGCATACCTTAGCCACCGCGTCACTGAGGTCATCAAATTTCATGAGATATATCACTGTACATTGGCCACATCATGATGTGCGTTGACCATCAGGCCTAGCATGCGCAATACGTCAAATTTATCGCATAAGACGACAAAAGTTTCGATACTGTTGATTGGCTAATAGCACACCGCACTTGTATTTCCAGCCAATCAGCAGCTGACGCACTGACTTCAATCGATTTTGACGTTTGTTAAGAGCGCGATAAAATTTAGTCGCCAGGCGCATGCTAGCCCTGCAGATCAATAATATGTTCAACTAAATACGCAGCTACTTCCATATCTACAAATATATTGAGGATTAACCAACGGCGCCATGGGAATATAGATTATCTTAAGCAGCCACGGCGCCGTCGGCGGAATAGCTGCCCCTATGGGGCGGCTCCATCTAGTCCCCAGGCTTGTTGGGGAACTGTATCAAATTCAAATTCAATATTCTTTTATTCATGTAAATTACACCAGTAATATTTATGAAACGTCTATATAATGCAAATGACGCTACCTCATGTTCGGAACCTATAACTTACAGAGAAGATCCCGGCAAGAAACTCTTGTCGTTCATATTACAAATATAGCTGAACTTATAACTAGTTTTGCACTAAGACATACAGTGTAGTTAATTAGATAAAATAATGTAGCAAATTGTAAAAAATAATTCATTCATTCAAAGTAATAAGAACATTTTTAAAATATATAAATTTAAATTAAACAAACTGTAGGTCCTAATGCACATTGTGCTTAATAAGAACCTTGCCAACCTGCGAGCATCTGTCAACGAAAAGAAATAGGTACATCTTGCTGAGTTTGTATAAATAGAAATACCTAAGTTAATATAATTAGTGAAATTTTCATGTGAAGGCGAACAGACTAGTTAGTGGTCCACATCTCTTTGTCATTAATATAGTCTTCTACTCTGTAGTACCCTTTTTTTAAAAGACAACCTTTAACATGTAGCTTAATATAATTTGATTAATAATATGATGATTCCCTGTGTGTAGCTCAGAATAGAAAATTCCATTAAAACATTTCCTCGCAAACATAACAAAACATATTCAACACAGAACATATTAAATGCGTCAGTCTGATAGATTTTATATTTTTTTATGAACAGTCATGATATCTCAAGGCAGAACGAAGATACCATAATTTCCTTTAAAGACCAAATGCGGACAATTACACATTTTAAAAATTTTCTTTACGGCTCATGTGTTTCCTCCTTCCTTTGACATGGATTCCTTCAAAAGGAGCGTGAAAAAATATCTTGCGGGCCAGTATGGCGATGCTAACGGATAGGATATTTTGATATCAAATCCGTTGTCATCGCGATGTGTGTTCCTCTCTTGCTTACCATCAGGCTGGGAGGAGCCAATATACTGTGCTACTATAAAAAAAAAAAAAACCTAGTGCTTCATGTCGCACTAATTAAAGTAATTGAACAGTTATTACGATCGTGGAAACCAAGTTGCATTTCGCACTAAACTTCTGGTAAGTAAAGTTAGGTTATGTCACTCGTTTTGTTTTGCTCATGGAAATAGCACCGAGTAAATGAAATATAGGTCCTTACTAAATACAGATTTAATGAACTGTTAAGTAAACAAACCCTTTCAGTTTCCACACTATCCACGACTGAATATGAACACCTCAACTCCGATTGAGCCATAGAAACAAATTATTTCTGTCATTCACTCCTAACACACAAATCACAACACGAGGAAACTAAGTTAAAATCTTGTACATGAACTGTGTTTTTGCTATAACGTAATTCATTCACGATGTTTCTTTGAATGAATCAAACAAAAAGTCTTCTTATTCCCAGCTAAGAGACTTCTCTTTTGAATACTTACTCTTTTTGAATCGCGATTCACTGTATAATGCTGACTATGCGCTGTATCTAAAAGGTCGTATGCGAAAGGCTTGTTAGTTTAGCCCTAACTCAAATCGGAATAAATGGTAGATTATTGGAATAACCGGCGTTTATTGGATATTATCAGAACGTTTGATCAAATCATAACAATACAGTAGTCGAGTTTTTAGACTTGATCTAAGTATGTCATTTGAATGTATGTAAGGCCGTATTTTGGTATTAAAACATATCGACATAAATTTAGGTAATTACCTATTTTCTGTTTAGTATTAGACCAACCTATCTAAGATTCAAGTAACGAAAAGGGCAATAATTATTGGTACAATCAAACTTGTCATATTGATGTCAACAATATACTTAGTCGTTCAATAGGACGGAACATTTAAAAATGTCTTTCGTTTGCTCAGATATTATTGATTATTTGGTTGATTATAAATATTTTAATACACCGAATATAAGTCATTATTTGACGCTGACTGTACCTACCTATATTATCACGCTAGCCGAATATGTGTTGGTTATGACCACAAACACAAGCTTAGAAAAATTCGAACATGATTTTCGACCCGGAATCGAATTCAAGACTCGTCGGAACACAATCCGGCACTCAAATCTCATCATCGAGTTGTACGATTTGTTCTCCACAAAGAGACACAAACCATTAATTATGTGACCAGTAACCCCTACTACTAGTGTTGGCGAATAATCGATTAATCGATTAACACCCCCCCCCCCCCACCCCCTCCCAAATAATCTAACAAAAAAATATTGAAGAATAATTTGTAATGAGTTTGATTTGCATAAATACATCCCTACTAATATTATAAGCAAATGCGAAAGTAACTTACCACCTTTGAAAGTTTATATGGATTTTTTTTTATTTTTTAAGTTACAGATATGAAATTTGGCACAAATATAGCTCGAAACTTGGATTAAAATATAGACTACTTTTGTTTCGAATATTAGGAGAGATAGGGGTAAAACCGGCCATGAAAGGATGTAGCCCACGAACGAAGTCGCGGGCACAGCTAGTATCTAATATTTTTCGAAGTGAGTTACGATTAAGGCAATAAAAAATTTCTATTCGTAAAACATGTTTCGATTTTGATATTAGTTCTCGTTAATCGATCAAACAAACAAATTCAAAACTTACCGATTCTTGTATTACATTCTGTAATCCAATTTGAAAGTTGTGATGCACCATATTGTGGCCGATTAATAACTAAGACACTGAAAAAACAACATTTTGTTTAATTAAGTATTACAATTACTCAGGTAAGGATCCTCGATGTTTTTTTAGTTTTAATTTGGCTAAGTAAGTACCGGCAAAGGCTACATGCGCATGGGTAATATTTTTGGTCTAAGAATCGAAAGCCGTTTCAAATACTTAAAGTGATTAAAGTGATTTAATCGGTTGAGAATAAATATATGAATCACAAACATACAATGGAGACCCTTAAAGGCCTTTGCTCAGAGGTTGAAATACTTCTTGCAAACTCAGTAGGTAGGTATCTTAAAATTTTATGCAAACATTGTATTCATATTATAGTAGGTAAAAAAAAGGCCAAAAAAATGCATCAATGTCTACATTGCATCCAGATGCTGTGAAAGATTTGTGCTGTGAAATATTTCAATAATTTATTTTTATATCTTAAAAAAATGCGTACCTACGTATAAAAAATAACATTCCTTAAAGTTTAATCGCATCTAATTAGCAGTTGGTAATTGTAACAACATAACCTTCATTTATTTACATAAAATATGTATATACAGTGTGATATATGAGAGATGTCACTCGGTATCAAATCCTGTATTGTATTTGACCTACAAGGAGGCTTGCTAACAATATCATGTTTCAAAAAACATATCAAGCACCTAAATTTAAGATTTAAAAAATTGTTATCACTTAAAACACCTTTCACTTAAGAATCCTTGTTCATGTTTTTGTGAAACCCTAATAGTAATTTTATTAAGTCAGGTTATGTATTATATAGTAATTTCGACATGTTATAGGTATATATGGTACTCAGTACCTAAGTGGTAGTCTTTTACTTACCCAATTTCGCTGTATGCACTACTCAAAATATCACAGTCACTTTAAATCTAAATCAAATGATTTCGTCCATTAGTTGATAACATTTCAAGTACATCCTCTATCATCATGAGCGTCCGCGCAGACAGTCTCTGATGACCGAATGACTCGAGCCAATAAACAGAACTGTGACAATTAACAAGTGTATGTACCCCTACGACTTAAATGCAGACGATTTTAAACTTTACCAGGCAGACAAAACGATCGTCATTGACATCTCAATCATAAATTGACAAGCAAATATTTAAAACCGTAGAACTCGTAAACAGTGGTTTCCAAACTTGGGTTAGTTGCGTGTGCCGTTTCTAGTATTACTGGCGCCCTGGACGAATTTCCGCCAGCGCCCCTGTAAAAGCGTATACCAATACATCGATGTAGGGGAATACATCTGGGTACCTCAGGGTAGCTTTCTAGCGCCCGTTCAAGTCCGAGCGCCCTGGGCTGTTGCCCAACCGCGCGCCACCCTAACGCCTGCCCTGGCGTTGACCCTTATGCAGATGGAATTAGGTAAACCTCTTTTGATGTGACCACGTCTAATAACTCGATATTACGAGCTGCCCGAAAAAGATGACGTCATTGTCACGTTACGCTCACTGTCGTATTGCGCAAGCGAGAGTGCGGCACGAACAAGAGAGAGAGATGATCGGCTCAGAATTATCACGTCAAACTACTGTCCGTGGATCAACTTTACAGAGAACCAATTATATATTATATATTATTATTATATATATTATTATTATATATTATATTTTTATTATAGGTAATTAGGTAAACAGCAAACACACACCACCAGAAGAGAGAGGGGGGGGACCCCTCTCTCTTCTTACAATTGTTTCATCAACATTTTAACCCTCAAACTACCATTGGTGGATTTGGTCCGCCCGGGATAAGATACATCAAACGGTCTAGTGCAATTTTCTGCTCTTATTAAAAAAAAATTAAAATATTTTTATTCAGATAACTCGGATCCATATGTTAGTAACAATGTTCTTATATCTACTGTTAGTAAATTTTAAAAATTGTTCAATTGACGTAGTAAATTTGTTCCGCCTGCGGGTTTATTAGGGACGTGATCCAGTGCCGCCTTAGTGCACTATCCCACCTCCCCGCCAACACCTTTAGGATACTGTTGGAACTGCCAAGCATTCTGTTTTGGATGGATAATATTATATACGACTAAGGGGTGAATACATCTTTAAACGAGCCACCAGCTTCAGTGTCCGCACAGTTTATAAGTAGGTACGATTACAGTACCTTGTTTACTACAACTTTTACCATTATGTCAAGACTTTGTTTTTTTCGGATTTGTCTACCGAGTTAGACACCCGGGGCATCCACTCCCCCCTCTCCCCCTTCCCACCGTCTTTGATCTGGGCTGGGTGGTAAATTGATTTTTCGTTTTTAAAAAACTGAAACGATGGGTGACGAATGTTAAGCGTGACCATTCCAATATACACAGTTCGACAACAGATCTTAATGCACACAAAATAAGGTCGACGAGTTACAGAGAATAGCACGTCAGAATACACGCTTTAGACTTTGTACCGCCCTATGTCATGGGCATAAAAACTAAAGTCCAACTGCAAGTGTTTACAAAGGCATACCTATTTTTTTATAGGGCACTCGCCACCCCTATTTGAGAACCACAGATAATTTGATAACTATAACTGCATAGGCAAGGAATAACGACAGATCAAACATTACTCAAGTCGTTTCTTATCTAGTTTTAATCTTAAATCGCTACAGTGTATCCATGAATTATTTAATTAACAAGTAAATACCTGCATTATTATATCTCAATGTCAATGAGCGATTCTTAGTTCAAGAAGCTCAATCTATTGTCAAGATTTAAGCCACCTTATAACACGTGAAAGACGTTTCGATTTGGAATGTCTATGCTTTGTAACTTAATATACTGTATAATCGTTTAATTAGAATAAGAAAGAGACGCTTTCGTCTCGACATTGTCCAAATTTAAATCAGTTTCCGCGTTTTGTAAATGGAGTTTGAAATCCAGTGTCCTTCTGAGAGCTATTTCACATTATCGAATCCGATGTCGGTTTCAGCCGATAGCCGACTCAGTGCCGTAGCGTAGGGGAGGCCGGGGGAGGCCATAGTAATGGCATATGAAAGGGGGCAGCAGGACTGACGTAAAACCTTGCCCGGGTGGAGCGAAAAGGATACTAAGGTGGAACGCTGCCAAAGTTGCCAAAGGATTGAAGGGAAGAATGAAAAGGTCGTTCGATTTTGCATTTTATGTATCGCTTTGTAAATATTAATATGGGCAAGCATAATAAGTATAACGACATTTTGGTGTTGATATCTTGTACACTCACACTCACATGTAATAGTAACTATGTGATGATTTAAAAGTGGATCACATTCA
Source organism: Glyphodes pyloalis (assembly GCA_037074685.1). Taxonomy (NCBI): domain Eukaryota; kingdom Metazoa; phylum Arthropoda; class Insecta; order Lepidoptera; family Crambidae; genus Glyphodes; species Glyphodes pyloalis. The sequence continues at coordinate 1,578,734 of JAYKKO010000024.1, read as the reverse complement.
AACACGCATAAAGTCGTAAAAAAGCGACTTGCTCCCGTGGACCACTTTTCAGATTCTTGTGCTTTGAAACGCGATTTAATTGTTTCATTGACTTCCACGGAATCCGTGGTTATAAATAAAGCACCGTATAAATAAAGCCCGTATTCGTATTCTATTGTGAAAATATAAATTCCCAGGTGGTATTGCCAAAAATACTTACTTATATTACGTTAAACATAAAAAAAACCGGCCAAGTGCGAGTCGGACTCGCGCACCGAGGGTTCCGTACAAACCTGCAAGGTTTACAAAGTTCGTTCATTACGACAATCGAGTCATAACTATGGTATTTTTATTGCAAAATGAAATTCATAACATTAGGGTAGCGAGGGGGAATGGCGCTCACTGGGTAATGGCGCTCACCTCTTTAACTCTGTCAAATCGGAACATAGCAACACGCCACGGCGCTTGAATGTAGGGGGAAGGGGGGCTCGAACAGACAACGTTGCAAACGGTCAGTCGCCTCGCCTCATGCGACGGTGAAGTGCGTTTTTTCGTACCTATGCCGCCGCGCTGATCTAATTTTTGGCTACGTGATTTGTCGGTAAGTCCAAAATTTTAATGCTTTTTTAGTTATTCATTTCATTCTTCTATAACAAGACCATTCTTTTTCTCGATAATGAAATAAACTTCCAACAATACTGTATGATTTTTTTACATTATTAAATTAATTACAAAACAACCCTTTGGGGTTATACCGCTCATGTGAGCGCCATTACCCCATAGTGACTTATTTTTTATATTGTTGTAGATATGCCAAGAAATTGTCAACGGACCACCGCTAAAGCGGCTTAGTCTGAAGAAGACCTTCAGTCAGCTAAAACTGCGATTGATGGAGGTTTGTCCGAAAGAAAAGCAGCAATGAAACCAAAACCTTACCAGAGACGAATTTTACAAGAAAATCTTCAGAAAGTGAAGATATAGACCACCTTTGTGACTATGACAGTGATGACGAAATGAATGTGAATGATGACAATTATAATAAATGCATTATATGCGAAGAATTTGGTAAAAACAACGAGTTGTGGTATAGTTGCACCCTCTGCAGACTGTGGGCTCATGCTATATGTTCGGGTGGGATTCGCCAGATAGGTTTATCTGTGATTTGTGTGTCTAAAAATAAAATATTATTACCTAATATTAATAATTTCATTTGAAAATAATAATTGAAGTTGATTTAACGTCGAAGATTTTTGTTACTTTGAAAAAGGCTAATATTACGTACAAATGGTGATAATTAATGCTAATTTGTGATTCAAGACTTATTTTTATTGTTTAAGGTTGATCTAATTATATTTCTGTAATTAAAATGCATAGTACTTATTAATTACAAAAAAACATGTTTGACCGTCACTACTTCGTACCCTGAACGCCATTACCCAAAGGCTGGGGTAATGCCGCTCAAACATGTTTTTTTTTTAATTTGTTCCTACTACTATTCGTTCAAAGATATATGTCTTAGTTGTCAATTTGTTGTTTACTCTATAGCAAAAGACTTTATTACTTTTCTTCATTTCGATTTTTAATAAATAAATAAAAAGTTATATCATGTTTTCCTTAAGTGAACGCCATTCCCCCTCCCTACCCTACAATGGGGAAAGATGGAGGAGCATAAATATTTTGTAATGTAACTAAAAATTTAAGGTTTTCGGAATTTTTCCTTTATGTGTGCTATAAAACGTTGCTTCATGCCAAATTTCAAGATTCTAGGTCGACTGGAAGTACCCTTTAGGTTTTGATTCCCTTGCGAGTACTTGCGAGTTTCAAAATATGCAGCTTAAATTGCTGTTTCTTTTGATTGCGTTGACATAGAAGTTTGATTTTGTTACAGCTTAAAGGTATTATAAACCTGAGTATTTGGTATGAATTTCAATTTAATACCTCTACGCGTTTATGAGGAAATGGGTAGTAAGTTTAAAATTATTAAAAAAATATATATTATGTGATGTAACTAAAAATGTATGGTTTTCGTAATTTTTCCTTTATCTATGCTATAAGACGTTGCTTCGTACCATATTTTAAAGATTCTGAGTTCACGGAAAGCAACCTGTAGGTTTTGATTCCCTTGCAAGTGTCGAAAATTTGCGGCATAAACGGCTGTATCTTTTGATTGCGTTGGCTTAGAAGTTTGATTTTTTCACAGCTTCAAGGGACAGTAGACCTGAGTAATTGATATAAATTTCAGCTTCATACCTCCACGCGTTCCTGAGAAAAAGGGTCTTGACAGACGGACGGACGGACAGACGGACAACAAAGTGATCCTATAAGGGTTCCGTTTTTTCTTTTTGAGGTACGGAACCCTAAAAATAAGTATATAAATTGCAGAGTTAGTGCCTGTGATCATTAAAGATGTATTTATTCCACATTAGTAAAGCCACGTGCCTATAGCAATAAAACAGAAATAGCCAATGAAAAGTACGAGACAAAGTCATTTTTTTTTCCTTATTTAAAATTTTGCCTCTTGTAACTTGAGACAACAGACACTTTTTAATGATTACCTACTCGTAAAACGTAAATGCCTATACGGTCGTCCTCATAACATATATATATATACCTACTTAGTACATTCTATAATTTTAGGACACCAACACAAAAGATATACGAGGAAACAAAAATTATGAATATTAAGCAAACTTATATATACTACACTTGTATTCTAATACATAAAATACTAAATAAGAAAATCCATTCAAATCTAAAATTTGTAACAAAACAACATACACGAAATCTACGACGTGCTAGTTATTTAGTGACCCGCCGCCCTAGAACTAATTACGGAAAAAGAAACTTGCAATTTGAAGGAATTAACATTTACAATAAAATACCATCAGTTATAAAAAAAGAAAACAATTTTACCCAATTCAAAAAGCTACTTAAAATACACACAATTTATAATTCATAGTATATAAATAATAAATAAATACAAGTACATAAGAATATGCAGGTACACATTATATGGGTTTGGGTCCATGTTTATGTGTTTATATATATATACGTTTACGCGTATTTCCAAATAATGTGCAACATGCACCTAATAATACCACAGGCCTAAAGTGATGTAATAAACAATAAATATAAGAAACGTAAATAAAATAAAATACAATAATTATTACGTAGAAATAATACAACATATTAAGAATTATCATACTAATAACGAACTATGCTACCAATACCATATCCAGTAAAATAATTTCACACATCCATGTCCTGTTTAGCGCGGGCTACTACGGGTGCGACCTGTTATTGTTGTTTACCCACATTATTTGTTATTTTTGCCATACTCTGTATATTCACGTGTGCGCTCTAAATAAATAATCACCTTAGTTTTAAGCATTAGTTTCTCAGTAAGTGAATTTGTAATTCTTTATGAGAAATAAAGTTATTCTAAACCTTAAACCTTACTTAGTACATTCTCTCTGGTACGGTCGCAGCATCGGTATCAATAGTAATATTTTTTTTTGTATTGCACTTCAAGATTGACCTCATCCCACCTGATGTTAAGTGGTAATGAGGTCCTTTTTTTTTTTTTTTTTTTTTTTTCGGGGAGAAATGCGTGACGCACCGTACCGCCACTCGAGGGAGAGGGGCGGCGTGTGTGGGACTCTCCTGCCCTGGGTAGGCCTACCCACTAAAACTCCCCGATGGACCTCATCGCCCTAAACGGCGGTGCTGTGGGAAGCAGTAAAACCATTACCACCACAGCGCCGCCCGGCGGAATGGCCACTTACGCGGCCCCGTCTCCTCCCCCCTGGATGGTTGGGGGGGCAAGCAGGGATAGCCGATCCACTGAGCTATCCCTACGTCGCATTTGAGACCGTAGGTGCAAAACCGACTGGGGTGCCCTCACACCACCAGCCGGCTGGTCTCCATGCGGTAACATGGCGCGGTCGTATTGCCGCCGTGCCCGTAGTCGCCGTCTTCTGCGGTAAGCGGGGGCGGACGGGTCGTCCTCACGCTCTCTTTCGGCTGCTTCCTTCTGCGACATTACATCTTCGCAGAAGTAAGCAACCGCGCTCCACGCGGTATTGCTCCCGAGCATGCACTCGACCACAACCGGGAGCGAAAGATTCGGCCCTATGGCCGCTATAAGGGCAGCGCGCTGCTGCGACCACGCTGTGCACGCACTCAGCGTGTGGGCTGCACTGTCTTCCGGCGCACCACAACTTGTGCACGCCGGGGATCCCTCTCTGCCTATACGGTGCAGGTATTTGCCGAAACAACCATGGTCAGTCAATACCTGCACCAGATGAAAGCTTAAATAGCCTAATTTGCGCTCGAGCCAGCGTAAGATTACTGGCCAAAGCGCATCCAGTGTCCACCGCCCCGCGGGGCATGTCTGAAGAGCCATCGACCATTTTGTGACCATATCGTCGGTCGCCTCACGCCGGACGCGTGCCAGGTCCTCCGGGTAAAAACGTTCCCCGGAGGCCTTCTTTTCCGTCTGCCAGAAATAGGCAGACTGCGACGCCTGGGCCTCGAGCTCCCAGGGGGGCATCCCTGCGAGGGCGCACGCAGCGTCAAAACCGACGGTGCGGTACGCCCTGCACACTCTCTGCGCAATCGCCCTTTGTGGGCGACGGAGAGTCCTGATGTTCTCCCTATTCAGGGAGTCGGCCCAGATCGGGGCACCATAGAGGGCCATGCTCTTAAGCACGCCGGCATAGAGCCGGCGGCATTTGGCCCGAGGACCCCCCAGATTTGGCAACAGCCACGACAGGGAATCCGCCGCCCTAAGGAGGCGCGATGACAGGGCCTTAAGATGCGGGCCAAACTGCCACCGCGCATCCAGGATTATGCCCAGGTATTTTAGTTGGGCTCCTACCGACACCCTGACGCCCCCCACAACAATATATGCATTTAGAGGGCAGCGCTGCCGAGGCCCGGGAAAGAAAATGGCCTCGGTTTTTTGGAGCGCCACCCTGAGACCCAACATACCTATCCGCCTAGCGACTAAATTGCCACCCGCTGCGGCCAACCGCGCCGCTGCGCCAAAATCCCTTCCCCGGGCAGTCATCAAGGTGTCATCTGCGAAGCACGTGACTGTCATGCCCGGGAGAAGAGCACCGCGGAGCAACCAATCGTATCCGATGTTCCAAAGGAGGGGACCTAGAACTGACCCCTGTGGAACACCGGAACGAACGACATATCGACGAAGGACTCCCATTCCATCGACCCAGACCACCTCGCGATTCGACAGGTAGTCCTTAATTAAGACCTGAAGATATGCAGGCACCCGATGGAATCGGAGTGCCTCCAAGATTGTAGAGTGAGGGAGGGTGTTAAAGGCATTTGCTATGTCGAATGAAATAGCCAACACACCCTCCCTCCTCTCCCGCGACTCAGAAATTAATTTCTTCAGTCCAAACAGGGCGTCTATAGTGGAACGCCCTGCTCGAAAACCAAACTGAGCCTCCGAGAGGTCAGGGCCGACCTCTCGAAGGTGTTCCTTGAGGCGCGTGGCTACAATGCGCTCCAGCAACTTCCCCACCTCATCCAGCAACACAATTGGCCGGTACGCCGATGGGGAGTCCGGTGAACGACCTTCTTTGTGGAGGAGGCACAGCTGCCCCTCCTTCCATAGTTTAGGGAATTTTCCGACTGAGAGACAAGAGTCGAAAAGTTCTCTAAACTTTTCCCCCATCATCGTTGCACCTAAAGCGACGATTTTCGCTGGGACCCCGTCCGGTCCAGGGGCCGTCTTTTTGGTACGAAGACAGAGAGCTGCCGTGCCAAACTCCTCCTCCGATATTGGACGGTATTCAAGTGGTGGGCTGGTGGTGGATTCAGGTTCCAGCCCCCGAGAACGGACCATCACTGGCGGAGTGAAACCAGGGCTGCAGTTCGGAAATAGCACTTGAACTATGCTATCGAGCAACCCTGGCTCGAGGGTCTCGGTGAGTGGGGGACCGATGGGGCGCAGTTTATTTCGTGCTGCCCGATATGGTCTCCCCCACGGATCTTGGTTGAGACCCTCTAGTAATTCTGCCCTGGCAGAGTACTTTGCTGCCCCAATCGCGGCCTTTAGATTTTGCCTTGCCTCCCTATAGGCCTCGTACAAGAGAGCCTCATTGGAAAGATCCCTTGTCGCTCGGCGCCTACTCCTGGTGAATGTACGTCGGACCGCAATACAACGGGCCCGGAGATCGGCCAATTCCTGCGACCACCAAAAGCAGGCGCGACGGGGTGGTGGATGACGAGACCGAGGCATGCTGGCGTTGCACACCTCGGTCAGGGAGCAACGGAGCTGGGCTGCTGATGCGTCCACATTCGGACTGGCTAGGGGGGGCGAAAACCAGTCTTGTAGAAAGGCTGCCTCTCTAGCGATTTCTCTGTCTAGGCGGGCCAAAGCCCATCTGGGAAAGACAAATGAATTTGCTCTATTGGGTGCCCGGCTGGGAACGCTGGCTGCGACCACAATCCGGATATATTTGTGGTCCGATAAAGTCTCAGCCGGGTCCACCCTCCACTCGGTCACACGTGCGGCGAGAGTAGGGGTGGCAAACGATATGTCCACCACAGACCCTCCCTGCTGTCGCACGCAAGTAAATACCGAGCCGCGGTTCAAAAGTGAGAGGCCCACCGCGGCCGCCCACAACTCTACGAGTTGACCTCGCCTATTACTCGAGGCTGCTGAATTGCCCCAAGAAGAGGATTTTGCATTGAAGTCGCCAAGTACAAAGACTTGGCGACCCGACGACACTGCCCGACCAATAGTCCCCTGCAGGACCCCCAAAAACAATTCAAACTCCTGCAAATCCCGATTTGGGGAGAAGTATATGCCATAGATGGCGACGTTGCCCCAGAGGGCCGACACGAAACCAGACCCTCTCTCGTGGAGTGAGAGAGGGGGAGAATTTGATGACACACGCCTACAAATAGCCACGGTGCCGTCACGGTCACCCAGCCAGCTACCAAGGACCGAATATGGTTCGGCCACCACAGCAACGTCCACCAACCATTCCGCCATCGCCTGGGACAACAGGTCCTGGGCTGCGCGGCAGTGGTTGGCATTCGTCTGGAGGAGGTTGAATTGGGCCATTATTGCATGGACATTTCAACCTCCTCCACTACTACTGCCGGACTCGGCTCTGAGGTGGTCGGCTGGGTCTGAGCCTTCACCTTTCCTTTCTTAAGAGGGGGCCTGCAACTTTTCCCCCCCATGATGTGGCCGGCAGGTCTTCCGCTATCCGCGCATACTTTGCAATGCGGTTTCCTCTCTCCACAGGCCGCAGATTTATGACCACTTTGCCCGCAGCGGAAGCATAGGTTCCGACGATCAGCTGACGAAGGGCAGAGGGGACGAGTGTGTCCAATGCCCAGGCATTTGAAACAACGAAGGGGCCGCTCCTCCAGTGCACGGACCGACGCAGAACTGAAGCCCACTAAGAAGCGGCCACCATCCAGAACAGCTTTTGCTGCCACAACGGGACATTGAACGTGGACGGCACCCATCCCCATACGTCCACGCCTAACCTCGCCCGCCTTAATCTGATCAGCCGGGCAGTTTCCGATTCCGGCGATCTTTTCTATAATCTCAGACCTGGACACTGAGTCGTCCAGATCTGAGATAATTATTCCCGCGAACTTAACGGGTCTTACCACTTTGGCAAGACCCTCCGGCAGCACATCTCTCATCTTGGCTGCAAATGTGTCGGCCCTCTCTGACGATCCAGCCCCCGAGAACTCGATAAGCCGAGCTCCGGCCTGGGTCTGGCGGAAACGCAACGACGACGCCGACGTTATCCCAATCTCTTCAAGGTTCATACCTTCCCTAGCCCGACGAAGGACTGATTCGTATGTTTCCCCCTTCTCAGTGGCCTCTGCAGTGAGTGACACGACCACTGCAGCGTTCTTGGGGGGAACCAACATTTGCTTCGGCTTCGAAGCTGGAGACTTTTTCTTTGGCGGGAGTGCAGCGGCCTTAGCCGCCTTTTTATTATTTCCCGCCATGGGAACCGACTGGGCTACGGGTGGTGATGAGGCAACCCCAGGGGGCTTCTTCCCCTTCCCCTTACCCTTCTTTATCACCGTTGACCACCCCTCATTGACTGGGGTGGTTGAAGGAAGGAGGAGATCTTCTTCCGGCACAGGAGCTGACTGAGCGGTAGCTCTGCGGTCAATGAGAGGAGCCGGCTCAGAAGAAGCGGCAGATTTCACAGCATTTGAAGGGCCAGGTAAAAAGGCCGACACTGCTCCAGACACCTTAGCCTTCTTGGCCCTTTGTGACTGCGGCGGATCCGGGATCCTGAAAGTTTCAGGCATCCGTTCTTGCAACACCACTGGCTCTTTCCATCGGTCCGCTGCCAGTGGCGGACGGAGACGTTTTTCAGGGAGGAGGCGGTCCTCCAGTCCCTCGAATCGAGCGTTCAACCTCGCGTTCAGGTATGCCCGCTCTTCCATCATGATTTTGCGGACTACGGCCTCTATATCTGCCGCACTTGCCGTTGAAGGTTCCGATGCTGGTACCGATAGAGAGCAGGACTCCACCACCTCCAATGTCGTCGCAACGGGGACTGAGACCGGTGCCGGTGCCGGAGAGATGCGACCAGATTTGGTCAGCCGAGACACTGCCGCCTCCAATTCGGCCACCCGTTTTAATTGGCTGTTCAATTCTGCCTGCAGGCGATTCACGGTCGCCTGCAGCCGCTCCGTCTCTTCTGAAGAGGTCCGTTTGAGGGCCTCTTCGCATATGGCCCTCATATTTGTAACGTTTTCCTTGAGGGCCTTTTTGAAGGTCCCCTTTAAATTTGAGGACCTTGAAATCATGGACACGGAACTATCAGTATCTGTTTCCATCAATTGGCGCAATTCAGCTGCCGACTTCCCCTCCAAAGATGTTGTTAGGGGCACGCCATATCCGGCCGCATTTCGGGCTTCGCGCATCTTTGTTTCCAATTCTGCTGCTTGGGCCTGGAGCTCCAGCTCGAAAGCTTCCTTCTTGGCGGCATTCAGCTGCCGCTGTGCTTCCGCCCGACCGACATAGTCGGCGGTGGTGGGGGGCCTACCCCGCCCTTTCTTCTTCGACTTATCCGAACGCCTTCCGGATTGGGAGGCATCGGATTCCCCACCAGATAAAGGGCGCTTTCGTCCCTTTAAATATTTTTTACGTTCGGACGTCACTGACATGTCTGAAACGTTTGTAAGCGTGTCGGATTTTTCACCCGACATATTCTCCTCTGGCCTAACGAAAAAGCCAGTGCTACTGGCCGACGTCAATGAGGCCATTGAAGGTGCACGGCTCCTTGTCTGCACCAACTCCCTCTCCGACGCAACGGAACAATCGGCGTCGCATTCCGCGTCTAATGACGCAACAACATCTTCCGGCGCAAAAGTACAGGCGGCGCCCTCCGCATCCGAATATGCCATATCAGCATAGGTTTTTGGGTTTTTTGATTTTGAACTGTTCATATTAGTCCCACGAGAACAACGGTTTAGAAGGACCACCGGGGGCAGAGCCGAGTACCCCCAGCTACCCTCATACTGCAACGGGGGCGGGCGGTCCCGTGCAGGGAGGCCGATGCCACCGACCACGACCGGTTTTTCCCACCCGGTCACCATCCCTCCGAAGAGAGATGGCCCCGACGCCTCGAGCACTCACAACGTCGAAATTGGGGGTTTTTTATTGAGGTTTTCTCCTCTTGGTCCGGCCAATTAAGGCAAGACCCCTACCCTGATCAGGCCGATAGACATGACACCAGCACCTGATCAGAACAGGTTGCCCGACGGTGACTAAAGTCTGTACGTCTAACTACTATTGCGCAGCCAGCTGCACCCGTCGCGCCGTAAGGCATCTCCGCCACGCCACCAGGAAGCATGAAGGCAGGAGAATATCCTGCACGCCCTCTTATGCAATTATCTAACCGAGAATCGTAATGAGGACGATCTGTGTCCAAGATATCAGCCGCCGGTCGACGGAGTCCTCAGCAAAAGACGCATGAGGACTCCGCATACCGACGTTGCCCAGGGTGCACCACGAGGAGGTTTCTTGACCAGCAGGTAAGGGGAGAGAATGCTTTTTCGCACCATATCGCTGCCGTGGGGACGGCAGCGACGTGTGTGGGACTCCCCCGCCCAGAAGGGGCGGGGACTACCCGAACTAAAAACTCCCCCCACACTCTCATCGCCTTTGGTTGGCGCCATGGGAAAACGGTAAAAACCACAACAGCCACGGCGCCAGGCGGAATGGTCTTTAGACCTCAACTCGCCCCCCTGGATCGGGGGGGCCGGCGGGAACGGCCGAGCGTGCTAAGCCATTCCCGCTCTGCTGCGTAGGACCGTGCAAGGCCGTCCGGGGTGTCCCCACACCCGCGGCCGGCTGGTCCCCGCCAGGAGGCGCTAGGCGGGCAAACTGTCGCCTTGCACGCAGCCTCCTGCGTCTTCTGCATGCTGGAGCGGCAGGGTCGCTTTCGCGCTCCCTCTCCATGACCTCCTTCTGCGATATGACGGTCTCGCAGAAAGAGGCAACGGCAACCCAGGCTTCCTCGCGCTCGACCATCGCCCCCACCACTTCTGGGAGCGCGAGGTCTACTCCGACTGCTGCTATTATTGCAGCTCTTTCTTCTGCCCACGACGGGCACTGAGTCAGTGTATGCTCCGCCGTATCGGTAGGCGCTCCACATCCCCAACACGTTGGGGCCTCTTCGCGGCCGATGCGGTGCAGGTACGACCCGAAACAACCGTGTCCGGTTAGTACCTGCACCAGGCGGTACGTCAAGTACCCGTGTCGCCTTTCCATCCACTGCCGTAACAGTGGCCTCACAGCCTCTACGGTCCACCGACCCGCGGGCGCAATGGCGAGGTCCTCGGCCCAAGTCCGGACCAACTCCTCGTGCGCCTCTTTGCGCACCGCCTCACGCTCTACAAGGGCTGGCCGCTGTCCCAGGGCCCTTTGCCCTGCCATCCAGAAATATACTCTTGCCTGGACCCGGGCCTGAAGTGCCCATGGTGGCATTCCGGCCAGGGTGCACGCCGCGTCGAAGCCGACGGTTCTATAGGCTCTGGCCACTCGCAGAGCAATGGCCCGCTGCGGCCGCCGGAGGAGGACTGCGTTCTCCCGTCGCCCCAGAGTGCCTGCCCAGATAGGGGCGCCGTACAGCGCCATACTTTGCAAAATGCCGGCATAGAGTTGCCGGCATTTAGCTCTTGGTCCCCCAAGGTTCGGCAGGAGCCAGCCGAATGCATCCGCAGCTTTTATTAGGCGCGTCGACAGCGCACGGAAATGCGAACCAAATTGCCACCCGCTATCTATAATTAGGCCCAGGTATTTTATTTGGCCGCCCACCCCGATTCTGACCCCGTCAATCTTGATGTGCGCGTTGGGTGGTCGGCGTTGCCGAGGCCTATGAAATAGGACGGCCTCAGTCTTCGGCAGAGCCACCTTCAGGCCTAAAAGGCCGATACGCCTGGACACCAGAGTCCCGCCAACAGAAGCCAAACAAGCAGCCTCCCTGTAGTTCTTCCCCCGGGCTGTGATAAGGGTGTCATCCGCATAGCAGATGACATTCATGCCCGGGAGAAGAGCCCCCCGCAACAGCCAATCAAAACCGATGTTCCACAGAAGGGGTCCCAATACGGACCCCTGTGGAACACCGGTCTCAACCTCGTGCCGACACAGCTGACCGTCCTTATTCCCGTAGACCACCCACCTATCCTTCAGGTAATCTTCCAGGAGAGCTCTCAGGTACTCGGGCACCCGATGGCGACGTAACGCCTCCAAGATAGTAGAGTGGGGGATGGTATTAAAGGCGTTTGCTATATCAAAGGATATAGCAATCACCACTTCCCCCTTCTCCATCGACTCCCCAACGAGGTCTTGGAGGCGTGCTATGGCGTCCATCGTCGATCTTCCGGCTCTGAAGCCAAACTGTGCATCGGCTAGATCTGGCCCATCCCCTCGCAGATGCTCATTAAGCCGACCGGCTATGATCCGTTCAAACAACTTACCGGTTTCGTCTAGTAGGACAATTGGCCGGTAAGCGGAAGAAGAATCGGGCGGACGACCCTCCTTCTTGAGTAGACAGAGTTGCCCCTCCTTCCATATTTTCGGGAACCTCCGCACCGAGAGGCACCGGTCAAAAAGGCCCCGAAAACGGCCTTCCATTAGGGCGGCACCCAGCGCCACAATCTTAGCGGGTATGCCATCTGGCCCCGGCGCCGTCTTCTTTTTCCGCAGGCGGGAGGCTGCGGCGTCTAGTTCCTCCTCCGTGACTGGTGGTGATGTTACGTCCTCTTCCTGCGATCTAAATGAGGTCCTAGCTTAAGTGCGACAAGCAAAGCATAATAAATTTGTTACTGGACTTGTCGCCCTTTCCTTGAAGGCTTGACCCTGCTACTAATGTAGCACCCCCATGAGATCTGGAAACCTTACTCACACGCAGGAACACAACAACACTGAAGTGATTGTTATTTGGCTGCGGTCTTCTTTAAGGTGAAGGTATTTCACCAGTCGGGCTGCTCCAGTTCGAGCGATAAATCGCTAAGCCCCACCTCTCTTAAATAAACACAGTTCACATCCCTTGCTCGTCGTAGGAAGCGTCAGCCTAGGCATAGATTAATATTATAATATTTATCTAGGCCCTAGACCCCTAGGCCCCGACGATGACGTCACAGTCGCCATGACGACGGCTAGACGCCATCTTTTTTTATAAAAATTTAGTTCTACTTCAAAAGCGAAAAAAAAGCCGCCAAAAAAATACAACTTCACTTTATTAACAAATAATTAACAGATCACGAAACTTTAATACAGGTCAAACCTGAATAACTAAGTTAGTTTTATCACATAAAAATTTCACACTTCATTTGCAACACATTTAAGAACAGAAATTATTAACTTTGAACAATTTTCTTTTGCTTTACTACAAATACAAGTTACAGTACTATGACCACGTATAAATCGGTAATCGAAAATTTTCAAGTAGTATTACAAAAATAATGAAAACAGTCATGTTAACACCAGATAAACTTCTCTTTATGTTACATTGTTTGCCTACACTAATATTATAAAGAGGAAAGATTTGTACCTATTTTTGTATGTTTGTAATGAATAGGCTCAAAAAGTACTGGGCCGAAAAAATTCTTTCACCAATATAATGCTACATTCTTCCAATTTGACATAGCCTACAAAATTAGGGATCCTTGGTAAAATTTGAAAAATTACAACAGAAAAACGGGAAAAATAAGGCGAAACGAAGTTCGCCGGGACCGCTATTGATAAATAAAGAGAAATTTATGTTACATTGGTCATTTTGATTTTTTGAATTTTAACCATAATATAACATTTATAGGAATTATTTACTAGACTGTATTGATAAGTTAAATTGTGACGTCACAGATTACTATCTTCATAGAAGATATATGAAGGAATTGTGTTTTGACAGGTATTTAAAAATATCTCAGTTAACTAGCCAGTCAATATCCTTAAAGTTACAGCGCCAGAGCGGTGAGTAACGGAACTAATAAAATGGCCATACAAAACCCTTAAATAATTTATATCAATAAATAAACAACTCGATAATCGGTTTTAAATGTGTGTTATGTGAAAAATCGATTAAACGTAAGTAGGTAAGAAAAACCCAAAGTTAAATTTAGTTTAATGTTTTTATGCTTTCTGGGACATTTTAAAATTCTAATACAAATGCCCGGTTTCGGACTTTTTATTTTTAAAATGTTTAATAGTGCTTCACGCCGCAATAGCAAACTTAAAATATTTTAAAGAAACAGAAAAAAACACATCTCCTTGCTGCGTGGGAGTCAAACCTACGACCTTCACGTATTTATTATACGTCAGTTGCACCAACATAACTTCAACGACAACGGACTGTTAGACGGTTGTCAAATTGCAAAAAAAAAATGAATATAATGAAGACCTCAATCTAGAAACAAATAGCTCACTACATATAAACTAACAATATCACCGCGCAGTCTCTTGGAACACTTGACATTGGCGGAGTTTCTAAAAGTGGGACAGGGACCATAAAAAAAATATTGACAGCTGTCAAATCGTTAAAGTCAAGTTGTTGCATCCAATGAGAACCTTAACAGGCCTAGCATGCGCAATAAATCACATTTATCGCATGAGACGACAAATGTTTCTATACCGTTGATTGGGTGGTAGTACACCGTACTCGTATTTTCAGCCAATCAGCAGTTGACGCATTGATTTTGACATTTCTTCTTGCATGCTAGGCCTGTAAGAACTAACAGCCATTCTAACAACTCATTGATGGTTTATTTAGGCACGTTTTTATTATAGGTATTTCCAGTCCTCTTTCTTTTCGGTCTGAGGGTGCAACTAACCCTTAATCTGACAAGGTACCGAGGTGTATAACAACGAAAGATGCTAACTTCACGGCCGAAAGGACATTTTGTATACTAGTTCTTATGACTACGTTATAAGGGCGTCCCAAAACCCCAAGTTTAATAGCTACATACTTTTAAGTGTACCTTTTTCAAAGTCATAACTTTAAATAACAAAATAGACATTTCAAATAAGTTTAAGACTCAAAATTCTATAGCAATTAGGAGTTAATGGCTACCTACTTATGTAGCTTATCTCATTTTTTATGCAAGGCGAAAGTCTTATAAAATAAGTTACAAAATATCCTTACATAAATAGATAATTAAAAGGAACATTTCAGTATCTAACGATTTAGGCACCATGCTGTTTCATTGCAAAATCTGAAAACGAAACTATAGTCTAAATGTACCGCAAGATATTGGAAACCCTAGATAATCTCACGTTCAAAAAACCAAAGTTAACTATAGACCTACCTACCTTAAGGTTGTCTGGAAGAGATCGCTTTCTAGCGATAAGACCGCCTAAATTGTACTATAATCAATCTGTAAAACCTATTTCTGTAAAGTTTTTGTGCAATAAAGTATATCTATCTATCTATCTATAGACATTGCCATCTTACGTCTACTGTACTATACTAGCATGCCCAAAATGTATAAGCCATTATTGATAAAAATAATAAATTTTGACACCAACATTAAGTTGCTCTGATTCCGGGTGAGTAGCTAAAGCAACTGGCTACTTGACAGTGTTAACAATAAAATATGAAAGTGTTAGATATGTTAACTTATTAGTTAAGTCATAATTTTACATTTTTAATTTTTAATTCAAAGCATAGTTAGTATTTTATTTTGGCAAAATAAATTTTACTTTTTTTATCTGTGGAACAAAAGAACCGAAACGGAAACCACCATTGCAATTCGGAAATAACAGCTGTCGGCGAACATTATTTATTTTAATGTGGCGAAACAATGATTATTTTACCGATTGAATTGAATTATTGTGTCTCTAACCTTATTAAGAATTTATTTAAACATTTTCTGTTTATCTAAATGAAGTCGTTCCTATGCGTATCGGTTCGTTGGCTAGAACGTTGACGTCATAATTGCAACAGTGATATGACTTTGCGTTTTCGCGCGCTTTTTAAATGTGTTACACAAAATCTTATTTTTCTCTGGTTATATACATTTTTTCCAGATAAATCGAATTGCTTGGGATATAAAAAAAACGGGCGCACATTTTAAAATACTTTTTCAAAAACTGTCAAGTAGCCAATTGTTACAAAAATCAGAAACAACGACTGTACCACAACACCCAGACCCGACGCAAAAGGTACCTTACCAAATTTACCTGAGTAAGAACCAAATCGGGCCTTTCAAGCTACAGAACTACCTTAGCCACTAAGACGCCATGGTTGTAATGTAGGTTAGGTAAGTAGTTGTGATGACAATGATTGAAGGCGATTGTAACCCAATGCTCAGGTGATACACTAATTTTTTTGATCAAAATATGACCGCAGGCTAAACAAGTTTCCAATATGTTTTCTGGCGCACCGTTGTTTATTTTTACACTGTTACCTTTTTCGAATACAGCCGTCCTGATGTCCTCGACAACACCAAAATAAGAGACAAATCAAGTTAATGGAAGGCTCATTAAATTAGATCCCTATCTTAATTGTACTCGCTTAGCCTTCACACGTACCGAGCCAACTAAATAGCGGAATGTTACTCGGCCGAGAAATTGAAGCGAGTAGCTGTTGACACATGTTTGAAATTGGCACTCAATTCAATTCTAGACTTGTAAAACTCATTCCTCTATTATAAACAGACCGAGTGACGAGACAAAACGTTCAGACTTGTTTTCTTGTTTTTCTCTGGTAATATATATTTTTTCCAGATAAATAAATGCGCCAGACAATCACACCAATCACCTGGTCTCGTACTAACGTTTTCCATTGTATTATGTGCACCAGACGACGGATAATAACTGGGGGAGTCATCCCAGCACACCCAGACCGATGTCAATTTAGAAAAGTTTGTTTTCCACATTGACCTGACCGGAAATCGAACCCGGGACCTTTCGCGCTTTGCCCGCCTACCATAGCCACTGCGCCACCGAGGTCGTCCGACTGAGTGAGCAAAACAGTGCTATGTTTATATTTACTGTGTACTCGGCCAGGAGCACTGTCTAGCCCGCTTGCTCAGTACATGTCTTCAAGGCAATAATAGCTTCACAATACATCTAACTAATCGTCGACGCGCGTACAATACCGCGTAAGTACATTTTTCCGTAAGTTCCAATTTGGATTGAAATAATATGAAATAGCAGACAAAATAAAACTTTATAGCAAACGGTAGATACGCGGTATTGCACGCGCATCTACGTAATACCTCACTACTATACATTTTGTCCAATTACTTCAAGACACCCAAATAAATAATCACTACTCAACTAATATCATCCCCATTATGTAATTAGGATGACGACACTATTCATAAATAATTTTAAGGCCAATGCCGCAAAAGAGGATTTTACGAAACGTCGATCTACTTTTTTCTTTTGCAAATTATCTTTTAAAAAACGATTTAACACTCCTAGAGACTATTTAATAGTAAATGTGTTGATAAGTTTAATTCGTGACGTCATCGTTTCGTACTACCGTACTTCTTTTTATACTTCGTATTTAAAAGTATGTCATTTGAGTAGTCATCATCCCGATTACATTTGGACAATTATAAAACATTTATACAAAATATTTCAAGTCCCTCCCCTTTCATAATTATTAAAGAGAGACTATTCACAGTATCAATTGCTTTTATATATTTTAAAAGCATTTCATGCTCTATAAATAGAATTTTAATTAATAATTTCTAATAACCCCTTTTTAAATATCCTATAAATAGGCCCACAGCCACACGGGGCGCTTAAAAATAAAATTCTCTCTTAAAAACACACAAACATTTTTCATAGATATAACCTAACAGTGGTTAGGTCTTAATTAAAAATATCTGAAAAATGTTGCAATTATTTTTAAATTCCTCTGTCGTCTCATTATTTGCACAGAAATAACTATTTCGACTTCATATTTCTCTATATTCGTCTACGTGATTATGACGTAGCGTTTGACAAGCCCATTGGAACAATATTAGAGATTTTAGCTGTCAATAAAAGGCCGTTAGTTCGATCTCCACCCAGGACACGAAACACAAAAGTTTGTGTGTACATTTATTTGTCCAAACACAAAAAAATTAAAATATTAATATTAATTAAATTGAGACTATTTTCAAATAATAATAATGTACCTACTTTTTTTAATTTCCTGTGCTTTAACTGTAATTTTTTTATAATTAGCATCATTACAGGTACAAGACTGTTGAGCAAAAAAAAATTTCGAAAAATACTTTTTGGATTTTCAATATCTATATATTTGATGTTATCTAATATTTATTATTTAGAATAAAACCGAAACATATAGTATTATACATAATAGGTATATGTTTCAGTATATAGCGTTATGATTCTTCACTAGCAAGTTGAGTTTATTAATATAGCTATCTGACAATAAACAATGTGAATATATTTTTGAAAATTTTATTTTTCGTACGATCAAAAGCACATCAGACTATATACTTTGGACTTCGCACCGCCCTTATTTACGCGACATAAGAACTAATATCGAACTGTAAGTTTACCTTGACATGCTGAATAATAATGTGTTTAATATTGAACTGTAAGTTAGATGACTAATAAAATAGCTTGTACAGTCAACAGACTGTACAAGCTATTTTATTAGTCATCTAACTTTCAAAGTCAATACAATCTGATGCCACTGTAAACCAACAAAAATACACAAAAGTACTGCTTACACTTGGTAGCTAAACCCGGTGTATTGTACTTGTATGCGGCGTGGCATCATATAGGGTAGTCTACGTCGAACCCGCGACTCTTGAACACTTCGCACACCACGCACTCTCCCGTCAACAGGTGCCGCTGCTGTGGCAGTTGAACCATTTCTAGACCTGAAATAAGCATTTTAAACATATATATTTTTTTATATTGCACTTCAAGATTGACCTCATCCCACCTGCACCTAGCACCCCCAGGAGCTCTGGAAACCTTAATCAAACGCAGGAACACAACAACACAGAAGTGATTGTTATTTGGCTGCGGTCTTTTGTAAGGTTTTTTTTTATATTACACTTCAAGATTGACCTCATCCCACCTGATGTAAAGTGGAAAAAAAAAGATGCAATAAAAATATTGATTATTAATTATTGAGCATTGAGTATTGAAATGAGGTCCTAGCTTAAGAGCGACAAGTACAGCATAATAAAGCTATTACAGGACTTGTCGCCTTACCTTGAAGGCTTGACCCATACTACTAATGTAGGTGGAGGTATTTCAACAATCAGGCTGCTCCAGCTCAAGCGATAAATTAATATGCCCTACCTCTCTTAAATTTTAAAGAAACCAGATTAGTCTAATAGTGGTATTAGTATGTTCTAATCTAGTATGGTAGAGGGCACTTATCATAGGCTAAGGGGTCTTTATAACAGAAAAAATCATCATCTATGATAACTTGAGGTTAATTCAGTAGGCAAAGCAGCACGACGGCAATTGACGCTTTCGAACATCGAACCATAACAATTTTGATGGAACAGAAAAAATTCATCACCTCTCTCAGTGTGGTATTTGAACACACGACATTCGCGTATCGCGCGTGATGCTCTTTGAACTGAGCTGCCCTAAATATATTCATTCACAAATGTATACTGAACAGAAAGCTTATATTACTTTTCACCTCCTCTGATTTGTCACTGGTCCCAGGCGGGTTCTTTGATATCTCTATAACTTCAATGGCATCAGATTCAGCTATGACTTCAATCTCAGTTTTCCTGAAATCACAAAAGAAATTATGAAAATCATATATGTTAGAGGAAGGAAAAGCATGGCCAGTCTGTTTAGTCTATTAACTAGATATTAGTTATGCCTCCTTGGTAAAAAAAAAAAGTTTTTACAAATCTATTTATATAAAAATGAAACCCGTTTCCCGTTGTCACGCCATAGCATGAAAACGGCTTGACCGATTTGGCTGAACATTTTTTTGTAGTTTTCTAATACTCTGTACTAGGTTTTTACGGAAAAAAAATATTAAGAAAATCTCTCAAAAAGTTTGAAAAATAAACATTGAAATTTGCATATCTAGAAGGGTTAAAAAAACTCGCATAACGAATGTCAACGTCATTCACAGCCATAGACTATATTGAAAGAGCATCGTTTGTTCGGAAACGTGGTTACTTAATTAAATACTATCGCACTAATTATAATTTTTGATAATAACTCGCCACGGAATAGTTTTTCAGTTGCTAAGGCGGTACGAAGTTCGCCGGGTCAGCTAGTACCTATATAAAAATTGATGATACAGAAGATCAAAGTTTAGACGAGGGGTGTGTTTACGTCACTAATTCGTAAAAACTGCGCAGAGAAGTGACGTCCCAATAAATTTTATCACAAAACATTTTAAATAATGTTTACATGATGAACACAAAATATGTATCTTAAATTTTCGGGTAATATATGTTTGACCAAATAGAAAATATTACTCATCTTCTCTATTAATGTCCAAGCATAGGAAATTACATTACACAATGTAATAACACACTTAAAAGAAACAATAGCCAATATAGATACTCACTTTTTGGAATCAATTTCTTTCATAATTCTCTCAGCTCTTGTCCAGACGTCTTCATTGACAATTGCTTTCATTTTGCTTCTCTCCACATACTTCTTATAGTATTCATCTGCTAACGTTGATGGTCGGTAAGATGCTATGGTTGCTGCTGCCTTTTGTGGAGGCGAAGAGTTTGCACTGTCACTCTCATTGCTTACCATTGAACTACTTTTCTTCTTAAACATATCACTTGGTTCCCAGTTCAGCAAACCCGTTGACGGTTTTGTATTTTTCTGTCTTATTTGCTGTGAGTTGAGCCAACCATTGACCTTTTCAACAGAGTCCACTATTTCTTTTTCAGTGGATATGAAGTCTGTTGGCTTTAAAAGTTTCAAAGGCTCTGTTGGTGGTTTTTCCATATTCAAAATTGGAGTGTTGCCAGCCATTGCTTCCAATAGCGAATTGACTGCCACATTTTCCCTTTTTCTCTTTGGTTTTTTAGGCAGATTAGTTTTGAGATTGTTGTTAATCAATTTGGGGTCTATGTTATTGTTGTTGTTCAGTTTAGATTTAGTTGTGTTGTGAGGTTTACTGATCTGCACAATTTTATCTGGTTCATCTTCGAGCTCTGAAGAAATGTCTGTATCACGAACCTGAAATTAGCTCCGGCATTTACTTTTAAAAATTTTGTTCAAACAATTTATTAATTGAAAGATACTTTCAAAAACAGAGAATCCTTCAACAAATAGCTGAATATCATTATGTCACAGTAATTGGTGGCAAATTATGCCAACAATAACTGTTAATAAATTTTATTTGCTAGTTTCTCACCATTTCTAACATTTGCTGAATAAGGCCAATATCAGGTGCTGTTGTGGTGTCGCCATCACCAAGGTAATGCCCAAAATATTCTTCTTCAGTTTCTGCAAAGTTTAAATAATTAAAATGAAAGTAACTGATCTTGCTATTAGTTTTTTTTGACATACAAGTTCTGTTTTGAAGTGTTTTTAACTATTTTAATTTTTTAGGTATGCTTCTTGTCTGCAGAATAAACATTGACTGATTTTCATTTAATCCATGAAAGTCTTGACATAATTGCTTTATCCAGTCTGGTTTTAAGGTAGCAAGATGCTCCTAATGGTTTAAATTTTATACCTTAACACTCACCTTCTTTTATATCAAGGGCAGGAGGCTTTTCATGTAACCCGATTGTAGTCTCTATAGTGGCAGGCACGTCGCAGCCCTGTGCTAAAGACAGGTCGCGCATTATGGCATACTTGCTGGTCCACTGAGATGACATCACTGATGCTGACCCCGTAATTACAGGATAACAGGAAAAATCTTACAAACGTGAAGGTAGAGAACGAAACCCAAAGTTTACAGCAATTTGCGCATCATCCACAACAGTTACAAGTCAACATGGGACGTATATAACCTAGCAGATTCAACGCACGCATTTGAATTAGATCGTCATTCCTTAAATAAGTACATACTTTATCATTTCTGTTTTGAATCTTATTTTTGAAACCCTTGTTTTGACGCGACTTTGCAAAGAGCAGACAAAAACGAAAGCAAACCAGTAGTTTTGCTCGTTTTTCAATTGACAACTCATGCAAATGTCAAACGTGCTATTTTAACTTTTTAATTTCTACTGAGAATGGCATTTTGAATTTCGAGATTTTGGCAGGTAGATAGAACTAGATACCTACTCAATACTCAATACTTTATTGCACAATAATGTTTCATTTACAAAGTAAAAGATACATCACACCCTGTTAGGGCACAGCAACTGGACGAGAAGAGAGGACGCTCGTTTTTCTTTTGTTTTATGGTTTAAAATAATATTTTAAATAATAATATTGTTTATTATGAGGTGCTGTTACAAAGCCTCATTAATATATAGCATTTAAATAATATATTTATAAATATATGCATATTATAATATTGCTATAAAGTACTTATGATTTACAATTAATAGGAAATCTGTCTTCTTTTTTTTTTGTTTATATTTTTTAACATCTTTTCTATATTTTATCTTTCAAATATTCATTGATGTCGTAATAGGCTTTGGATATCAGAAATTGTTTTATTAATTTTATATATTTCTTATAGTTTTCTTCATCTTTTATATTTTTTGGTAATTTATTGTATATTTTAATCGACATTATAAGAGGGCTATTAGTATGGAGTGTTATTCTAGAAGTAGGCAATGCAAGGTTATTTCGATGACGTAATCTGTAAGTATTATTATTGTCTTTTTTAGTGTAAAATTCAGGGTATTTGCGTACAAATTTGCATGTTTCAAATATATATATACAAGGCAGTGTAAGAATCTGGAGTTTCTAAAAGAATGGTCTACAACTAGTCATCTGATCTATGTTAGCTATGATTCTAATAAGTTTTTTTTGAACAATAAATAAGGTATTAAGTTCTGTACTCTTTCCCCATAGTAGAACTCCATAGCTCAGCCAGGCGTAGGCATAAGCATAATATGTTACTATGGCTGTATCCTGGTTTACAGTTTTTTTAATTTCTCTTAAAGCATAGACAAAAGCGGATAATTTATTTTTGATTTTTTGGATATGTGATTTCCAATTAAGGTGACTATCGATTACTAAACCAAGAAGCGGATACTCTTTTACTGCCTCTAATTGTACACTATTGAAGCTAAAGTTAATTTCAACGGGGGTTTTCTGGTATGGGTGGAAGCTGATTAATTTCGTTTTATTAAAATTGAGCTGTAGATTGTGGTCTTCCAACCATTGCACAGTCTTAGTTATAGTTTCCCTAAGTTTCTCCTCTAGACCAACATTACCTTGGCTAGATGTTAGTATGGAAACATCATCCGCAAACAACACACAGGGATGGTCTATTGTTTCCGCCAGGTCGTTGATATAGATGAGAAACAGAAGACATCCTAACACGCTTCCTTGAGGGATGGAAGCTTTCAGAAGTATATTTTGTGATTGGATGGTTTCAATTTTAGCCATGTCTGCATATATTCCAATTCTACTATTTGTTCCCGATTTTTTAGATAAGATACGAACCATTTGTAACATAGTCCTCGAATCCCTATTCCGTAAAGTTTATTCAGTAAAATGCTATATTGAACAGTGTCATAAGCCTTGGACATATCTAACAGAATGCCAATAGCATATTCATTATTATTTACTAAATTGTAAGCTTCCTGCATAAATTTGTACACGGCTAGTATGGTTGACCGATTTTTACGAAATCCGTTTTGGCTTTCATTGAAAATTTTAAATTTCTCACAGAAATCATAGACGCGGTCACACATCGCCTTTTCAAAGATTTTAGAAGCTGTAGGTAGCAGTGCAATAGGGCGGTAATTATTAGTGTCTGTCTTTGAGTTCTTTTTGTGTATCGGTTTTACTATTGTTTTTTTTAATAGATTAGGAAAAGTACCTTCTGAAAAAGATTGGTTGATTAGAAAACAAAGAGGTTCAGTAAGTTCATCTACACATTGTTTAAATAGACTAGGTGGTAGCTCATCTATTCCATGGCTTTTTTTATTTTTTAAGTTTTTAATTATTTTTCTTACTTCTGTGTACGATACTTGGCTAAGGAATATTGAATTTTCAGTAGGATGTATTACAGGTCTCCCGGTTGATTGCGAGTGACTATTTGAGTTTGAACCTATAGAAGCAAAATACTCATTAAACGTATTTGCTATCGTGTGTGGGTCAATAATTTCTGTATTGTTTATTTTTAGTTTTATATTTTTTTTCTCTTTTATCAGTTTTTTATTGGTGCGTTCATGTATAATATTCCACATTGTTTTTACTTTATTACTAGATTTTACGATTTTATTTGAATATTCAAGTTTTTTAGCTATAATAATAGTTCTTTTTAAGATTTTTTCATATTGTTTATAATGTTGTTTTAAAATAGGATTGTTTATTTTTGTAGAAATAATTTTTAATAATCGTTTATGCCTACATGAGGTTTTTATTCCAGTCGTTAGCCAATGCTTTTTATATGTAGGTTTCAGTATTATTGATTGCTTAGGTATGCATTCATTTAAAATGTTAGTTAGAATCTTGTTGAATAAATTATACTTCTGGTTGCAATCTTGGTTTATGTCTAGGATAGTGTGCCATTTTTGTAATTTAAGTTTTGTTTTGAATTTTTCAATGTTTTTTACAGTAAACTTTCTTTTGCATATTTGCCATCTACATTTCATTTCAGTGCTTTTGGATTTTTTTAGATGGATTATTGTTCCCATATGATCAGACAATCCAAAATCCTCAACTGTGGTATGTACTTTTGCAGGGTTAGGGTAGTTAGTAAATATAAGATCTAGACAAGAGGCGACGTTTTTAGTTACACGTGTAGGTACCTTTATGTGTTGGTTTAAGTCATGGACCTAATATTATACTAAGTCCATGGTTTAAGTTGTATTCTAACATTATATCTTCGAAAAGTTTTGTTTTTGGTTTATTTTGTAATAAGTTAATATTAAAATCTCCTCCTAAAATAATATTATATTTAGAAAATTTTTTATTTACAAAGCTTTAATTGTTTGAAAAATAGGTCTTCCTCTCTTCTATTCCATTACATAGAAATTATTATAAAATTTAGTTCAGGTAGCTCAACAGCACACACTTCTAACACATAGTCTATAGACATGTTATTAATCTCTTTATTTTCGATAAATTCGATATTATCTCGTATTAGAAAATTCACAAAAATATGTAACGACGTGTTACAATACCTCCTTAGTTGACACAAAAAAAAATAAAAAAAAAGTGAGACTCGGGGCACACGAACCTTGAAACAAATAAAAAAAAAATTGAATCAATCAGGTGGATGAGACTTTAAAATATCCTTGACATGCCAAGTTCCTAGAGGTTTCCTGGAATAAAAATCACAGAGCTGATAGACCACACTTGAGACCTTTTTGACAACTATACACTTTCGAAACTTGGGGGCAAACTTATGAGTGAAATATTTACTTGCATTTGAAAGAGGAAATTCCCTGTACCACACCGTTTGACCAACTTGATAATCAATCTGGCTACAAGACCTGTTGCAAACAATCTTGTCATGTTGACCAGACTTGTCCACATGTGAACGTTCTTTTTGATCTAAACAAATTTCACAAGTTCTAACATAATACTTTATGTCCCTAACCATTTTAGGCCAGTAATATGACTGTGAAACACGCTTAAGTGTTTTAAATAAACCCAAATGAGCGGTATTCGACCGACTATGACATTGTTGGAGTATAGAAGATCTTTCTTCCCATGGAATTACCCTTTTCCATTTAAACTCAGTCCACAAAGGATTAGAAGAATTTATATATCTAAATAAATTCCCGTCAACAAATTTCCAATTATGAAACTTCTCTGGTCTACTCTGAACCCTCCGAATCAAGTCCCAATACCAAACATCCCTACTTTCAGAATTGGACAATGAGTCAGATAAAGAAGCTATTGCTTGCAAAGATTTCCCTTGCCTAGAGAACAGATCGCCAGAATCAGGCAGATGAACAGATTCATCCTTCAACCGGTTCACTGTGAACCCTCGACGCGTACCATGAGCGTCAAAGATATCCTTACACAAATCGTAAGAACGCAAAAAATCAGACCCTAAAATGATGGGCATGTTGATGTCATTACAGACATAAAAATTCACATTGTGAACCCTATTTGAAAAAGAAATAGGAAAAGAAACCCTACCGAGAACGTTAAGACGAGCATTGTTACCCACTAACAATTTACTTTGACAAGGTTCCCAGTCAACATTCACACCCATATTAGAGAGTGTAGATAAAGTCTTATCACAAATAACAGACACAGAAGCACCACTGTCTGCTAAAGCATTGCACTTAATGCCTAAAATATCAATTGTAACAAAAGGACGAATATTGTCCTTGCACTGGTCAAATAGAGGATTGACTGAATAAGTCGTAGAAAAAAATGAGTTAATAAACTTTAGATGAGATTTCCATTCACAGTCAGTAGTGAAACCCTTGTTAAACGAAACCCTAACATGAGCGTGATTCACTTCTGACTGCCTTTTACGTTTTTTGAGCAATGACAGTTGTTGGTCAAAGTGCCTGGTTTCTTACATTTAAAACAATGAATGCCCAAATAAACTTGACAATTCTTATAATGATGTGAGCCATCACATTTTAAACATTTTTCAACAACAGAGTTTAAAATTGGCCTCTTTTTAGAAGCAGCATTAGGTAATAAAAGATCTGATATGATAACATCAGAGCCAGGATTGAGATAACCTCTATTTTCACATCTATGTTTGGAAATTTCCAATTTTAAACAAAGTTGCTTAAGATGAGCTATTGAGCTAACATCAATTAAAGCTAAACGGGTAATATAGAAAGGACTCATATTAGTCATTATAATTTCCAATTGCTCATCTTCTGGCAAAGGTACAGTAAGTGTACTAAATAAATATTTCATAACATTAATGAAAGTTCTAATTTTTTCATTTGGTTGTTGAAGTCTTGCCTTAATTTGGTTCAATAGTGAACGCTCGGCCTCAACAGATTGAAATTCAGCTTTTAATAATTCAATAAATTGAAAATATGAAGAAATAGAAGTGCGCACAGATTTGTACCATATTAAGGCTTCGCCTGACAAAATATAACTAACATTATCCAAGAATTCTTTGTTAGGTATCTTAGTACAATGTATGAAATCTTCAAGTTTAGTTACAAAGTCATAAACAGGTGTTTCACCATTAAAATTAAATTTCAGATTTAACATAAGTTTAAGATATGATTTAGATGTGGAAATAATGTCAAAGCAACCTGTTTGCTGACTTTTATCTGGCAAGGATTCAGATGAAGTTGAAGCGGCAACAAGTCCACATTTAATGTTTTTGTTTAATAGATAAGCATCAGCCAACAAATTAATTTTTGACAATTTCTGATCTTCACTTGAGAACACTATGCGCTCAAGTCTCAAAATAAGATGTGCCAATACAGAATGACATTTTTTTAAGCAAGTTGAATGATTTGAATTTAGCACTTCATAATATTTTTCCTGGCAATACAGTAATTCCTTGGCAGGATCAAGAGAGCAAATAAACTTCTTACTAACTTCATCATTTGAAGTACCTTTCAAAGAACGATATAATTTTCTTAAGTCATCTACAGACTTATCGTCTGAAACTTCATGTCCTTTGACACGAATTTCATATAAAAGTTCGTTCTTACGCAAATAATCAATATCAAGTGAAAGACTCATCTTTCAAAATAAAAATAAGATATGAAAGAAACAAAGTAGCAAAAGAAAATAAGAAGCCCAGTCTCAGTTAGACCCTGTATGTAAAACGAGGCCTGCCCGTTGAGGCGCCAATGTAACCTGGTGGCTTAAGGTGGTGTGATTTTAGCCTAAGTGTTGCTAGCTCCGTGGGTTCTCTGGGACGCTCACAGAAACCTAACTGAGCACTGAGGCAGGGCGCCACTTACTTTAACTAAAAGTAAGAAAGAGTAAAGAAAACAAATGTTTTGTTTATGACTTTGATCATAATGAATTTATTGAAATTGACATTTAAGCTTTGTTTCTTTCACAAATTAACCACACTTAAACTAGTTAACTTAACTTACAATGAAGACCATTGTGGTCTCAAATATCCGTAAGATGAATACATAATATTCTATCTAAGTACATAGGATACTAGGGAACAATAAAATTAGTATTACTTAAATTAACAATAAATGCTAAGGTTTGAGCATACCTGTTACTCGGCAAACCTCCCTAAGGCTACAGGCATTCCAACCTCAACCAGTCCATCAACACCTCATTGCCGGTGAACTGCCAACGCGAACCGCAAGACAGAAGAGATCCGCAATGTTCCAGTCTGTAGAAGGCTAAATGTCATGGGTATCCCAACCCAAGGAGGGCTTCCCAAAAGCCCAAAAATAAGAAGAATTAAGCAAGGCAGAAGATCATCCTCCTCGGTGTATAATCACCTCCTCATTAAAAATTAAAATTTCATTTAGTTATTGATCAGAGAAATCTTGTAAAATAAGAAGAAATCATTTTTCTCGCATTTCACATGCGAGCCTGTTCGTCAGGAGAGAAACTTGCAGCTCCACGACGACATCGTCAAAATAAAAAAAAAAGCTTTCAGATAAGAAAGATATAAAAAAAGGAAACTTGTTGCGTGCGTCCACGCACAAGAGAAAAATGAATCATCCTGTCATTCCATAGACGAACGTCTTTCAATTGAGGAACTGTCATTAGGAGTGTTCGTTATATTAGATAGCAGAATAAATATTACTAATATATTTTTTTATTAATATATTCGAATATATTCAGATAACTAGACTTAACTAATATATTACCAAAATATTTTTTCTTATAATTGAGCACAGCGCCATCTAGCACTACTTGCGTAAACTAAGATGTTGATGGCGGCTATTGAGATAATATTGGATGGAGGCGTCTATGAAGTGATTTATAGATTGAACAGAAGATGTCGCTGTTGTCAAATAAAATTGTTTTAGAATAAAAAGCAGGCACGACGATGTCACGACTAGAGCGAGACATAATCATAATATATTATGACGGCGTCTTTGTCACACTATTTCTAACGTATGATTCGAGTGCTACGTTCCATTGGGAGGTAATATTTTTCAAATTGAAATCAAAAACAGTTCGTTCGAGGTTTTGACGTTGGTTTGCTGTCTCGTTTTCTTTCGTGTTCTGATTATTTGTCTTAATTCAATAATTAAATTATTAAAGTTAAATTGTTAATAAAATTCAAAAGTAGTGTAAGATATTCGTTTTGTAAGGTTTAGATTTAAATAATAGGTTAGGAAAAATGCCGCGTAAGGAAAATTTTGAACTGTTTTAATATTGTGGACAATGTTGCCAAAAAGGCTGAGTGTATATATTGTAAAAGAGTCTTGTCATTTAAAACTACTATATCTAATTTAAAAAATCATTAGAAACAAAAGCACATATTTGTTTATGAAGATTTCTGAAAACTGCATCAAAATCGGTTAAGCCAAACGCGAGATAATCGGGACAAATATAAATACATACAGGTCGAACTGAAAACCTCCTTCTTTTTTGAAGTCGGTGTAAAAAATATTAAAATCACATATTATTAAGTTATATTAGTGAACACTCAGTAGCGTACACCGTAACGAGTCAACGATTATCGCAACCAACATTCAACGAATTGTTTATATAAAAATATTAAAATCGTATAATAAGTTATATTAGTAAATCCTCAGTAGCATACACCGTCCGTAACGAACGATTTTCGCAACTATCGCTCGACGAAATTTTAATACAAAAATATTAATAGCTTTTTGAACTAATATATTAGAGCTAAAGTACGCAAGTAGTGCTAGATGGCGCTGTGCTCAATTATAAGAAAAAATATTTTGGTAATATATTAGTTAAGTCTAGTTATCTGAATATATTCGAATATATTAATAAAAAAATATATTAGTAATATTTATTCTGCTATCTAATATAACGAACACTCCTAATGACAGTTCCTCAATTGAAAGACGTTCGTCTATGGAATGACAGGATGATTCATTTTTCTCTTGTGCGTGGACGCACGCAACAAGTTTCCTTTTTTTATATCTTTCTTATCTGAAAGCTTTTTTTTTTATTTTGACGATGTCGTCGTGGAGCTGCAAGTTTCTCTCCTGACGAACAGGCTCGCATGTGAAATGCGAGAAAAATGATTTCTTCTTATTTTACAAGATTTCTCTGATCAATAACTAAATGAAATTTTAATTTTTAATGAGGAGGTGATTATACACCGAGGAGGATGATCTTCTGCCTTGCTTAATTCTTCTTATTTTTGGGCTTTTGGGAAGCCCTCCTTGGGTTGGGATACCCATGACATTTAGCCTTCTACAGACTGGAACATTGCGGATCTCTTCTGTCTTGCGGTTCGCGTTGGCAGTTCACCGGCAATGAGGTGTTGATGGACTGGTTGAGGTTGGAATGCCTGTAGCCTTAGGGAGGTTTGCCGAGTAACAGGTATGCTCAAACCTTAGCATTTATTGTTAATTTAAGTAATACTAATTTTATTGTTCCCTAGTATCCTATGTACTTAGATAGAATATTATGTATTCATCTTACGGATATTTGAGACCACAATGGTCTTCATTGTAAGTTAAGTTAACTAGTTTAAGTGTGGTTAATTTGTGAAAGAAACAAAGCTTAAATGTCAATTTCAATAAATTCATTATGATCAAAGTCATAAACAAAACATTTGTTTTCTTTACTCTTTCTTACTTTTAGTTAAAGTAAGTGGCGCCCTGCCTCAGTGCTCAGTTAGGTTTCTGTGAGCGTCCCAGAGAACCCACGGAGCTAGCAACACTTAGGCTAAAATCACACCACCTTAAGCCACCAGGTTACATTGGCGCCTCAACGGGCAGGCCTCGTTTTACATACAGGGTCTAACTGAGACTGGGCTTCTTATTTTCTTTTGCTACTTTGTTTCTTTCATATCTTATTTTTATTTTGAAAGATGAGTCTTTCACTTGATATTGATTATTTGCGTAAGAACGAACTTTTATATGAAATTCGTGTCAAAGGACATGAAGTTTCAGACGATAAGTCTGTAGATGACTTAAGAAAATTATATCGTTCTTTGAAAGGTACTTCAAATGATGAAGTTAGTAAGAAGTTTATTTGCTCTCTTGATCCTGCCAAGGAATTACTGTATTGCCAGGAAAAATATTATGAAGTGCTAAATTCAAATCATTCAACTTGCTTAAAAAAATGTCATTCTGTATTGGCACATCTTATTTTGAGACTTGAGCGCATAGTGTTCTCAAGTGAAGATCAGAAATTGTCAAAAATTAATTTGTTGGCTGATGCTTATCTATTAAACAAAAACATTAAATGTGGACTTGTTGCCGCTTCAACTTCATCTGAATCCTTGCCAGATAAAAGTCAGCAAACAGGTTGCTTTGACATTATTTCCACATCTAAATCATATCTTAAACTTATGTTAAATCTGAAATTTAATTTTAATGGTGAAACACCTGTTTATGACTTTGTAACTAAACTTGAAGATTTCATACATTGTACTAAGATACCTAACAAAGAATTCTTGGATAATGTTAGTTATATTTTGTCAGGCGAAGCCTTAATATGGTACAAATCTGTGCGCACTTCTATTTCTTCATATTTTCAATTTATTGAATTATTAAAAGCTGAATTTCAATCTGTTGAGGCCGAGCGTTCACTATTGAACCAAATTAAGGCAAGACTTCAACAACCAAATGAAAAAATTAGAACTTTCATTAATGTTATGAAATATTTATTTAGTACACTTACTGTACCTTTGCCAGAAGATGAGCAATTGGAAATTATAATGACTAATATGAGTCCTTTCTATATTACCCGTTTAGCTTTAATTGATGTTAGCTCAATAGCTCATCTTAAGCAACTTTGTTTAAAATTGGAAATTTCCAAACATAGATGTGAAAATAGAGGTTATCTCAATCCTGGCTCTGATGTTATCATATCAGATCTTTTATTACCTAATGCTGCTTCTAAAAAGAGGCCAATTTTAAACTCTGTTGTTGAAAAATGTTTAAAATGTGATGGCTCACATCATTATAAGAATTGTCAAGTTTATTTGGGCATTCATTGTTTTAAATGTAAGAAACCAGGCACTTTGACCAACAACTGTCATTGCTCAAAAAACGTAAAAGGCAGTCAGAAGTGAATCACGCTCATGTTAGGGTTTCGTTTAACAAGGGTTTCACTACTGACTGTGAATGGAAATCTCATCTAAAGTTTATTAACTCATTTTTTTCTACGACTTATTCAGTCAATCCTCTATTTGACCAGTGCAAGGACAATATTCGTCCTTTTGTTACAATTGATATTTTAGGCATTAAGTGCAATGCTTTAGCAGACAGTGGTGCTTCTGTGTCTGTTATTTGTGATAAGACTTTATCTACACTCTCTAATATGGGTGTGA
Source organism: Glyphodes pyloalis (assembly GCA_037074685.1). Taxonomy (NCBI): domain Eukaryota; kingdom Metazoa; phylum Arthropoda; class Insecta; order Lepidoptera; family Crambidae; genus Glyphodes; species Glyphodes pyloalis. Next base: position 1,546,773 of record JAYKKO010000024.1, on the reverse strand, counting down.
ATGTTGACTGGGAACCTTGTCAAAGTAAATTGTTAGTGGGTAACAATGCTCGTCTTAACGTTCTCGGTAGGGTTTCTTTTCCTATTTCTTTTTCAAATAGGGTTCACAATGTGAATTTTTATGTCTGTAATGACATCAACATGCCCATCATTTTAGGGTCTGATTTTTTGCGTTCTTACGATTTGTGTAAGGATATCTTTGACGCTCATGGTACGCGTCGAGGGTTCACAGTGAACCGGTTGAAGGATGAATCTGTTCATCTGCCTGATTCTGGCGATCTGTTCTCTAGGCAAGGGAAATCTTTGCAAGCAATAGCTTCTTTATCTGACTCATTGTCCAATTCTGAAAGTAGGGATGTTTGGTATTGGGACTTGATTCGGAGGGTTCAGAGTAGACCAGAGAAGTTTCATAATTGGAAATTTGTTGACGGGAATTTATTTAGATATATAAATTCTTCTAATCCTTTGTGGACTGAGTTTAAATGGAAAAGGGTAATTCCATGGGAAGAAAGATCTTCTATACTCCAACAATGTCATAGTCGGTCGAATACCGCTCATTTGGGTTTATTTAAAACACTTAAGCGTGTTTCACAGTCATATTACTGGCCTAAAATGGTTAGGGACATAAAGTATTATGTTAGAACTTGTGAAATTTGTTTAGATCAAAAAGAACGTTCACATGTGGACAAGTCTGGTCAACATGACAAGATTGTTTGCAACAGGTCTTGTAGCCAGATTGATTATCAAGTTGGTCAAACGGTGTGGTACAGGGAATTTCCTCTTTCAAATGCAAGTAAATATTTCACTCATAAGTTTGCCCCCAAGTTTCGAAAGTGTATAGTTGTCAAAAAGGTCTCAAGTGTGGTCTATCAGCTCTGTGATTTTTATTCCAGGAAACCTCTAGGAACTTGGCATGTCAAGGATATTTTAAAGTCTCATCCACCTGATTGATTCAATTTTTTTTTTATTTGTTTCAAGGTTCGTGTGCCCCGAGTCTCACTTTTTTTTTATTTTTTTTTGTGTCAACTAAGGAGGTATTGTAACACGTCGTTACATATTTTTGTGAATTTTTTTAATTTACTTAAAAACATCCATCTTTGATGGCTAAAAAGACATTGTTCCAGGTCTTGTTTGTTTCTGAACTTGGATTTTTGCCACTCAAGTCTGACATTGACAGTTCAATGACAGTTCCTCAATTGAAAGACGTTCGTCTATGGAATGACAGGATGATTCATTTTTCTCTTGTGCGTGGACGCACGCAACAAGTTTCCTTTTTTTATATCTTTCTTATCTGAAAGCTTTTTTTTTTATTTTGACGATGTCGTCGTGGAGCTGCAAGTTTCTCTCCTGACGAACAGGCTCGCATGTGAAATGCGAGAAAAATGACTTCTTCTTATTTTACAAGATTTCTCTGATCAATAACTAAATGAAATTTTAATTTTTAATGAGGAGGTGATTATACACCGAGGAGGATGATCTTCTGCCTTGCTTAATTCTTCTTATTTTTGGGCTTTTGGGAAGCCCTCCTTGGGTTGGGATACCCATGACATTTAGCCTTCTACAGACTGGAACATTGCGGATCTCTTCTGTCTTGCGGTTCGCGTTGGCAGTTCACCGGCAATGAGGTGTTGATGGACTGGTTGAGGTTGGAATGCCTGTAGCCTTAGGGAGGTTTGCCGAGTAACAGGTATGCTCAAACCTTAGCATTTATTGTTAATTTAAGTAATACTAATTTTATTGTTCCCTAGTATCCTATGTACTTAGATAGAATATTATGTATTCATCTTACGGATATTTGAGACCACAATGGTCTTCATTGTAAGTTAAGTTAACTAGTTTAAGTGTGGTTAATTTGTGAAAGAAACAAAGCTTAAATGTCAATTTCAATAAATTCATTATGATCAAAGTCATAAACAAAACATTTGTTTTCTTTACTCTTTCTTACTTTTAGTTAAAGTAAGTGGCGCCCTGCCTCAGTGCTCAGTTAGGTTTCTGTGAGCGTCCCAGAGAACCCACGGAGCTAGCAACACTTAGGCTAAAATCACACCACCTTAAGCCACCAGGTTACAAATCGACCTATTTATTTATTTATATGGGCCAGTCTGAAAACCAGCGCTGAGCACTGAGCCCAGCATATGCTGAGACTGGTACCAATTGCCTGTATTTAACAAAATATGTATCATAATGTTTAAATTAATATATTTTTTCTTTTTGCGTTTATAAAATGTAAGTCATTGTTTCTTTTTTTAATGTATGTTTTAGTTATTTAGATGGCAATAAAAAGTTTTATTATTTATTATTATTATTTATTAAATTTTGCACCAATATAGCTCGAAACTAGGATTAAAATATAGACTACTTTTTTAGGGTAAAACCGACCATGAAAGGATGTAGTCCACGCGAACTAAGTCGCGGGCACAGCAAGTATTCCATATTTTGAACGTTCGTTGTTTATTATTCGATATTGCATTGGTCCCCCTTACGTAACGCAATATTTGAAGATTTTTTGACTCTCCCCCCCCTTTACATAACCTCCCCCCCCCAATTGCGTTACGTAATACTTGAACGCTCCCTAAGTTACTGTCATCATCATTTGCGTGTGGATAAGGAACTGTGTAGGTAATATTAGGTGAATTGAAAAAGTGTACTGTGCAGTGCAGTAATCAAAACCCTATCATGGAAGACATGGAATCAGATTCCAGGTCCTGGTGAGAATCCATGACCATTCATCCATCAATTTTGATTATATTTTAACGGATTAACGATTAACGTTAACTTGCGTTAATTCGTCTGAAATGTAACGCTTTAACGTTTAACGAAGCTAACTTTTTTAGTAACGGATTAACGATTAACGAAGTTAACTATTTGATTAACGGTGCCCAGCTATGATTGATGTACAGAAAAACAATATGCAGATTTTTAAAATTAAAATATGTAAACGATATTCATAAAAAATAAATCTTTTTTAGAATTACAAGGTACTTACTTAATCTTAACCTGTCTGTAATGTGCAAGTAAAATACTATAGCGAGTCGGGGGTCACAGTTCTAACCTAACCTAACCTACTGAGTCGAATTTGACAATTAAACCTATCTGTAATAGGCAACTAAATATTGAAAATTTCTAACTATGTAAATAAATGAATCGCATGAATTTACTGAGCAGTAAAACTCAGTTAAAAAAATAATGTGTGTAATAGGATGCATTCTCTTTTTAATATATATCAATGACCTTCCTAAAATTATAAATACAACATGTGTTTGTTTTGCAGACGATGTATCCTTACTCTATAAATTTGAAAATGCAACTAAAACTGAACTAGAATTACAGAAAATATTTATGAAAGTTAAAAATTGGATGGAACAACATAACTTACAATTAAATTACAGTAAAACTAAACTAATAGAATTTAGACCATACCAAAAATCACAATTAAATGTACAACTTAAAATTGAAAGTAACTCTATAGAAAGTGTAAACACATGCAAACTACTAGGACTGGAGATTTACTCCCATTTTAATTGGAAAAATCACATACAAAAAGTTAAAGCGAAATTACCACGGTTTACTTATGCACTCACTGTACCAACTTAAAATAAACCCGGACAGAAAAACGGCAATAACATCTTACTTTGCCTACGCACACTCATGGTTGAGTTACGGTATTATCCTCTGGGGGAATAGTACAAATGCCAGTGATCTATTTGTGTTACAAAAGAAATGCATAAGAATTTTATCGAATATAGGAAATATGGATACGTGTAAACCATATTTTAGAGAACTAGAGATCATGAAATTAACTTCACTATACATAATGAAAATGTGTATGTTTTTAAGAAATCATCCTGACATTTTCGACAACTCATTATGTAATAGGCTATATCCACCTCGTACGAATAATCAAAATAAATTTAAACTCCCAAACAGCCGAATGGCAATGTTCAGTTCCAGCCCATATTGTAGCGCAATTAAAATATATAACCATTTACCAAACACACTAAAACTAGAGACAAACATAAATATTTTTAAAAGAAATCTAACACAATTCCTAACTACAAAGTGTTTTTATAGTATTAATGAATATTTCACAGACCATTAAAAATTACATTTAATTTTAGGACAATTGAAATATAGTGCTCCGTTACACGTTCATAGGCTATGCCCAAAAGGGTAACATGTTGTACTGGCTAAAATGTTTACCAACTGATTTACATTCATAACTGAATGCAATAAAGAACTTTGAACTTGAACCAATAACTGAATGCAATAAAGAACTTTGAACTTGAACCAATACCTGAATATAGTTTAATATAGCTGGAACACGATTGTACGGGAATCAAATAAAAAGATTATGAAAATTTGGTAATAGTTTATTTAGAAAATGGTACGATGGGTAACAAAAAAATTAATCTGAGAATCTGGTATAGATAAATCTATATTTGGATTATGACAATATGGGAAACATAATAATACTATTTGAAAATTTGGTTTTAAAAACGGTATTATAGAAATTAGAAATTTTCATTATATGTGTCTTTTAAAAGTTCTACCAACCGCTTTCGGGATTTTAAGATTCGGGTAACAGAAATTCGAGATTTCAATAGGTTACCAATTATGTCATATAATAGAGGTCTGTGGTTTTAACATAGATTTATTAGTTTCATAGATACAGGCCTAGCATGCGCAATACGCCATGAGACGAGAAAAGTTTTTGAACCGTTGATTGGGCGATAATACGAGTGAAGTGTGCTATCAGCCAATCAACAATGTCAAAACTTTTATCGTCTGCTGCGAGAAATTTTACGTATTGCGCATGCTAAACCTATTAATAACCTTTGCATATCACATAATAGGATATGAAAAGAAAATAAATGTCTGTTCTTTACTATTGATTATTTAAGTGACCGATTGATTTTGAAAGTATAAATTACTAGCGGCCGCCCGCGACTTCGTCCGCGTGGATTTCGGTTTCCATACAAACTTTTACCCCCCTTTTCACATTTTCCATTATTTCTTCGCTCCTAATAGTTGCAGGGTGATGTTATATAGCCTAAAGCCTTCCTCGATAAATGGTCTATTCAACACAAAAATAATTTTTCAATTCGAACCAGTCGTTCCTGAGATTAGCGCGTTCAAACAAACAAACAAACAAACTCTTCAGCTTTATAATATTTGTATAGATTTTGTTTTTTTAACCTCCCTAATGTTACGGAACTTGAGGGGTACTCTCAAAAACGAAACGAACAAACGAAAGGTTTCGTTTTTGAAGATTACTCAAAAGTTTAAGAATGAAGACGTGGTTTTTGATTTGCATAAATAATATTTTGTTTTTTGAAAACGCTTAATTTGCGTTCGAAGTGAATTAATTGGTTATGATTATCAGGATTAACCTAATAACCGCCAACTACTTCTATAGAAGTTCAGGATTTTCGTGCCGTCAACGCCACTACTTCTATAGAAGTTACTCATTGTACCTACTTTAATTAAATACCTTTACGGTGCATTAAACATTTGTTTCTCTTGTAATTTTGTAAGATGGACAGGATTGAAGCCCATTTTTGTTATTTTGCCAAAAGAAACAGGCTTCATAGTGTTTTAAAACAGATAAAAACAAAAACGCCTGAAATATTTTGATGTCCCATACGCCAACGACTTCATATCAAGTAGGCTAGTGATGTGACGCGATAGTTGCATTCATTACAATCCTACATGTTTACTTTGTTTTGTTCCATACAAATATTCATAGATTTTATGATTGACAATTAATTCCGGTCTGAAAATAACGTATTACATAATAAATATTGAAATTAATTTATTTCACGAAGATCCTTACTAATATTATAAATCAGAAAGTGAGTTTGTTTATTTGTTCCGCTTTCACGACATAACTACTGAACTGATTGCTTTTAAATTTTGCAGACGTATAGTTAGAAGTCCGGATTAAATAATAGGTTACTTTTTATCCCGAAAAAAAAACTGATATTCCCGAGGGAAAACAAAAATATAGTTTGCTTGATGGATGGATTGATGGATTGGAAGGTAAAATATTGTAAACGAATATAAACATGTAAATGTAGAAGCTAAATGATACGATAATGAATCCCCGTAAATGTGGAATTCCCGAGGGATGACGTACAATTTGTTTTATCGTCTAAACTGATTTTTACATCTACTTAGCTATATAATATAGTGTACTATTCAGTTTTTGTTTAACAACTAATCGTATCCAGCGTTACATCGCGCTTCTTAGATTTTTCCGTGGAAATGAGAAGTTTTCTTATAGTTGTGATTTATACCGCAATATAACTGAATTACACGCGGGCGAAGCCGCGGGCGGAAGCTAGTTAATTTATAATTTATTTAGAATTTTCGATATTGCAACACCCATCTCTACGCAATGACAAGATTTCAGTGCTACGAGCGCCACCAACTTCAATGCAAGTAAACCTGTGACGTCGTAAGCGTACAGGTGTCAAGGTCATTGTGTCATAGTGCCGGCCATTACAAACGTGCGCTCGTCTGTTTTTTTTTCGTACAATAATCATTAAATATAATTATTGAAAATATAAAAAGTAAAATATCGAAAGGTAAACTTACACAAACTATAAAAAGTTATTAAATATACGAATAATAACTGACTATTCATTCTTTTGTCTTACTTTTCACCGTAACATACTTGTTATGATTTATGAATACCCTACAAGAGCCGTCTTTTCTTTATTCAAATCGTCTAGAGAGATAGAGAGAGATTCACTCAAGGTGAAGAAAGAAACGTATAGACAACACTTCTATTTGAGATATTTATCTTGCCACGAGCGCCAACGACTTGATATGAAGTCAACGGACTACGTTATAAAATGAATAGTGAAGTGCCTTTTATAATAAATGTGTTGCAAGATTATGCATGTATTTTTGTCTATGATAATAGATACTCGTTTTTCTTACTAAAAATGTTCATAAAATAAAACAAATTACTATTATAATGTATGAGGGTTTATTTATATTTGCAAAGTTTAATAAAAAATCTTGATTTAGACATCAATTTTTTTTATCGATATGACGTTATGCCACATCCTTGCTTTCGTACTATAGAAACTGTTATACATTTATACGTTGGCGTACAGCGGGCCACTACGTTAAAGATAGCTGGGCTGGGAAAAGGTTAAAAATTGCCATCCGTTGTCGGATCCGACATATTTCGTTTATGGAAGTAGGCCCCCTGGTAGCCCAATTTCGATATTATGATTCGATCACTCACATCACAACCTATCTTGCACTTCGGATTCTGATTCGGGGTCAAATTCAAATTTAATATTTGTTTATTCAAGTAGGTTACAAAGTCAAAGTCAATCTTTTTTATTCACATAGATTACATTAGTAATACTTATGAATAGTCTCTATATAGAGCATACATATAATAACACTTTCGAATCGTCATTGTATATAATGCAAAGTGCTTCTACTTCCGGTTCGGAACCTATATCTACCGAGAAGACACCGGTAAGAAACTCAGCAGATTAGTTACAGTAGCAGTATCTAACTTATAGCTATGTGTTAACCACTTTGGACCAAGTCATATAATTAATAAAACATTAAGTATATACTTTTGAGAGGTAAGCTGGAGCAGACCAGTCCTCAAAGGTGGCACCTGTTCACAAGCATCATGACGTATGTGCCAGCCAATTTGAATAACGGTTGAAGTCCAGCAGCAGGACTTTCTTTTTATGGACTATGGAATATGGAAATGGCAAAAAAATCTCCGTAACATCCCATACAACCTAAAATGTACCCACACTATTTCACAAAATATTGTTTGATTAACCATAGTTAATCTGCGAGCTTAATTAATCGTAATTAAAAATCAAGTTTTGTAATGTTTTAAGGTAATAACTTACTATTAAACTGCAGTTTTAAGAATAGCTGTTAAAATACACAGGTATACTTAATAGTTACTAATAGTATTTTACAGTTCATATGCTTTTTATTTTGTACAACTAGTAATGGTATGTCTTGGGCCTTGAGGACGAAGAAAAAAAAATGCATAGGGTGAAAGTTACAGAACATGATAATAGGTATTATGAAAAAAAAAAATGGTATTAATATTACACTTACCCAATGGCCCCAATTTTAAAACAAAGTGAAATAAATACTAATATTTTGCGAATCTGTGTGTATTTCAAAATATGTTATTTAACGGTCCGTCATTCAAAATAGAAAATTCATCTTTGTAAGAGGTCACATCGGTTTTTTTCATACATGATTGTTCAAATTATTTGACCAGTTTTTCCAGCTAACCTTACTACTTCCTACTTACAAAAAATAGACGCAAAAACAAATTTACATCATTTATTCAGCAAATAAATCATTTAGGCGATCTCGAGGCAAGACTAAGTTGGAATAATTATAATCTTGTTCACTCTTAATCTTATTTAGCCTTAATATCGACCAGTCTTGTAAATATAATCCCTGAAATCTGATATTACCTATTATCAAATTTACACTTTCACCTAATAGAAAGTGAAATCATTTCAGTCTAACTTATATTGCTCTTGAAGTAATTAATAGATTTGGGATGTATTAATCTCTCTCAGAGCCCTCTTGACTGGTACTGGACTCCAATGTCTTTTTCTTCATCAATTCCTCCTTTTCCTTCATTTGAAGCTCAGCCCGTTGCCATACATCCATTTGCCGTTTCTCTAAGGCTTTCCCTTGTTCCATAAACTTTTTACTTAAGTCTTCAGCGTATTTGGATGGTCTATATTGGGCGACTTCAGGGTTCCCCAAGCTCGAAGGAGTCGACCGATTACTTTTTTCCATTTCACTTACAGGCGATCTAGTGACAGGTGTTTTTCTTTTAAACGCTATTGGACCAAGAAAAACGCTCGGACCCTTCGGTTTGGGTGATTCTGGCTTATCGAACCATTTATTAACTTTTTCTATTGAATTCTGAACGACATGATCACCGGAAATGTTATCTGTTGAATTTTCAACAACTAATTTTGGAGTTATTGACTTTTTTGCACCTTCTATATGTCTATTGCTACTAGTAGATGTTTTATTTGAAGTTTTACCATTTTCGAGGGAATCTTTTGATATTTTTGACGGTCCCGGACTGTTAGAATTTGATTCTGATTCTACATCAACGTCTACGCCATGTAGTTCGCAGATAACTTTGTTTGCACCTAAATTATTCACTGCGGGTCGAGTTTCAAAATATTCTGGAGTGAATAATTTAATAGGCTTGTCATCATCGTCATCATCAACACTTTTCTCGTATTTAGGAGAACTCGCCTGTGAGGGTGTCACTGAATACAACTTCAAAATGGTAGCAATTGCCACATTTTTTTCTCTTTTAGATTGTAAATTATCTTTTTTAGAAGCGCCGCTTATTTTACAACGCAGTTTCATTGTTATATTTTTTATTTCATCAGCATTTAACTTCGATACTTCAATTCTTTTACCGATATTAAACTCGGTATCAGATTGTTGTGTGTTAAAGTTAGTTTTTGCTTCTAAATTACTAGTACCTACTTTAGTGTGGTCTTTACTTTTTGGTGTTTTCTTCAGGATGTCATTATAACATTCTTTGCGTTTATTTAATTTATTCTTATCGCTATACAATTCAGTCGATTCACTTACGTCAATTTTTTTATTGAGTCGCCTATTTTCACTACTAGATCTAGAAGATGAAGAAGCGCTGTCTTTTGGTGCAACCTCTGGAGCACCATTTGACACGATACCATTTTGAACGCTCGGAGCACTAATTTCTGGTGTGTTAGGAAGTTTGGTACTAAAATCTTCTAGTTTAACCGCCGCAGCGTTTGTATCAGCACTATTTGGTACGAACGGTAAAACTTCTGGGTTTAGTTTGCTGATGATGATGTGGTCAGATGGTTTCATCGGTGCTACTTCATCGCTGTCTTCACTATCACCGTTGTACTCATCTACCTGAAACCAAATAAAAGGTATTTGTGAAAAAAAAAATGCCAGGAAACGTCCAATAAAGCTATCCCATCCTTGGGGATTATACCTACATTAAAACTTTTTGGTAAATATTTATGTTAATTATTTTATAATAGAACATCTCTGGCAGTGCAGGATTCGAAACCACGACCTTCACGTGTTCCACGCGTGCTTTTCTTCCAACTCAGCTAATCTGCATTTGTTGTTGGAGACGAACTTTTGTATTAAAATAACCTCTATTGCAAGCAAGTATTTCGACGCTTACGTAAGCAGTATCCACATTAATAACTGGGTAACAACAACAATACTGTTAGTTTAATCATATTAAACTTCATCTTAAGTAAATCGAGGGTCAAACTAACAATATTACTGTCTACTCGATTCGTCCCGAAGTAATTTTAGTCAAAAAGTTTATAATAAGCAGAAGAAGTCCCAACAATCTCAAAATTCCGAAACTGAAGCTATAGAAATTTTAATATATAAATATCATCAGGATTCCATTAAAACTGGTAGGTAGCAGTGGCTTTGCATGGGTTGCCACGGGGCGGCTTTCTATTAGGATTGGGCACCCTTAAATTCAAACGACCAAGATTAAAGTGACTTCATCATTGACTTTCCTGCTGCTTTCAAGTATATCTGGAAACACTGGTTTGGAAGGTCTCAAATAAAACAACCAATACGAAGTGTTAATAACAAGAGCGAGATTTACCCATTTGTGGTTATTACCTTATATTCCAATCATGCCAATTTAAAATATGCCTAAACTCTGACCTACTGTATAAAGTCTATGCGTTTAACTCATTATACCCCTTAAGAAAATTGATTTTTTTTATTAACTGAAATATCTCGCCCGCTCTTTCGTGCAGATGCACCAGTGGCTACCAACGCCACTAATCTGCGTAACTGAACTGGCATTCCGTTGCCAGCCCTTGGTGCGTCGCACCCGCGGCAAACCGCCCTCACCGACACTGAAACCTAGTTCTGAATTAAAAGAGCATACTAAAATTGAGAACAAAATTCCTACTTATTACGGGTCGGTTGGAAAGCATCTGCTGTCCATTCAATACACATTCGGGGATTACCTACTTGCAACAAATGTAGTCGTTCACAACAAGAACAATGCAACATTCATTGATTGATGCTAAGAACACACATGCAACGACATTGCTTAAGGGGAAACCATTATAAACAAGCAAACCAAATGTGACAAACAATGGCTGGGTTATCTGAATAGTTTCACGTGGACCCATTATTCCAGAACGAATACAGGTCTACTGTCTTTGTGAAACTTTGTTAAACCATAAAGACTTAACCTTAAACAATGGACGTCCGAATTCGGACTGTTAAACCGTAATTTTGAAACTGCTCGGAAATCATAAAAAACCGGCCAAAAGCGTGTCGGGCCACGCTCAGTGTAGGGTTCCGTACTTTTCAGTGCATCACAATACTTAAGTATCCCCACTTAAAGTTACAAAAATGGGCTATCTGTGTGTAACATTGACTTGACATAGGTATACCGACCTACACTAAAAAATTTTTTTTTCAAAAATTTCAAAAACTATTAAACACATCAGGTTCAAAATAATATTCCTAGAAAGCCTTTATGCAGTTCTATATTCTAGATTTTTTTTCATATTTTTTGAACTTATGGTTCAAAAGTTAGAGGGGGGGGGGGGGCACAATTTTATTTTCTTTTGGAGCGATTATTTCCCAAAATATAAAAATTATCAAAAAATTATCTTAGTAAACCCCTGTTCATTTTTAAATACCTATCCAACGTTGGGAATATCACATGTTGGGATTGAAATTAAAAAATAAAATCACTTCCCAATTTAAGTGTAGGGGGGGTACCCTAAAAAAACATTATTTTTTATTTTTGCACTTTGTTGACGTGATTAATATACATATTTGTACCAAATTTCAGCTTTCTAGTGCAAACGGTTTCAGAGATTATCCTCGGATGAGTAGACAGACAGACAGACATGGCGAAACTATAAGGGTTCCTAGTTGACTACGGAACCCTAAAAACGGCATCTTAGGGTCTTTTCACATTAACATTAGACATTTGAGGAGCGGGGGTTGTTCTGAGTAAATTACGCAAAACTTGAATTCTCAGTTTATAAAATCACTAGATACCTATGTATAACGTGACCATACGTAGGTACGTTAGGTGGGACAGCCCCGCTTTCGGGCAGTCTGTCCCAGTGTCCCCCGCTAGGCCGAAACTGTCCCGCTTTTGCAAACAGACCAAACGATAATTTAAATAAATGCGCCAGACAATCACACCAATCACCTGGTCTCAAACTAAGGTTTCCCTTGTACTATGAGTACCAGACGACGGATACTAACTGGGGGCGTCATCCCAGCACACCCAGACCCAAGTCATTTGAGAAAAGTTCGTTTTCCAAATTGACCTGACCGGGAATCGAACCCGGGACCTTACGCGCTTTGGGCGCCTACCTTAGCCACTGCGCCACCGAGGTCGTCAAAATTTAAACTGTGAGTATTTTTTCCACGCTTAACTAAAAACCAGGCCAGATATTTTAAAACAAATTTATTCAGCCTATCTGTAAAGTATAAATCCAAATCACTTCCTCCCACAGTCTGACTGTCCCTCCCTTTGTGTGCTTAGATCTTTAAAACTACGCAACGGACTTTGTTGCGGTTTTTTTATCTGCGGTTACAGAGATAATGTTTATTACACACTAGCCCGCCCTGGCTTCGCACGAATGTAATGTAAATACTTAGAAATATTGGCTTTTTCATTATTTATTGCAAATAAAAACCTTCCTATTGAATCACTCTATTTAAAAAAAACGCATTTTAATCCATTGCGTAGTTTTAAAGATTTATGCGCACATAGGGATATAGGGACGGAAACGGAACGACTTTGTTTAATACTATGTAGTGATTACACTGATAATTTAACATGTTCCATGGGTGTCAGAATAAAACAATTTTTTTGCGCTTACATCCATCAAGGTTATGTGTTACAATATCGTATACCTTAAAATGGTGAATAAAAAGTCCAGAATGATATATGTCTACTTCTTTGGGAGTTTTGGGACAACCCAAGATAGCTATTTTTATCCTTTACTTTGTACAAAAAATAATGGCTTATTTAAAAATCAAATTTTAGTGTGTATTCATATTTATTAGAGTATCACTACATTACAACATACACACTGTGCATTTGATAGATAATCTTTTTTGAAGTGGAAACAATCACAAATTGTTTACTGTTTACACTAGTGCCGCACTCCGGCCCCAGAACATTGCCGTAATATCCCATATTTCTTGTACCCCAGACAGTATCCTTAGCCAGGGTTGAGTGTGATGGAATACTAATTGGCACCATGATTTATACATAAAAAAACAAATTATCGGCTAAAGTGTTCCTCGTAACTACCTCGTAACTCATTTTTGTTAAATGACATTTTGTTTATAATTTGATTACCAGTTTTTAGATATTAGATATCATATAAATATTAAAATGTAAAGAAATAAAAATGCCATTTGAAAAAAAAATATATTTATGTGGTTTGACACTTTAGCCAACGAAACAGAACCTACTCAGATTACAAAATATTTCTAAATAAAAAGCGCTGATATTACTAACAAATAATTTTCAAAGAATCAGTATCAGAAAATAAGTTATGGCAGCTCAGTGCTCTTAAGCCACAACATATCATACAAGGAATAAAGTGACTCACCATTCTTAACATATGACTAATCCCATTCAAATCTGGCGCCGGAGTCACATGATCTTGCTCATATAAGTGGTTGCCAAATCTCAAGTTTAGGTCATCATCTGTAAAAAAAGGATTTGTCGTCAATCAATCAATTCATACTTATTAAAACTACAATTGTTGCTGCTTCTAAACATTGTGAACAAATGAGGAATCTAAAAGCTGAATATTATTGACATAAGTACCATTACTAAGCTAACAAAATTTTATTAAAGGTCTTTCTGAGTATGTTAAAACAGACATGTCCATATTAGAAACAGAAAAATTTTATCTCCCCTTGCGGTGCGGGAATTGAACCCACGACCTTCACGTATTGCACATGCTGCTCTTACCAACTGAGCTAACCGCAAGTTATTGTAGGCGATGAAATTTTTCTGCTGTATCAACCTTTCTGTTTCAAATATATAAAGTTCGCTAGTACGGCGTATAGTACTATAAAAATAATAAAATCGAGACATGTCCATGTTTCAAAAGAAATATCTCTGTAACTATGTTTGCTTTGATTCATTTTAAATTGCTGTAATTGATAGCTGAGTATTTTTCAGCTTAGTTAATTTCCACTGCAGGTCAGAAGTATCCATCGTTAAAATAAATTTCAGGAATATTTGAAATAGGAAATAGGAAAGATTTAGGTGTTACCTGGTGTTATCAAAATATGCAAGATCTGGAATGAGTTTTATAAATGGCAATTCTTTGCGAGTTTAACTACTTCTGTGGCACAGTGGTAAAGGCACAAGGAACAAAACGTTTCGGCTTCAATTATCAGCCTGGTAAAGTAGATAACCCACAAAATTTATTTCATTTTCTATTTTGTGTCAGGTCAGAGTACCCTGGTGCCACTGTTCTTTCTGATTTCTGTAACACAAGTGTTTTAGCTACTTACTCTGAATCAGAGAAATTTAGGTGATGTTGTCCAATGTACATTTTGTTTATATTTATTTAGTTACAGTCTTCTGGTACTCACAATATATGGGAAAACACACGTAACAAAGGAATGTCAGGTATTATTCTTTTAATTGGTTAAATGTATATCATTTATTAAAACTCTTGTTTTTAATCTGTTATTTAACTACATATATTTTATTTACATTAAATACCCCAGAGTTAGCCTTGTGTAAGTACACATAAAAAACAAAGTAAAACTCACCTCCACTGATGTCTGACATAGGAGGAGGTTCCTTGCCCCTCACAATATACTTCTCATCAACGTCTCGAAGGCCAGTCACCTCCGCCAGGTCCTTGAGGATGTCTGCTTTGGTGCACCATCTGTCTGGGTAGCTCATTTTGCCTCTCTACGGACAAATTCACTGGTGAAATAACTGGCTAACTTATAGCAGTTCAAACGGGTGACCTAGTTAAGCGCTAAAACTGCTGACTTGAAACTTTAACACGAGCACTCTGAATCACCTTTCACAAATGTTATAAATTCTTTTATTCACAACACAACAAACAAGTCAGGACATGCCGTGAGATTTGCAAAAAAAAACATATCGATTATAGTTTACTGTTACAGCATAAATAACGATTTTATTTAACTAACCAACTTATATTTATTAAAGGTCACTTTCTCGGCAGCCGCAAATCATCACTGCCATTTACCATCATTACCGCCGCGACACTTCAAACAAACTTCATCAATCAACTACACTCAGGTAGGGATGCAAACGATACATCGATGTTTTAAAATATCGATATATCGTTCATAAATCACACATCATGTTAAAACATCGATGTTGAACTACAAGAAAACATCGATACATCGTTCATTAACAACGATGTTTTATGAACGATGTTTGATTGCAACGCCATCTTTATGTTTTGTACGTTACTATCATTCGTTCACGTGACGTGACCACATTGCCCCAACTAGCACCATTCTTGCTATGAAACATTTGCCAATAGTCGCAACATTTATCCCCGGTTATTTCCTGTAAGGTTTCTTTCTGAAACTAGAGCTGTAATGACTCAAAAAAGAAACCGGTTGCTTAGAAGTAGATTACCAAAATTATTATTTTTGAATTCTGCAATGAAATAAATAGCAATAAATGTGATTATCTTTGTCTTTCTAGTATGGGTTTAATTTGTCATTCTACTACTTTTCATATCCTAATACGTTATAGATGTATCATTTCAAGTAACTAATTGTTTGATATTGTAATCACGACAAAAATAAATCTTATTAG
Organism: Glyphodes pyloalis; assembly: GCA_037074685.1. Lineage (NCBI taxonomy): Eukaryota > Metazoa > Arthropoda > Insecta > Lepidoptera > Crambidae > Glyphodes > Glyphodes pyloalis. The sequence continues at coordinate 1,530,879 of JAYKKO010000024.1, read as the reverse complement.
GTTATCAATATTTTTTATAAGAAAAAGCCTTTTCTCTGTAATTCAATGTTGTATTTGCTGACCCTGCTAGTAATTAAAGAAAACATCGAAAAAACATCGATCTATCGCCCTAAAACGTCGATGTTTTCAACATCGATGTTGCACTTTAAAAAACATCGATGTTCCAGTATCAATGTTTTTTATGAACGATGTTGCATCCCTACACTCAGGCAGGGACAAACAAGAAAGAAATGATGATTTCTTTCTTGTTTGTCCCTGCCTGATGAGACGGAACAAAACGCGATTTTCACAGACGATTCACCGATCACCACAGATAACCTAAAAGCAAAGTATTTTTCTTAAAATATCTATGGTATTTTTAGTAAGCAGCACATTATGTAAACACGTACAGTTCAATTTTAGTTCTTATTGCTGGAGAATAAGAACGATACAAAGTTTAAAGTGTGTTGCTCACTGTATTTACTTGTCTGTCAGCCAGGCTAGCAATGTTGTCTGTCATCCGAATTTTATTGTTGATCTGGTTTGTTGGATAATTAAATGGTATTTCTTTAGTGCCTACTCAACTAAGTTATCTCAGTTTAAACATTTCTATTAGACAGTTCATTTTTATTTCAAGAAATCGACTCCGTGACCGCCAAAATTATATCCGTGTTTGCCTAACAAAGCAGGCAGTCAATGCGTTTTTAAACTAGGAATTACTCTTTCTACAATACAAAGATATTTTCCTAAGAGATTTCTTAGGAAAATACTTGCGAACATTAATATGGGTGATGAAAAAATATCTGAAGATACCACAGCCGCGACAGAAAGCTTAAAGATTGACGGTGAGAAAGATATCGGAGACACTGGGAAATCAGACAAAATAAAAAGTAAGTGTTGGTGTTGTCCTTAACCTTTAATTAATATAATGGTTAAGGTGTGTGTATGCAGAAATCGTCTGCTACGCGGATGATACTGCTATTCTATTTTCGGGTAAGAACTGGGAGGAAACCTTTCAGTCTGCTGAGCGGGGTATGACAATCACTCATAATTGGCTGCAACAGAATCTACTGACCCTGAACACCAGCAAAACTAAATTTATTTGCTTTCATAAGACTGCTGCCTCGGGTCCGCCCCCTATAGACAAAATCAAAATTCACGTTTGTGACCGGTTCAACAGCTCATTGGACACTTGTTGCAATTGTACTCACATTCAACAGACTCGTGATACAAAATATCTAGGAGTAGTATTGGACGAAAAACTTAACTTCAAGGCACACATCACAGCGTTGGCAGCTCGCGTTCGAAAGATTATGGGAATCATGAAAAGGCTACAAAATATATGTAACTTTGACATTTTAAAGACTATCTACCAAGCTATATGCCAGTCTATTTTAAATTACTGCATTGGGATATGGAGTTGTGCTGCTAAAACACACTTCATTGTATTGGAAAGAGCCCAACGGTCAGTTTTGAAGGTCATGCTTAAGAAACCTTTTAGGTTTTCCACTGACGTCTTATATCAGGAGGCTATGGTACTATGTGTCCGGCAGCTTTTTATAGCTAAGGCGTGTCTTGCTACACACAGGAACATCCTCAATAGTAATGATTACCCAGCTCTGCTCAAGAGACGTGTGTTCCGAGTTCCAACTCCCACGGTGAAAACTAGCTTTGCAAAAAGATTTTCAACTTACGCTTTTCCAGCAATATATAACCGTGTTTTGCAATCCTGTGACATAAAATTTTCTACATTGAGCCAGGCTAAGGCTACTCTAACGGCATGGTTACAAACTCTAGACTATCAGGCAACTGAATCTACCCTTCCAATGTAAATGCATTGAATGCACCCCAAATGGCACTTTTTCTGTTGTTCTATTTATATGTATGAATATTTCTTTTAATTTTTTATTTTTAAAATATAAAGTTAGTTTAATTACTGTATTACCGATGCTCTGTTACCAATATGAAATTATTTTTGGTTACCCAAGATACAGGCTAAGCCTAGTTTGGGATCCCCTGTTACACTCACCACTTCTTAGATAGCATCTCTCATGTTTATTATCAAGTACCTAGATACTACTTTCTAAGGCTTAGTCTAAGTAAGTTTGTTCAGAGAGTAATAAAGCATTTTTATTTTTATTTTTATTTTTTTTGTACATACTGAAATTATTATTTTAGGTGTTGGGTCCAAAATTACTACCCTGAATTAATAAAATTGAGAGATCAAAAACTTACATTTAGATGGCAGTATCTTTTGACATTGGTTATGTTTAATTAATTGATACTTTTCTCAGATGTTAAAAGTAATTAATGTATTTTATAACACATGTATTAATAACTTAATGTTTTTATTTAACAGTTATTCAACATCATTTGAATAAAATGAATTTGTTAATTAGTCAAAAATATAGGTAGTAACATTACCAATCTTGCAAAACGAATTAATTGATTTCTCTTTTCAGTCAAAAAGTCGGGCACAAACAATTTTGTATTGTGTCTGGTTTGATGTGCCTTAAGAGCATAAAGATCAGCTGTTCCAATTTGCAAATTTGATAATCTTCATTTGTTCACATGTTTTTTTTACCCCTGCAGATTCACTACTTGTAGGCCATCTTTAAATTATTATTGTTGAATCAATTTATTAATTAAACTTTTTATGTTACTTGGAATGAAATTTACAGATTGGACTAATAAAAAAAAAAAATTTAGTTAAACGTAAACAAGTTATAATATCTGTATTGTCATATCAAACTTTACTTAATTTCAGTAGACATCCTTTTAAAGGCAACAGGCAATGCACCCATAATGAAGAAGAAGAAATGGGCAGTGGACGCTGAGAAGCCCATAGGATGGATCATGGAGTTTGTTAAGAAATATTTGAAACTTGAACAAGATGAAAAATTGGTAACTAACAATCTTTATTGGTAAATAATATGCATAACATATAAATGCAAATTTGCTAAAAGTCTATTTTTGTGCATAGTCTAATTAAATTTACTATCCAGTATAAATTTATCTTATATTTCGTCATGCTGTTATTGGAAAACCAACCAGTCAGCATCTTAATTCAAAACATAAAAAAAGAACTAAAATAAAAAAAGATAATATGTACATACAAAGTATTTTACTTATATTTGAACAGCAATAATCAGAAAATTGTAAATTTTTTATAACGCATAAACACAAACCATAGACAAATTTTAGATTATTATTTTTCCTTTCCAGTTCCTGTACGTGAATCAGACTTTTGCACCGTCACCTGATCAGATTGTGAAGAACTTGTATGAGTGTTTTGGGACCGATGGAAAATTAGTGTTACATTATTGCAAGAGTCAGGCATGGGGTTGAGGTTTTATTCATAGTTACGAGGGGTTGACTAGTCGGAACTGCTGTAAGTATAGGCTTAAGAGAAAGTTTTGTTTGTTTAGAGCTTTTGTACCATTATTGAAAGAAGCTTTAAAATTTATTATTTCTAAAATTTAAAACCTATTTAATATTTACAGTTAGAAAAATATAAACCAAGCAAAGTTAAAGTGCTGGTTTTTCGATTGTCAGATAAGCAAGAACAGTTGAGTAAAGTATAATAATACTCATCACTACATAGTATAAAACAAAGTCGCTTTTCTGTCCCTATATCCCTATGTACGCTTAAATCTTTAAAACTACGCAACGGATTTTGATGCGGCTTTTTTAATAGATAGCGTGATCCAAGAGTATGTTTTTATTTGCAATAAAGAATTAAAAAGTCAATATTTCCGAGTATTTACATTACATCCGTGCGAAGCCGGCGCGGGTCGCTAGTTTTAAATGTAGTCATAACATAAAACAAATAAAAAAATTACTTAACATTCTTTATCCACACGGTTTTAACTTTATTGATTTTTATTTTTTATCTGACGATTGAGAAATCAGCATCTGGATTCTTTTCAAACATTTGGAGGTCTTTCCCTAGATCTGGAGCAAGGCAAAAACCCACCAATAGAATTGCTTGAAATAATAGGAGCGAAGCTTTTTAATTCCATTTCATTGGTGGATTTTAACCCCGCGCCGCTTCCGCATTTTATGAATGTGATATTATGTAATATTGATTGTGTATTTTTTGTAATTATACCAGTCGATTGAGAAGTAAAAAATTATGTTTTATTAAATTATTAACTTATCATCACAAACCAGAACTTCAAGACAATAGAAAATAGTGGGTTTTCGGAGTCGTAATCAAGTCATTGGAACGTAAAAGGTTAAGACCAGGATTATACCCACTATTATAGACGAAAAATGATGCTCAAATCCCAATAAAAATGTTTTAATTATAAATAATTTATGCTATCTTTAAAGTACAATTTGGTGCAATAGATGAACACATTGTTACATTTTATTCAGTCGATCTTCTGTCCTACTTCTTGTCCCCTCCACCGCTGCTGACGAATTCTTTGCTCGTAGTCTTTGTTGGCAGGTTGTCTAAAAGATGTAAATAATGGATTATTTCTTTACTTCCACGACAATCGCACCCCCCGTTTGAGACTGTCACCTATATAACTTTTGTGACGCGTCATCTCTTGAGGTCACGGGTTCGATCACCAGTCGGGTCAACGTGGGACACGAACTTTTCTATGCTGTCTGGGTTCTGAGTGTTGTGGTACCGTCGTTTTGATTAAGCGACTACCTGTCGCCGTTATTGATATCTAGCAAGAAACGGTCCAGAAATCACTTTTGTTGTATGAAAGCCCACTTGAATATAGTAAGTAGTTCGTATTAACTACTAAATAAAAATGGTGTCGCGTTTTGACCCGTTAAATTATTGTTACCGTCTAGCTGGACAGTTGAATTGACACAAATGTTTTTTTTTATTTCAGCTATAGACGATTCATATATGTACATCATGATGATGATGACCTATGATATATGTATCACCTATGATACCTATATTTTTTTTTGAGATACAGACGAGCGGACAGTCAGACAGCGAAGAAATAGGCTCCCATTTTAACCCTTTGGGCACGTAAGCTTAAAAGTAGAATAAGAAGGTGTCTCACCCCCCGGCGGTCGGCAACACTTGGTCCCAGCGCTCGACTTGGGGTTCGACTTGGGCGTGGACCTGTTGGAGCGCACGGCGTCGCACGGGCAGCACGAGTGCACGCTGCTGCGCGTCGTGTCCATCGCCTCGATCTTCTCGACCTGGACAAACGTGCAACACTTATGCTCGGTTCCAATATTTGCAAAAACGATCCGTTCTAGTTACGAATAGTAATCTATGAGACGTATGAAAGTGCCTGTCCTTTGTAAAGTAACTAATTGTAATTTTGTATTTTTATGTGTCTAATTCAATTAATGTAACTGGCATTTGCCGTTTTATTTGAACTCAAATAAATAAATAAATAAATGATATGAAAATGAATCACAAAATGTGTTGGTAAGCGCATAACTCAACAATGCTTAATCCAATTTTAACAATTCTTTTTTTTAAATGTTCGTTGAAGTCCAAGGATGGTTTTTACGGCGAGATAAATTCGAATAATTGCCGGGAAAACTTTAAAGATAGCCCTCTTTTTCCCAGTACAAACGTTTTAGAGTCAAGCCACATTCCAAATCTTTTGTGACAGGACGTAGTCTGTCGGGTCCGCTAGTCTTCTATCTATGATATAAAAATGAATCACAAAATGTGTTGGTAAGCGCATAGCTCGACAACGTTTGGACCAATTTTGACAATATTTTTTTTTAAATGTTCGTTAAAGTCCGAGGATGGGTTTTACGGCGAGAAAAATTCGAATAATAAGAGGGAAAACTGTAAAGACAACCTTTAACTTTTTCCAGTAGGTAGGTACACGCGTATTCTAACTCAAATTCAGAATCATCAAGCCACATTCCAAATTTTTTTGACAGGGCGAAGTCTGTCGGGTCCGCTAAAAACGACCAACGAACGATAATACCGGACCGTCTCATCTCATAATGCCAATTTCGCAAAATGCCAACCTATCGCAAAACGCCAACTGCTCAGAATGCCAATTTCTCACAATGCCAACTTCGCATAATGACAACTTCTCAAAATGACAACTTTTCAAGGGGCAGACCGATAGGATTAAAAAATGACTAACAACTAAAAAAAATCGCACACTATGTACCCCTAGACCGAAAAAAGAAATATCGTATAATTTATATTATTACAAGGTAACGGGCAGAAAAATAAAAGTATCAAAACCAGGTAATTTTTTGAATAAATAATAAATAAAACTCGCCAGACAACCACACCAAGCACCTGGTCTCAAACTAAGGCTTGTACTATGAGCACCAGATGACGGATACTAACCGGGGACGTTATCGCAGCACACCCAGACCCAAGTCAATGTAGGAAACCCGGGACCTTTCTCGCTTTGGCCGCCTACCTTAGCCACTGCGCCACCGAGGTCGTCAGACTTTATATTTATGCTACTTATGAATGGGGGAATGGGGTAGTCACCCCACTGATGAAAATGCGTCATCCGATTGCTCCAAGGACTCTCGGATGTTAGTTAGAAAAGTTCTCGAGCAAGAAGTCTCCCACGGCAAGATACCAACGTGTTACCTTGGAGGGTGCGGCCGGTATCTTGGGCCGGTCGCCGGCCGCCTTGTGCGCCGGTTTCTCCGCTAGCGGCAGCTTGAGCTGCTCCTCCAATGTCTTCGGCGACTCTCGCACCGAGCCCTGCTTGCGCACCGACGCGGGTTGCTCCTGACTAATGTATTGCTGTAACATATTACATACATTACCTCCGGTTGTTGCATAAGTATAAGGGAGAGCCATCCCCGCTCCCCTGAAAGCTCGGTAAAGGATGAAAGATAAGGCTTCGCTGCCATCATCGATAAGTAGGTATAATACATACATGTAAAATTCTATAATCTAGCGATAAATGGACAATCCAACAAAATAAATAAGTTCTCAATTTTAATTAGTAGTTTTTTTTTATTGCACTTCAAGATTGACCTCATCCCACCTGATGTTAAGTGGTAATGAGGTCCTAGCTAAGCTAAGGGTGACAACTTCGTTCCTAAGATTAGCTCATTGAAACAAAGAAACTCTTCAGCTTTATAATATTAGTATAGAGTATCACCTCGGGCATCCGCCAGACGATGATGGAGCCGGCGGCGCAGCTGCTGACGACGAAGCGCGCGTCGGGGCTGAAGCGCGCGCACGTGACGGCGCCCGCGTGCCCGAGCCCCATGTGCGTGTAGATGCCCTCCTGGTACTTCCACAGCTGCCGACAACCGACACCACTCACACGACTCACCGTCATTTATTCCCGATTCCCCCCATTTGTCCACTACAGGTGGACACAGTGGCGGATTTACCCTTAGGCCGGGTAGACGCGAGCCTAGGCCGGCCAGTTTTAGGGGCGGCCCCAATCGTGACAATAATCTTATTATGGCGTATTAAACCTTTCGATACAATAGAGTCACGTCAAAAATAAAAAAAAAGTTGTTTCATTATGTAGTTTATATGATGGATGCTGAAAAAGGGGCGGCTTATGGCTTAGGGCCTAGGGCGGGACTGCAAATCCGCCATTGGAGGGACATCGATATAAAAGTTGATATATCAAACAGACAACTCTACTTTTTTTACGGACTCTATCTCGCGTCTACAACTCTACTAAAATCCTACTGGTACAGAAATAGGGTTTGTGTCCATAATGTTACTATTTCCACACGTTAGCTGTAAAACTGCCATTTCTTCTTAGTGTCCACTATTACGGTATAACGTAGCGTTGTCTCCCACTGGTGAAAATAGTACCTATGTAGGTAACTTTTTCCTCGATATCCACCAGCGGTGGACAAATAGTGAGGGGCATCTCGGTCCTCATAGGAAAGACGCGCGACGCAACGCCACCTAGCAGTAGGATCTCTTTCGTAATACCGGCACGTGCTCCCCTCCTCCCAAAATACTTTAGGCTGCTACCAATCAAAAAAGGGCCTATTGGGCGCCCTCTAGCAGTTTTTGAATTTTTAGGGGTGTGAAATCTGCTTCCCCAAAAGATAAGAAGCAGCCATCATCAGTTGAGTGCAAAATGCAAAAGCACACCCATCCGGCCCACTACTGGGCACGTTGTGGCTTAACCCATTTATGTTTTTAAATTTAATAATTCCTTTATTTAGGTAATTTACATTATTATTTATTAATTAAAAGCTTTGTTAGTATTTTATTTTTGCAAATCCAATTTTACTTTTTTTATCTGTCAAACAAAAGAACCGAAACGAGCGATTTTTCGTATTTTTTCCAGTCAATTCGAATTGATTGGGGAATAAAATGAAAGGGCGTAAGTACCTATACTTTAAACTACTTTTTCAAAAACTGTCAAGTAGCCAATTGACACAACACTAAGTCTTGGTGCAAACCAGTTCAGCTATAGATAACTAAGTACTTGTAATGAAAACTATAGAGACAATTTTGATTAAGTATATAGACGATTCATAAATATTGTAATTTACATATATAAAATTATTTTGGACGACTTCGAACTTGGAAGTACCTTGACGGTCTGATCGTTGCCTCCAGTGACAAACAGTTCTCCGTTCTGCGTGATGTGGATACCATTAATCGCACCGGCTTTACTTGCTTCTAGCTGGAACCAAAAAGACGCAAACCAGAATCAACTTCACTAGTTATTATATATGCGAAAGTATCTATTTGCCTGTCCGGATTTCACGCCAAAACTATTGAACCAATTTTGATGAAATTTGGTAAAAGTATACCTACGTTGACCCTCTAAAACGTAGCATATCCCCCCATGATTTTATGGGGGTAATACCGCCCTTGAAAGTTTATACGGGAAAATGTTTATTCTATAAGTAAGAGATATGATTTCTGTCACAAATAAGTAAGTATAGCTTGAAATTATATACATGGAAAAAACCTGAAGTCCAAGCGAACGAAGTCACGGGCACAGCTAGTATTGATATATACATGTATGGATGTACAAATGTTTGGGTGTTTATTTGTTATTCTTTCACGCACAATTTTCTAAACGGTTTTAAATGAAAATTTGGTAGGACGAGAGATGACATACTTTTTTTGTCGAGGGGGAAATGCCTACCACACCGTCACTCTCTGCGGGGAACAGAGTGGTGTGTCGGGCTCGAACCGACTAAAACCCCCCCTCGGTGGCCGACGCTGCGCAGTTGCGGGGGAGGCGCGGCGCCTGGCGGGGCTGCACAGGCTCCCACACGCCTGCCGCTGCGCAACACGCAGCTGGAGCGTATCAGGCAGAGATGACGTACTATATTAACATATACCTACCTAGGTAGGATAGCTATTATCTCGAAATAACGCAAGCAATGACGCAACGGCCAGTATAATAATAAAAGTTGGTTACCTCTCTGGCCAGGTTCCCGCTGCCCGTCTCCCAGTAGGCGACGCGCCTGTCCGTGCCCCCGGTGAGCAGCTGGCTGCCTTGAGGCTCGAAGCACACGCACATGAACAAAGTGTTCGCGTACATCACCTGGCGACGCGACAGGGATCTGGAATCACGAAGTCTGGGTGTCCAAAGATCTGGTACTTCAATTAAATAAACTACCCACCAGTCCTGCTTTGCACGGGTGCAATACGGTGTCGTAAGGTTAAGTCAACATGAGGGATTCCCCCCACCGTTGGGTTATGCATTTGGTAGCGATGGGGGGGCTTAGTAACCCTATGGTCCGGTGCTTTGAGGCTGGCCTTGCCACCCAGCCTCCGATACCGCACACAAAGACGGATCCGTCATTTTTTTCTTTACTTATTTATTTTTGAAGTAAATATACAACTAAATAAGTATTCTGTTAATATTTCAAGTGTCTATAAACAGTTTTTTCCTAATATCAAACAAAAAAAAGGAAAAAAAAACACGTTTGTTGTACGGGAGCCCCTTTAAATAAGTAATTGTTTATTTTATTTTTAGTATTTGTTGTTATAACGGCAATAAAAACACATAAATCTATGAAAATTTCAACTCTCGCTATCACGGTTATTGAGATACACCTTGGTGACAGACAGTCGGACGGACGGAAAGACAGCGAAGTCTTAATAATAGGGTCCCGTTTTTACCCTTTGAGTACGAAACCCTAAAAACTAAAATCCGCAGCCAGTTTCGAAACTCTTTGAAGTTTGAACCGATCGTTACGATTCAGAAGGTTTATTAATCGTAGTTTGATTCTATGTAGTGTTGAAAATCGATCTGAACAATCGATTTTAAATCGACATGCAGGCTTAGCATGCACCACCACCATACATGCGCAATACGTCAAATGGTAATGCTAGGTCTAATGGTAAGAAAAAAAGCTGGTTGGCATATACTGACACAAGATCCCAGATGATGCAGGAGCCGTCGGTCCCCGCGCTGACCGCTTCGGTGTCGTTGGGCGACACTTGTATCGCGGAGACGGGACTCTTGTGCTCCTTGAGAACCTTCTTCAGGCTTTGACACTCCGGCTTGATGTCCCATACGCGCACCTGCATTCAAAAGTAACTAGAGCGCGTAGTTTTAAAAGGCTATATGTTAAGTAAGTAGGAAATCTGATTTGGTAGACTGTAGCCTTTTTTAATCCCAACACTTTTTTTAAACCACAACGAAAAATACTAAGACAAATACATTGCATTCAATTTTACCGTGACGCGTCACTTCCTCGCACAATTTGTACGAATTAGTGACGTAGTAAAGTAGCTATAGACTAGTGTCGCATTTCGAAACCACTACTTAATTTATTCCAAGCTCCCGCCTACACTTTTTGTATCAGTGATCTGTGGTAAAAAATAACAAAAACGTCGCTCTAAGAATTCCGAATAAGTATTATTAATGTTTATTTTAATGAACCTAAACCTTACAGACGTAAACACACCCTTTCACTGAACTTTAATGCGATGTAGGTCGATCAATCTGACTGAATGATCAATATTGACTTATGTATAGCAGTATTTTGTTGATTTTCTGAACATGTACAACGAACACGTGTCATGCATTTTTTTATCGACTTATAATTCCTATAATCTTCCAGAAAAAATACCATAACGAAAAGATCATCTAATTCCACCGTCACAAAGCTCAAAATCGTCTGACCTGCCCTTCACAGCCGCCTGAGATGAGCGTGCGCCCGTCGTGGGTCATATCCAGGGCTGAAGTCCCTTTATTATGCGTGTTGAAGATGCAGTAGATCAGGCGGCCCGTCAGCGGCGTGAACGCTCGGATGTTACCGTCGTTCCAGCCTGGAACCAAACTACAAATGTATCGTGACACTGTCAGACCTAGCTCCTCCTCTCTCACATTGCAGTGCCCTAAAGCGGTCTAATGATCTAATTATAAGAATCCCACCAAAAACATTTCATGTAAAATGTTGCCAAGACAACCCACATAAGGTTCGCCCTGTGAAAAAGATATCAGATCTCATGTAGAGCCAAGCTTCGGCATCTACACGGCTAAACTCTACCGGCGAACTTCAATTATTCTACCTACATATCAGTAAAAATGTATGGCATCGCCGTTTCGCTACCGTCGTGGAAGTGAGGCAGATATTTAGTCTCTGAAGTAAGTAACGAAACAGCCAAGCCATCAATTTTTACTGAAAAAAGGTAGGTAGTGCCCATAGCTGGGCATTAACTCGTTAATCCGTTAATCGTTAATTAACGAAGTTAACATTTTGAGTAACGGATTAACTTTTAAGTTAACTTTAAAAACTGTTAACGGACTCATTAACTTCCGTTAATAAACCAGAAGTCCGTTAATCGTTAATCCAATGACTAATTTTCACCGAAAGAGAAAGCTGCGAATAGATTCAAGTCAAGTCAGTTCATTTATTTATGTAGATTACAAGTAACACTTATGCATCGTCAAAACCAAAATTAAAGCTACAGCCCGGTGCGGAACCTAATTTTACCGAGAAGAATCCGACAAGAAACTCAGCAGTTATCCTTATCTTTACAAAATTTCGAGCTATAGAACTTAAAACTATGGTGTGTAAACGAGCAAACAATCATGTCCATATATGTTTATCGTTAAAATATTCATCAAGTTTGTAGTATAGATTTGGCATTAAACATAATTTAATATGAACCTTAAATGTATGCTTGGGTAAGTCAATAATACATTGCGGTAACTTGTTGAATATTTTTATTCTTAATCTCACGAATGTTCTACTGGTTTTACAAAGCCTATGCTTTGAAATAGCGAGCTTATATTAATTTCTTGTATTGAAACTATGTAAATCGCATTTTCTGTAGAACAAATGAAGATTTTTACATACATAATGCAGTCAAAGATGAATTGGAGGCTACGGTTAAAATATAACGAGGGCTGTCACCCCCCCCCCCCCCGTAACCAGTACGTGCGATGTACTAGATATCACCCAATACCTGTATAGAAAGTTTAGTCGTCTCATGCGAAAAATTTCAGGTATGGCACATGCTAGGCCTGTCTAGTGAACGCTCGGATATTGCCGTCGTTCCAGCCTGGAACCAAACTACAAACGTATCGTGACACTATCAGGCCCAGCATGCGCCACGCGACTAAATTTTATCGAACTCTTAACAAACGTCAAAATCGATTGAAGTCAGTGCGTCAACTGATGATTGGATGAAAATACGAGTGCGGTACAATCAATAAATCAATCAAATATTTCTTTAATCAAGTAGGTTACATATTATAAATTTCGAATCGTCATTGATTACAATGCAAAGTGACTACCTACTTGCGGTTACCGAGCCTATCTACCGTGAAGATACCGGTACGAAACTCGGAAGAAGAAGTAAGTAATGTTACTGAGCAGTACATTCCCAGATAGATAGATACCTACACTTTATTGAACAGTAAATTTACAGAAATTGGTTTTACAGACATGTTTAAGTACAATTTAGGCGGTCTTATTGCTAGAGAGCAATCTCTTCCAGACAATCTTTAAGTAGAGGAAATAGTAGATATTGAGAAACGGGTGCGGCTGTGCAAAATGTTTATTGAGAAAATACTAATCCTAGCTACATATTAATGGGTGAGTTGTTTATACCTACCTGAGACGATGGACTTTCCATCGCCGGAGAACAGCACAGCAGAGCAGGTGAAGTTGGGCACTACGATGCGGAGCAGCTCCTGGCAGGTCTCCAGGCACCAGACGCGCACGTCGCCTGCTCCCGCCGTCGCGAACACCCCAGACATGCCCCTGACGAATAACAATGACAGATGTGTTCCTAGGAATACACTTTATCGAGCTTCGGGCCAAATTATAACTTAGAATGTAGTGTGACTCACCTCTCCACACTTGTACCTATTCATCACACATACAGTATATTATGAGTATTAGCCTTAAGTAATTAGAGTGACTTTAAACTATAATCTAGTTGACTACACGTCTTTAATTCGCTCCTGGGTCCCAACATTACAAGAAGAAGAATTAACCCGGTATCCAAAGATGTTTTGCCCGGTATGTCACCAGTCTTTGACAAGCACACAGTGACTTGTGTAGCTGTTTCTTCCTCTTCCAAGCGGCATGCGGAAAGGACAATTCGTGACTCGTAATTTGACCACATGTCAAAGTCAAAGTCAATATTTTATATTCATGTAGATTACATTAGTAATAGGTACATAAGAATCGTCTCTATACAATGCAAATGAAGCTACCTCCGGTTCGGAACCTATAACTACCGAGAAGATACCGGCAAGAAACTCCGTAGTTTTTTTTTTTACAAATAAAAAGCTAAACTTATTACTAATTTTGCACCAAGACATACAGTTAGTTTTTCAGTTGTAAAAAAATGTCGCCTAATAGTCATAGCCAGTGAACGCGCCCGCCATGGCTCTAAGATGAGACTACACATTAAAACTCTGCCTGCATCTCTCATCACGATCAAGAGAGGTATAGAAGACCGCACCTAATTAACAATCACTTCGGTGTTGTGGTGTTCCTGCGTGTGATAAGGTTACCCGCTTAGGGGTGAAACCCGATTGTGAACATCAGTAGCCAATGAAAATTAAATCTGTACCTACCTAGTAAATAAAAAAAATGATGGTATCATTTCTGCAATTGAAGAACTTTGCATAAATGCAAAATTAGACACCAGAGGCGCTGCACAAAATCTTATGCCTGCTGTGTGCATAGTACCTATTAGGTATCTTTTTTTATGCTGTGCTTCGGGAAAATCCGGACCGGGGACCAACAATGCTAGCTACGCCACTGCTTAAGCTCTCACTAACCTTGGAAACGCGATATCGTTTATCGCGCACCGATGGCAGGTGACGACGAGAATGGGCACGAAGGTGGCCACGTTGATGGCGTATATCTCGCTGGTGCGCGTGCCGGCCAGCAGCAGCCGCTTGTCCCCACGGATCGCTGGCGTCTCCATCATCTCCAGTGAGGTAATGCTGCCGTCAAGGCGCGTGCTCTTCAGCTAATAATAATAATAGATAAAGGCGTGGGGAAGTGACGAGCCCATCGAGCCCAGAGGCAGGGCAAAGCGATTTATCGCTCGAACTGGAGCAGCCCGACTGGTGAAATACCTCCACCTTACAGAAGACCGCAGCCAAATAACAATCACTCCAGTGTTGTTATGTTCCTGCATGTGAGTAAGGTTTCCAGAGCTCTTGGGGGGTGCTACATTAATAGCAGGGGTCAAGCCTTCATGGTAAGGGCGACAAGTCTAGTAACAGTTTTACTTTTCGCCCTTAAGCTAGGAACTCATTACCACTTAACATCAGGTGGGATGAGGTCAATCTTGAAGTGAATTAAAAAAAATAAGGGCTGTGCAAAATAAAAAATGTGTTGAAAGACGTGTTTTGATCGTACTGTTACGCGCCACGATCGATGGTGTTTTAGTAAACAGCACCATCTAGTCTCGAATTGCGCGTAACTTCAGAGAGTCGAGACGTCGATGCCAGAACTTACTAGCACAATGGCCGTACGGTCGGTCAAGGCCAGACTGCGCGCGAATATTCCGGACGTTTCTGCGTTGGCAGGTTCGGGAACAACCGCGGCAATATAAAAGGCCGGGATTCACCGCGACCGGGGACAGTATTGAGTTAGCGATACAAGTGATTACTTCGAAAGCGTTTTTGAAGTGCGACTTGGGAGCGATTGTACTTAGTTTTAATTAGTGCGTTTTAAGGTTGTAATTAGTGGCGTTTAATTAAAGTGTGACTTTTGGTAATTTTTATCGGCAGTTTTTATTGTCACGAACCCAAAGCTCGTAACAGTACTTATAATAACAAAATATGTGGGACGCACTTCAGAGCTCCAATAACTCTAACAAAGTTTAAATGGTTTTTTTTCAAGTAGGTTACATGATTGAACGTTTAAAGCTTCATTGAAAACAATAAAAATGGCATTAACACAGATTCAGCACCTACTTCTACCAAGAAATGAAAAAACTCAATAGATTTGCTACAATTATTTATACAATGTAAATATTTAACTAACTTAATACTGCAATTGCTTTGGACTTAATCATATAGGTTTCACCTTTTAAGAGTGTATATAAGTAGTGACAGTAGGTAGGTATGTCGTTTTGGAGTAACCTGGAGTATTGGTATACTACCTACCCCCAAAGGCGCCACCAGTTCACAATCATGACGTATGTGCCAGCCATCGCTTCACTGACGAAGAAACCAAAACTCACCGCTTTGAAGAACGGCTTGCTAGGTTCAACCAGCTTCCCTTTGGTGAAGTCCCCCTTCCAGTTGATTTCGTCCAGCAAGTCTACGGTGCCGTCGCCGGAGCCCACGATAAGGCACCCGTCGTCCATAATCATTATTGACTCGATACCTATGGACACCAGCCATAAAACACGTTTGACCGAAATTTCCATTAAATTTAGTAAGTGATGGTGGTCTAACCTCGAGACGTAGAGTTCCACTTTTGAGGGGCCGAGGTGGGATGGAAAGAGTCAGTGAGCAAGTTAGGTTAGGTTAGGTTAGGATTAGGCCAATTCTCGACCCTGGGTTCCGCATCTTGTCGCAATGGGGGAGGGGGGGGGATGTCAATAACCCTGCGGTTCGGTGCGTTGAGGCTGGCCTTGCCACCCAGCCTCAGATACCGCATAGGATGAAGCAAAGACGGATCCAGATCTGGGCCTTACAGAGCAGGTCTTGTAGCACACTACAAGCCGTGTTTACATCAAGTTTGTGTTAATACATATCTTTATTAACCTTAACATTGTTTACAAGACTCAAGTTCTCCAAATTCTTTTACTTAGGGCTCGACTCTTTCAACGCATTGTTCAATGTCAATAAGTTTAACGTACCTACTTAAATGCTTTTTTATCTACCGACCACTTTGGTCCAAGTCATATAGAAAACTATATACAGTTTTAATAAGTGAGGAAACATTAAATACTTATGTTTGAAATTAAAGCGAAGCAGACCAGTCTCCAAAGGGTGTTCATAAGCACGGCGTATGAGTCAGCCATTGCTTCACTCAACCATATTGAAGGGAGTGTAACGACCCGCCACATAGCGCCACCAACCAAGCCAGTTTTAATGGTAATTAGTTTATTCAATCAATCTTACCTTGGCTGTAGCATACTGCCTCAGGCTTCTTGCCTTTCTTCCACGGGCCGCACTTGGCGAGGCAGCCCAGGAGCGAGGGCTTGCAGTGCGTAACTGAGGCCATGGGGTCCGAAGGGTAGTTGATCGAGAACTTTATCATATCACCAGTTCTGCAATTGTATTAGAGTTTGGACTATGATTTCAAGGGGGAAAGCTGTTGTGAGGTGGTATTTAGAAGAAGATCGTATCTGCAGTTTGCTAAGGCATAGTAAAACCAACACCGGATCTGTATGTCCGGAAGTGAGGCTCATGTACCAGGCGCCAAATTGTACCTCGGCGGACGAATACGTCACAAGGCAACAAAAAGTACCTACCTATATTAGCTACTGTCATTGTACTGGAGGCTCGCCAAGAGATTTATTCTCCCCTAAACGTATCATATCAAAGTGCAGCAAATGGCACAACGCCATTTGTTACCTAAGTATATAGCATATGTACCTACTCCCGGGAGAACAAAGTCCATTAATTATTGTCTGAGGGTTAAAATGATGACAAAGAAAAAGTAAAACACAAACGACAGTAAGAGTGGGTACAACACCCCGGGTTTGTTCTTTCAAGGCAGGGCAATAACTTGTCCCGCCTCGAAAAAGATCCGCGGCTTAAACTGAGTAGGTATCAACTTGTCACCAAATCTTACCTGTCTGTCTACTACCTAATCTGCGCTTACTCTTTATGATCTTGGTAACTTCTAAAGCAGGGAAAATCGATCTTAACATTAATCGGGTACGGTCAACATCACGTATTTTGATATCAGAGATTTTTGCAGTTTGATATCAGATCTTATGCACACGTAATAAGGGCGATGCAAAGTAGGTACAAAGTGTGTAGAGTGTCGTGCTTTGGTCTGTACTTACGTGGTCCCCGCATAGCCGTACGCGTCGTCCTCGCTGATGGCGATACAGCGGACGCTCCTGCGCAGCTTGCCGAGCGTAACATCTACCACGTCGAGATTCTTCGATTCAGCTCGGATGTTCCACACGCGAAGGTTGGCTGGCAAAGTGATTGGACTATTTAATTTAATTCCAAATCACTTCGGTGTTGTTGTATTCCTGAGTGTGAGTAAGGTCCAGAGCTCCTGGGGGTGCTACATTAGCAGCAGGGGTCAAGGCGTGAATCACTTTAAAAATTGTAAGCATATCTTCTACCGACTTATTCTATCTTTTTGGTAGTAGGTAATAGCTTTCGGCTGTGACCCAGACTAATCAGGAGCACCAATGCAGTACGAATGTCACATTTATAACATTAAAAGAAGTCTTTTTACTACGACTTTGTGTAAATACTCACAATCTCCCCCCGTAACGAACGAGTTGATCCTCTGGTTCAGTGTCGCCAGCGTCATGGCGTCTCCCGTGGTCAGCTTGGCGGCTGCAGCTGTGCCGGTGGCGGCGCCCGCGAAGCAGTCCCAGAGTACCACACAGCCGTCGTCGCGCCCTCCCAGGGATATCATATAGCGTTCGTCTGAGGAGAAGGCCAGGGCCTCCACGCGCACCTAGTGTAGCCAGAACAAGGGCCACTTTTTTATATAGGATTGCACTTCAAGATTGAGTCGGTCTTAACGTAATCAGACTCAAACTCAAATATTTCTTTATTCAAGTAGGTAACATATAACACTTTTGAATCGTCATTGAATACAATGCAAAGTAATTCTACTTCCAGTTCGGAACCTATATCTACCGGAAGACACCGGTAAGAAACTCAGCCGATCAGTTACAGTAGCAGTATCTAACTTATAGCTAAGAATGTGTAGCTCACTTTGTACCAAGTAATATAGTTTTGTTTTGATGAGTGATGAAACAATTAGGTAAGTGCTCAAGTAGTTAAGTATTTACTTTCGGGAGGTAAGCTGGAGCAGACCAGTGCCCAAAGGCGGCACCTGTTCATAAGCATGACGTATATAATGCTATACTATGAATATAATTCAAGAAATAAAACTTTATTAATGTTGCACGGCCGTACCCATTTCTTGCCATCTACTATTTCCTCTACCTTAAGGTTGTCTGGAAGAGATCGCTTTCTAGCGATAAGACCGCCTAAATTGTACTATAATCAATCTGTAAAACCTATTTCTGTAAAGTTTTTGTGCAATAAAGTATATCTATCTATCTATCTATCTATGTGCCAGCCATCGCTTGACTCAACCATATTGAAGGCAATGTAATCAGGGACGGTCAATAGCACGTCGAGGTAAAATTTTCAGTTTGATATTAGGTCTTATGTGCACGACATAAGGGCGGTGCAAAATACAAAGTGTGTAGACTGTCGTGCTTTTGTCGGTACTTACGTGGTCCCCGCGTAGCCGTAGAACAATGGTCACTTTTTTTTTAATTGCACTTTAAAATTGACCTCATCCCACCTGATGTTAAGTGGTAATGAGGTCCTTTTTTTTCTCGAGGGGGAATGCCTACCGCACCGTCACTCTGCGCGGGGAACAGAGGTGTGTTGGGCTCGCACCGACCAAAACCCCCTTGGTGACCAACGCTGCGCAGTTGTGGCGGAGACGGGATCCCTTGCGGACTCTACACAGGCTCCCCCACAGCGCCTACTGCTAAGCGGCCCTCCTTGCCGCGCAGGACGCGCGCTCAATAGGTATAGAAAACGAACTTTTTATGTTATACCGGGTCTGGGTGCTGTAGTACCGTCGTTGTTTCTGTATTTTGTAACACAAGTGCTTAAGCGACGTACAACAGAATCAGAACAATGTAGGTATGTTTGTCCATTATTTATTTACTAGCTGTGCCCGCATGGAATAGTGACTTTAAGAAGCATTCTTAATGATTTAGTCACTAGTATAAACAGTAATTAGGTATTGTAGAAACATACAAACTTTCACTATTCCTAGACGTATTAGATGTTACAAAAAAATTGCGCGGGTAGATAATATGATTTGGTACAAAGGACCGTACGACACTTTACGAAAAATAATAAGGCAGAATTTTAATGGGTAGGTACGGACATTCCATACCAACTTACTATTTGCATCAACTCTTATAAAAACAATTGCTTTATTATAAATATTTCTAATTGATGTTAATAAATTTATTTAAATTCCTCAACCGCGTGCGGGTGTACGGCAAACCAGTTGAGCGGGTTCACTGTAATGATTGGGCATTAATTAAGCCCGTAGGTAATAATGTTGTTACCTTATGCAGTTCATGGCTCCCCAGTAGCGACTTCTTCTTGAAGTCCCACAGCTTGGCGGCGGCCTTGAAACCAATGTGGTTGATCTGGCCGGACCCCACGAAAGTGCCCTTAGGAGATATGGCCACGGTGGACACGCTGTTCGAGTGCCCGCTGAGGAAGTACATCTTCTTGGTCTTCCACTCTTGGATGCACACTTTGTTGCCCATAGGGTACACTATGTGCTCGCCATCAGGGTGGACTTTGAGGCCACGGATTGCGGAACCTTAAATGATTGTGCTTTTATACGGCACCCATCTATCAAGTATTTAGATGCCTACATGACTCTGCATGAGTTAATCAGAAAGAAGCCAGAAAGAATCGACTTTTTACAATATGAAAAGTCGATGTGCCTACCTATAAAATTCCAATGTATGGAATATCTAAGAACGTTAGTGTTAAGTTATTTAAATAGGAACATCTTAAATTAATTAGTAAAAATATATAAGTATTTAAGAATATTAAGATATAAGGAAAAGCGAACATGTTTCGGGCTTGCGTACTTTCGACTTAACGTACTTCATATTGGTATTCCATACATTCTACATACTTTTAGAACATTCGAGCTGCCTTACATCAAATTTTCGAACTTCCAGATTGCATAGCATATTGAATGGGATGGAATGGAGTAGTTACTATTCACTTATAGAAAGAGCGTTCAATATCCCACTTTTTCAGTCAAAGCTACTGTGCAGCTTAAAAATAAAAAAAATTTGACAGAATTTTAATGTTCATATTCACCCTACAGGGTACGACATAAACTTGGATATTTATACAGGTACCTAAGACGATAAAAACTAGGTAAACAAAGTTGAATAAAATAATAAAATATAGGTACTCACCATCAAATCCAATAATTGCATAAGTTTCTAAATTTTTAACATCTCCCATATTAATAACTTTAATCCAGTGCTTAAGTAGTAAAACTGTATAAATACTAATAAATACAAAATACAGTAATGTGACTACCTACTCAAAGTTTGAAGTCACAATGAAGTTTTGTTTGGACGGTTGCTAAGCAACTCTTGTGTTGTCAAGGCAATTGTTTATGTTTACTAAAAGCTCAGAATATAAAAGTATCCAACAAGTTTTTATGACGACTTCCTTTAAGATTTATTTTTGCTTTTTCCATACAGTATTATAGGTCATCATGAGGTCTCTTGGACTTAAAGACATTATCTATGCTTACACTAGCTCTTGCTATTTGACGACCTCCGCAGCCCAGAGGCGAGCGTGCTGGACTTTGGCGTCGCGCCATCTCTGAGGTTTCGGGTTCGATCCCCGGTCGGGTCAATATGGGAAACGAACTTTTCTGTATCGTCTCGGGTCTGGGTGTTGTGGTACCGTCGTTGTTTCTGATTTCTGTAATACAAGTGCTTTAGCTACTTACCACAGAATCAGAGCAATGTATGTGATGTTGTCCAATATTGCATCTGACTTTATTCACAAATTAACGGGCCTCTATCTGAGATTATCCTTTGTAACACGTGTACCAGATATCAAGTACTAACTGGGGCGTCAACCCAAATGTTTCCAAAATAGTTAGACCAAGAACCGAACTCGGGGCCTTTTGCACTTCGAGCGCCTACATTGCAACTGTAATATGGATATCATTAAACATCATCTATTATCTAATGTCTGAAGACACATTTATAAACCAGATTACAAAATGCATTGTCTACGATAACTTGTGGTTAGCACAGTCAGAAGAACAGCGTGCGCGATACATGAAGGTAGAAATTTTTCTGTTTCTTTAAAATTACATCCTAATCCTGCTCCAGATTTTTTCATGTTTCTAATGAATATTAAAAAGCTACTGGCAATTTTTGCATTTTTCTTGTATGAATTAATTTTTCCCGCTGGAAAAGTTTCTTACAGTTCTAATTTAATGATACTTAGCTTAGTTTTCTTCTGTATTTAATTTTTTGAACAAAGCTTCAGTAAGTAAGTGAATTTACAAAAAAAAGTATTGAACAAAATTATATATTTTTTTTCATCAGTACATATTTATTTATTAAAATCCTTTTACAAAGTCAATCAGGCACATCCAGTCTGCATTCTAAACATTTCATTGATTATTTTACATAAAAATTGTCATTAGCATAATAGCCAAATACTTAAGTGTATCATTTCCTGCCAAGGCATCTTCTCCTCACAATTTTCGCTTTATCATCAATCTGTTCTTTGGCGATCTCAGCTATGCGTTTCGTTTCATTTATCATGTACTGCTTGACCACCGATAGGAACTCTGATAACTGTAAAAAAGAAATTTACCCAGTTTACTTTTGAGTCTATAGACGGATATGAAACTAGATAAATTTGTGAGGTGGACTGATAAAGAATGCCACAACATTAAGTCCCCCTTTTGCATTATTGGATATGTGCAAAAGTTTAAATAAATTCTGCACATAGCCAGATGGAAAGACTTTAAGCTTAAGACTTGGAGCTTAAAAAAGCTTTACAAAAAAACTTTTTTTTTAAAACTACTTACAATTAAAATATTTGAGTTTTATTCTGTAAATGGGCTTATTTAAAGCTTTTTTTATTCTCTTAACTTTTTCTCTTCGTGATTGCATGAGGTCTACTTATAGGACTATTTATTTCAAACTGACTTTTGAATGAAAGTGTATAAATGAACCCAAAGTTTATACAATACAGCTCACGAAATCGGATCGAATACGCTCTACCCTTTATTACCGTCCACCGAATCATACATAAACATATTTAAACAATGTTTAAAGGTATCTACAACATAGATTCTAGGTAAACGTTAGTAACTTAATAATAAAGCAAAAATAATAAATTTAATCCCAAACCACTGACTGAGAATAAAATTAAAACGAATCTGATTCAAGCATTAGGTCTAACAAAAAACTAAAAAAAAAAGTTGTTACCAAAAGCTCATCTTCTTTTTTTCCTATTTGGACAAATGCACATTTGGCAGCGTGGCTCTTGTGCTCCGCCCACGGGTCGTCACTTGCTTCCCATCCATCCAGTTCCTTGCCACAAAGGAAGCACTTCGCAGCATCAGCATCATCATTGCAGGTAGCAACTGAGTAAAATCCTGCTTCGGCCATGTTACGTACGTTGCATTTGTTTTTGTCAGTGAATGGCCAGTTTTTAAAAGTTTTTATTCTTTCCTCCACTAAATATAAGGGCGTACTTTCCATCGTAAATAAGTTAAAAGAAACACTGAAATCAAAACAATTCGCCAGTTTTTGACAGTTATCAAAATTTTGAATTTACGTTTTGTTCTTACAGGTTCTAACATAATTCCATGAGGGTCAATGAAATTTTTTAAACAAATAGGTCACCTTAACGGTATCATAGAATAAACACAAAAAAAAAAACAAAACAAAAAAATTTACCTGATAAAGCAAGATTCCTGTTACCTTTTTGCATCTTTTTGTCAAAAAAGAGCGATACAATCCTGTGACCATGCGATCATTTCATAAGAACGAAACGCACGAACCTTTCTTTTTTATTTGTAGCATTGGTCGGTGTTCAGTTAGGTATATCTTGACAAACGGGAATATTTTTCTGGAAAGTAAGATTTCTTCCGGTAAACTATTTACTCGAAACCAATGATTACAAAAATTTATTTCTTTGGTTTATTCAATAGATACCATAGTATGTAGTTAAATTTATATAAAATGTCTTCTTTACCCTTTTGCCAATGTGATGAACATTGTAAAAAAACTAATGTCAATAAATGTTGCCCTTCATTCGTTCTTTGAATGAGTCGACTGCTCATTCGTTCAATCATGTTCCTCCTCCTTCAGCCAATCAAGTTGCAGTAATCCGCAGAAATATTTCGACTTTTCGAACGAATGCGAATGTTTAGTGAGCCATGTTTGCTTCATTTTGACCCGCGAGAACATTTACTTTATTTTCGTATAAAAACAGTAGAGTAACATTATACTATAGATTTATTTGTAAACTTGAATAGATACCTTAGAATTCTAGTGTTAAAGTAATCAAAAGTTCTTCCAAATCAACTAACGATCGAACCAAAGTGCCTAAATCTTTTAGCGACCTTTTGTTAATCTTTTAGCAATTGACTTTCATTTGTTTTTGTTTAGTGTTTTGTGACTTCAACGGCTCTTGCGATGGTCCGAGTTGTTTTCTAGCATTGTCCAGTCGAGTAAAGTATTTTGGTGAGTATTAAACTTTAATCTTTAAATTAAGTTTAATTTTATGCTTTGTTCTAAGTCGTCTTACGTATTGAAAATATTGTGCCAGCCAGTGAATGTTTTCACTTTTTAACATCGTAGTGTTAATGAATTGAATCATTTTGCTTCAAAGCTTTAATTCAGCACACGTTGTACCTAAATTACGATTTCTCAACAATAGGTTTACCTCATCTTCTGTTACTAACAATAAATTAACATTAAATATACTCTCAGTAGCAAGGCATGCTAATTCTGCATTTACTAGGTCAAGTGATAAGTACTGTTTGACAATTAATAATAATTAGCATGCCAAAATGTAAGTACACGCGTCACTTATTTCTGGAGACTCAAGGGCAGAGAATTTAGAATTAATTATAGACTATATTATATACATATCTATTAGTTTAATGTGGGAAAATGTATCTCCAAGATTAACTATAAAATAATAATAATAATAGGAACTAATTGGTGTTCTTTATGTTAATTGCATACATTTCTTTTTTCATTTTTGTGCCTTTAAAGTTAATAATGACACGAGGCTAAGTAAAAATAATTTCCATATATAGAAAACTAGATACAAGTTTTCTATTATTTGGAAATTATGTTTCCTAACAATAATAAGATTGAGTTACCATATTTTGTTATTTTCACAGGTTACTTATATTTTGTTGTGAAACTACCTAGTATTAAAACTTAAGTAGGTATATGAGGCACAAAGAAAACATCATAAGTGTTAATAAAATAATATGATAATTTTAGCCTATAATATATCCAGCATACAATATTATGTATTAGGATTACTGCTGGATCTTAACAATATTAGAACCAGCTTTAGACTTATGCCCCATTGGTTGGTACAAACCTTATCTGAAGAATAAGATAAAGTGGGATACAACTGTATGCAGTTCCATTAGGACTTAATTATAAGATTTAGAAAAAAAATAATGCATTTTATTATAATAGAGTTAGTACATAAACATGTTATAACATTAATAGGATAGTCTATGGGTATATTACTTTGACATTTGTGCATCCACAAACTTTAAGAAGTAGCTACTGTGGCCCTTATCACCTGCTTTGGTAGTATGATTTAATAGAAAGGTATGTGTTCATGTCATTTTATAAGACTTCCCATATTTCCTCTATGCACGCATTGCATCAAGTTGGTAAAGGTATCAATTTGTTAGTAGCTATAGCCTTCCAAAAAAAATAACTTCATAAGTTGCTTTGTCAATGAGATGGTGGTAGCTTTTGTTTAAAAATTTGATAAAATAAATCCATTATGCAATGTAATTCATTGACTGTGCTGACAAGATTGAGCCTCTATTATTGTTATTAAAATATTTAGGGCTATGAAGTTCTAGTGAACTGTTACTGTGACCTATCTATCTATTGTGACTCCCCTTCAATTTAAAGGATTTTTTAGCCAGGTTGATTTTAGAAAGTCTAGTATCTTCCTACTTTCAGAGTAAGATTCTGACATAGTATAAACTCCAATTTGATTAGTACCTACCTGAATCCAGTATAATAAAAACGTGATAAATCAGGAAGAGTTATTATGTTTGTAAATTCTGATTAGATTACCAGCTTCACTCTCAAAATCAGATTATTTTATCACAAACTTATCACTGCAAATTACCGATACCACATATATCAGTACTAATTTTCGCAATCATATCTTGTTGACTATCCATCACTATCAGTCAGATTGTTCACCATTTTTATTGTTGCCAACTTGTGTATTATTACCTTGTCTAGATGAAAAAACCGACTGTACATCAATGATGTATTGTCAAAGTTGTAACAAAGCCTTGGGAGAAATCATTGTGTTTTACTTTATGATGTAAACAATTACTAATTTCGAAACTAGCAATGTAAACATTTTATTAGCCACACCAATAAAGATGGACTTATTTTATTTAGCTAATTTACTGATTACAACCTAGCCCTGACAACTAAACACTAAATGTGTGTTGCACCAGCTTTACTTTAAAACTAATTTAGTAAGTACTATTTAGCAAACTGGTCAATTCAGACTCATTTTTGGTAAAATATGATTAACCATTCCAATTGAGATGGGCCAACTCATGGTGAGAATTATAAATTACTAGCTTTCCGCCCGCATGAAATTCGGTTAAATTTCGGTATAAAGCACAACTATATGAAAACTCCTTATTTCCACGGAAAAATCTAAGAAGCGCGATGTAACGCTGGATACGATTAATTGGTTAACAAAAACTGAATGGTACACTATAAATTATATAAGTAGATGTTAAAAAAACAGTTTAGATGATAAAACTAATTGTAGGTCATCCCTCGGGAATTCCTCATTTTCGGGGATTAATTATCGTATTATTTAGCTTCTAAATTTTTATATTCGTTTGTAATATTTTACCTTGTTTTAAACGACACACAGTGCCATCTCCAATCCATCCATCACGCAAACTATATTTTTTTCCCTCGGGAATATCAATTTTTTTCCAGGATAAAAAGTACCCTCTTATTTAATCCGGACTTTTAACTTTACGTCTGCAAAATTTCAAAGCAATCGGTTCAGTAGTTACGGCGTGAAAGCGGAACAAACAAAAAAAAAACTCACTTTCCGATTTATAATATAAATAAGTAAGGATACTCATATTGTAATACAAATACCTACTAATAATAAAACCGAAGGCGTAAATAACTATGTTTTCTTAACTAAATAATGACTGTATTTTCCCGTTTACTATGCCAGCTGGCAACTTAGTCGTTAATTTGCATGTCGGCAAAGTGTCGAAAATAGTTAATTTCGCCGATGGCAAATGCAGGCATGAAATAGATGGTAATGTGACTCACAGCACAACAGAAATAGTGTCATGGGCTGTCAAGACGCGCCGAAAATAAATGAACCCATTTGATCTTGTTTTGTTAGTGGAAAGTTTTCTTTCGGCTGTTTATTTTATACTTCTAAATGAGCAGTAGAAGGCCGCCTGGTAAATATTTATTTATTTTAGTCAGATAAAAAAAAAAACAAAAGCGAAGCCGAATAAAAAATTGGTTTTGTACTGTTAGATTATCAAAAATATGGGACACATATTTTTGCATTTTCCACCTAATCAAAAAATAATGGCGATACATTGAATTAAATGTCGCGTGACGTCATTAGTGGGTACATTTTTTACCTACCAGTGATGTAGCAAGCCTATGTCCCGCAACTTGGTATCGTTTTATGTCAGTTTTTTTTTATTAATTGGGCAAATGAGAAAATTCGTACCTCTCTAATCATAACTATTTTTAAATAACTATTTCATGGTCTAAAACATTATGTTATTTAAGACCCTCTCTGCTTCCCTATTGAAAAAAATATGAAAATTATATTACGACATTATTTTATTACTTTTGTACAATTATACAAGTCAGAAGTACTAGGCCTGATATGTAGTACGTTGCGACGCACGCTGCTGCGAAAAATATTTCAAGTGGTACGCTCCTGCGAAAAGCCTTTGAATCGAAAATTGCTTAATCTACGAACGGACTTGCGAACACGCTATCACGAAATATTTATTTTAGGTATCGAAATCCATTGTTGCGATTAGGGTGCCTGCCAGAAGTACCTACTACCGTTTACGTTAAATCTATTACACACACTTCACACAGAAAATACTGTTTTAGGTGTGTAGTGAATTTTCTGATGAAGTAATCATAAAAAGGTATCGCGCTCAAAGCTGTAATCGCAAAGCAAATCGATTACTATTTTGAACACTAGCAAACGTATTCGATTAAACCAGCGAGGTCCTTCATTATCGTTAGGTAACAATTTCCGAACGTAAATGCTAAACACTCTTATTCTCAATGATTCAGTAAGTCAGCCTGATTTATAGAAATGTTCAAATAATAAATCAAAAATCGCTTGCCGACAAGGGTTATACTTATTTACTTTTATGGGCTCGCGATAAAATTGCGACAAATACCCAGGTCGATGGCGTTAAAGAGGAAAAGGGATGATTTCGGGGCCGAGAGGGTGAGGGTAAATTGCTTTTACATATTTAGGTATTGCTTAAGTTTCAATTTCCCTGAAAAGGTTTCTTTTATCAACTTACAAAAATAGAAATGAAATGGTTTCCATACAGACTACTTAAAGAGCTTACGTGATTTAGGTTTACATTTTCCGTTTAGAACTTTCGAATACCCCAAAAATTTGCGAACCATTATTCATCCATAAAATCATTTTCCCAGTTAGGAAACAAAAGTTATTTAACATCAAATTTTACGTTGTATCAAACTTTAGTAACGGAGAATTATGGAATTTTATATACTGATTTTAAAGAGATAACTCTCGAGAAATAAGATTCTGCGGTATTTGTTGAGAGATCGGTATTCTGTCAGTTCTAAAATGCTTCCAACCATACTAGCATGCGCAAACTGTAAAATTTCTCGTATGTGACGTCACAACTTTCGATACTGTGGCACTTCTTTCGGCTGATAGCACTCTGCACTCGTATATTCAGCCAATCAGCAGTTGATGCACTGAATTTGACATTTGTTAGGAGCGCGATAAAATTTACTCGCGTGGCGCATCCTAACGGCTAAATGTCAAAATTCATCAAAACAAAATTATATGACTCGGTCCAAAGTGGTCTACACATAGCTATAAGTTAGATATTGCAACTGAAACGAATCTGCTGAGTTTCTTACCGGTGTCTTCTCTGTAGTATTGGTTCCAATCCTGCAGTAGAATTACTTTGAATTTTATTCAATGAGGATTCAAAAGTAGAAAACCATTTTTTAATCGGCTTCCCTATTGATTTTAATGACATATAACCGACTTGAATAAATATATACACGATTTAATGAGTTGGATGAAATTTCTTATCTGTGGAATAGATACTAAAATATCAAAATTAAAATCGAAATCGCTAGCAGTTAGTAAATAACATAGCAGGTTTATTTCGTTATCTTTCAGAGAAGGTACATTAGGATAGGACGTAGGGCGACGTTGATAAATGAAAGAAGTCCAGTTTACAGTTCATTGTTCATCAGATCGCCAGCCATATAAAAGCTCCCTCCGGCGAGGGCTCCGTCTGACCTTCCAGAGCGGGCGGTCAAACAACTTTCTGCATTATGCTGAAACAACAGAGTCACACTCAATTGTTTTTATAGTCAGTTTATACGAGATAACTTCGCTCAACGCTTTAGCGACGTTGTTAATGTTTTTTGTGACGACTTCACATTTTTAGGTTTTGTGTTAATGAGACCAAATTATTTGGAATGAATACCAATAGATTTTGAAATGTATACTCGTCTTATGGTTGTTTGGTTTGATTTTTAGTACCGGTTATTGTAACTCTATTTTAGTTGGCGTAGTCGCTTACTTATACATACACTGAGCCTCAAATTAAAGGTCAAAAGAATTCTTAAAAAAAATATATAAGGCATGATGTCTGTTTTGTCGTAAATATTAGCGCTAATATTTATTTATAGTTTATCAAATTACTGGATTTTTTTTACGTTTATACGGTCGAAAACACTTCAGACCGCCCTTATATCGTGACATAGGAAATAAGTAATATTGAACTGCAAGAGTTTACCTCGACTCGCTGTCGACTGTACATCACCTAAAAATGTGCCACGCGACTAAATTTATCGCATTCTTAACGAACGTCAAAATCGATTAAAGTACTGACATTCGTCGCATTATCGTCAACTGCTGATTGGCAGAAAGAACTGCGGTGTGCTATTAGCCAATCAACAGTATCGAAACTTTTGTCGTCTCATGCGAGAAATTTGACGTATCGCGCATGCTGGTCCTATATCTCACTGTGTCGAGGAAATCTGACCTCCATATCCTGTCAGTTGATAAAGGCATGATCAGAGTGTTGTACAAATTAACGACTTCGCTCTAACGATGTCCTCAAGTCATGACATCGTCACGTTTTCTTTTCATTCCGGTAGCGTGTTTATGTTTGTACAGTATGGTAAGCTGTTATACACGTGCTATTAGGGTTGACGTATTTTGTCACTTAACAAACTAGTTTTTTATTCCGTTAGTAATAATGAGAATGTAATTCAATGTACATCTATTGTTTGACGACCTCCGTAGCCGAGAGGCGAGCGGGCCGGACTTTGGCGTCGCGCTATCTCTGAAGTTCCGGGTTCGATCCCCGGTCGGGTCAATATGGGAAACGAACTTTTCTATATTGTCTTGGGTCTGGATGTTGTGGTACCGTCGTGGTTTCTGATTTCTGTAACACGAGTGGTTAAGCTACTTACCACGGAATCAGAGCAATGTATGTGTTGTTGTGATGTTGTCTAATGTTGTCCAATATATTTAGATAGAACTAGCTGTGCCCGCGACTTCGTTCGCGTGGACTACATCCTTTCATGGTCGGTTTTACCCCTTTTTCCCCTAATATTCGAAACAAAAAGTAGTATATATTTTAATCCAAGTTTCGAGCTATATTTGTGCCAAATTTCATATCTCTAACTTCAAAAATAAACATTTTTCCATATAAACTTTCAAAGGTGGTATTACCCCCATCCCCCCCTTATTTTCTAATAAAAAGTAGCCTATGTCCGTTCTTGAGATTCAACGTATACCTACACCAAATTTCATTAAAATCGGTTGAGAGGTTTAAGCAGGAAAGCGTAACAGATAGACAGACAGACAGACAGACAGAGTTACTTTCGCATTTATAATATTATAGTAGGGAAGTAGGGATAGGGATAACAATTATTTTCGATAATTGGAATAAAGTAGACATAAATGCCTGAAATAATGTACAGACAAAAGCGCGTCCCACTACACACGTTACATTTTGCACCGCTCTTATGTTGAGCGTATAAGGTCTAATATCCAACTGAGTGTTTACCTTGATGTGCGGTTGATTATAAAATGCTTCAAATAAAGTATGTGTGCCAACCCTGTCTGTAATGTAAGCACTCTTAACGTAACGGTATTACTTTAATGACATCATTTTATTGCTTATTGTTAAAGTTGTTTCATTTTCAGTGGGAGAAGAAACGCATACAGATCATTTGTAAAATTAGACTAGCTGAATAAAATATACCTAACTCAAACATTTTTGTAGATACCGTATAACGTAAAGTTCGATGCACGTTTCGGAAGGTTTCTCCCTTTTTTGACGACTTCTGTAGCAGAAAGGCGGGCGAGCTGAAATTTAGTTTCTCGCTATGTGTTGGGTCGGGTCAATGATGAAAATGAAAAACGAACTTTTCTACTCGTCCCGGGTCTGGGTGTTGTGGGGTAACAAGTAATAAGTTTTGAGCTAATTATTACAGAATCAGAGGAATTGAAGCGAAACAGAAACAACATTCTTTTCTTTCTCGTACTACAAACTCCGCTACCTATTTTTTTTTCTAGGAAAATTTTAAATTCCTGTATTTTTTTAAAATAATATCTTATGTATAACGTAAACAATATTGTTATTAAAAACACTGATGTCACAGGTCTCACTTAGATACAAAGCGGGTCTATGTAAATCAGCTCGTTGAAGTAAGAATAGACTTAACTGTTGGGATAGCCATTAATAATTATCATCCTCTGGCTAAAAGAAAAAGTTTGAATGTTATTAACCATTTTCCATTACTATCAGCTATTACAATTCTAAACGTAATGAATTTACGAATATCTGTTACCCGAAAGTGGGCTTGTCAGACGTCCTTGAAGATGACTCAAAAGAGGAACATTCACGGAGCTTAACATCTACAAAAGAGCGTCCAGGAGTTGTTTGTTGACTGTTTGACGTCAATTTATTATGGCTTGTTTAAACAACATCGGACACTTTCACAAATTTTGTTAGTAATTACTCCGGGTCGAGGAGAGCCTGTAACTTTTGCTCCGGCGATGAATGGCGTAACAGCCAAACCACATCTCCAAATGTATTGGAAATAAATTTACGACAAGACCATTGAAAATATACTGAAGTTTTATCTGGGGACTGTTCAATCTTGTTAAGAAAGACATAAAACATAGTTTTAGAATTCGAATCGGATTCCAAAATTTTGTGGTGTAGGTAGCCAGGAACACATGTATGTATATCTTGAGATCTTGTTTTTTATTATGCGTGCCAATTGGTCTTCATTTGTATCAAAATGATTATATGTATCTCGTGTTTTTAATAAATAATTCCGGGAAAAGATTGTACATAGCAGGGTATGCAGTCCAAGAAATAAGCGAGGGAGCATAGACTAAAAACTACTAAAGCAATTGAAATAACATGTCCGAAACCTCCGGTCATTCTGTGGTAGGTCTTCTGTTCCCATGGCATCACCATTAAGGCGATGAGGTCCACCGGGGGGTTTAAGTGGGTATTCCATGCGGGCAGGGAGTCCCACACACGCCGTCAACTCAAATTTCAGTACCTACGTCAGCATTCAATACGTGTAAAACATATTTGAAAGTAACAAGATTCGTTCGCACAGGCAAAGGCAGACAATACTTTGTATTCAACAAAACATTCGCCTCGGTATACATAATAGTTCTGAACATTAAACATTTCTTTCGCCGAAAGCGGCCTTTGTAATCGTCTGATGTTTATTGTCGTTACGAACAATTGGACACCCTTTTGAGTTACGCGATGCGATCAAATCCAATACGACATGATGGAATTTACGTTATTGCTGCTGCTGAATATTTATGCTCTTATACATTATATCTTCTTACGACAATCTCTCGATTGTAAAAAGGTTCTCCAATGTCTATCGTCACGTTACTTACTAATATTAGGTGCTGTTTTTAAGAGACCGTATTATAATGTAGAAAACATTATCAACGAATGTCACCCTTATTTGCATTGATTCATTCATTAATTAGGATTCCATTTGGAACCCATAAACTGTTAAATTATTGTCAGCATCGTGCTGGCCGGTAATTGGACCAAACAGTTTTATATCTTGTTGTGTGTAACGTCCAGCCAATATTCCCCTGATTACCCTCTAACGGCTCACAATGTTTCTCCTGACCTCGAAGCCCCGCAAACATTTGTCAAACAGGTCTGGGAGCTGGCTCCAGTTCCGGGATAGCTCGGGATAGGCCGAAAATCGATGCGGCCGCCGCACTGCGGTCCCAGTTCACAGTCTGCGATTAACGTACCATGTTTACTTGGCCTATCTGAGTTACATTCACTCTTGTTCAGCGAAATAGGCTACCTTTTACTGGAGGTTGGAAGAGCTCTGTGCTCTCGTTCTCGTTACATATGGTAATAGACAGCCTCTAATGTTTTGGCGTGGTTCAACTACTAGTAAAAAACAAAACAGCAGATATGTCCGGATTTGGTTAAACTAATGTAAAAGTGCCTGTCAAACTCAAACTCAAATATTTCTTTACAAGTAGGTTACATATAACACTTTTGAATCGTCATTGAATACAATGCAAAGTTATTCTACTGCCGGTTCGGAACCTATATCTACCGAGAAGACACCAGCAAGAAACTCAGCAGATCAGTTACAGTATCAGTATCTAACTTATTGCTATGTGTAGCTCACTTTGGACTAAGTCATATAGTTTTGTTTTGATGAGTGATGAAACAATTAAGTACTCAAGTAAGTATTTACTTTCGAGAGGTAAGCTGGAGCAGACCAGTCCCCATAGGTGGCACCAGTTTATAAGCATGAAGTATGTGCCAGCCATCGCTTCACTCAACCATATTGAAGGGAATGTAACGACCCGCCACCGCCCCAGTGACATTTTAGTGAGCATGACTACTCCATCTACTGTGTTTTCACCATTCATTTGCATAACCATAATCAGGACTTCACTTTTCTTACGATTATTATCTTTATTTCTTTATTCGTTAAGAGCCATCTTCTATGATTTCAGACCAGATAATTTCGGCACTGAATTAGATTTTTTAACACAATAATTTTACTGATAAATTATACCGAACGTTCGTATACAATCTTGTTTCGACAACCGTTTGGTCTGGCGTCAGTCCTCTAGGGGATTGTTCTGAATCTATCTGGTGTCTAGACGAAATATCTATTACTAAAATAATAAAATGTACAAGTATGTGGAGGATTTCTTCGTAAGATATCGCGCATATAACTGTAATCCGAGCGAATTGATAGCTTACACACCCGCCTTTTCTCTGTTAAAGATTATCTTTTTATTAATCCTGTATATCAAAAGGGCTTTTTTCTTTGAACACATCAACTTATTACATGAATTTAATAAAAAGTGAGAAGTATTTTATGAAATTGTGTTTACTTATATGATAATATAAATATAAAAATATGTCATGAACATGTTATGGATAATATCATAAGGCTATTCCTCATTTATGCAATACTTAAAGATTAAATAAATTAATGATATTAAAATTAGTTACAAACTGGAATTTGTGTGATCTAGACTCTTCTTATTAAGTAAATGTATTTTTTCAGAGCGTAGTAGTATGTATTTATAAGTTTATTTACGTTTAAATCATGGTATGGTATTTTAAAAATAAATATTAACTACTAAATATTTTCCCAATTCATGTTTTTTAAATGGCGGTACCCATTTCGCGTATCTACTACGTCCTCTACTTGAAGGTTTTAGCGATAAGACCGCATACATTGTGCTGTATGTAATAGTATCCATACTTATATTATAAATGCGAAAGTAACTCTGTCTGTCTGTCTGTCTGTCTGTCCGTCTGTCCGTCTGTCCGTCTGTCCGTCTGTCCGTCTGTCCGTCTGTTACTCTTTCACGCCTAAACGGCTGAACGGATTTTGATGAAATTTGGTATAGGCATACGTTGAATCTCAAGAACGGACATAGGCTACTTTTTATTAGAAAATATGGGGGGGATGGGGGTTATACCACCTTTGAAAGTTTATATGGAAAAATGTTTATTTTTGAAGTTAGAGATATGAAATTTGGCACAAATATAGCTCAAAACTTTTGTTTCGAATATTAGGGGATTAAGGGGTAAAACCGACTATGAAAGGATGTAGTGCACGCGAACGAAGTCGCGGGCACAGCTAGTATAATATAAAGCACACTTCTGTACATATTTTGTGCAAGAAATTGTAGATTTTAGAGACTGCCATGTCGTAAATATTATGTGATTGGATAACATTGAAGTTCAAGTACAAGTCGAAAGCACGTGAGATTACCTACTTTCAGGTCTAGAATGCGCAATAAGTCAAATTTCCCGCATGAGACGAGAAAAGTTTCTGTACCGTTAATTGGGTGGTAGTACACCGTACTCCTATTTTCAGCCAATCAGCAGTTGACGCATTGATTTTGACATTTCTTAAGAGCGCGATAAAATTTAGTCTCGTGGCGCATGCTAGGCCTATTAGTACTTTGTACCGCCCTTATGTCGCCAGCATAAGTACTAAAATCGAACAGCGAGTGTTTAACTTGCTTGCTGTTCACCTTAGTAACTATTTACATTCTTCAAAACGGAAAAGTACATATTGTCGTGGCTCTACAAAAAATCTTGCCTATTATCACAGTGATCGCTGTCAGAACGATTTTTTTACAAGTTTTTGTTCGATGAAAAAACTTTGCGGAACTTGCTAGAGATAATGTTAGTTGTGTTTGCGACACAACAAAATTTTATTAGTAGTCGTTTATTTAATTTATTTAATAACTTTATTGCACAAAAAAGGATAACAGTCAACCCTTGGGTCATGCAGAGAGTTTGTACATGGGTGCGGTAATAGTGGAAAAGTGAGTAAGTAATAAAAAAAATCATAACAATCAATAAAGTAAGAATTATAAATAATTGATTTATGCGAACGAATGAACTTTCATTTTAAAAATTATCTTAGTCAGGAATTATCAAGTATCAGCAGGCGGAATACTAGTAAAATTTTATTTAAATTAATCATACTAGGACGAGCCGTGTGGATATAAATTCAATTGGGTAGCGAAGAAAATTTAGGTCACCCTCTCTTTAAGTTCAGAGAGAAGTTAACGTAAGTGAAGCCCTTGATCAATTCGAAGATGAAGCCTTATACTGGAAAGAAGGTGGTAGGAAAGTTGTAGGTTTCTGTTCATTATTTTGGTATAATTGTTTATGTTTGTAGGGCCTGCTCGTGACGTAAAGAAGGTATGATATTGTAGTTGAGCTATTCTCGTCACGGGTTGTGATGATACCATTTCGAGCGAATTAAGTTAGTTTTGATCGTGAGCATTTCCTTTTTCTTTCTACTTCCGTTCTTTGTGTTCCGTCCGTATTCTCAAAAGAAAAACAAATCATAATCTTTTCTACTACAACATATGTATGTTACATAATTATATTGTAAATGAGACAGAATGAAAAAAGCTCAGTTAATGCTGTCTCTCGAATGGATCCTGGACTGCGCTGGTTTTCTGCTTATTCCTACCCTAATGAGATGTTATTCGAGGGAATATTGTGGATGTTGTTGCCTAACATAACTGTATCAATAGAAATAATGTACTGAATTAAAGTGATTAAGTCTACATTTAAAATTATAACAAGCATATCTTTTACAAATGTAATGGATAAAAAATCCAGGTTCCTGTACGGTCGACAGGCAGGTCAAGGTACTTGGTATTAGTCGTTATGCATACAACATAAGGCCGGCCCAAAGTGTATTCTTGAGGAGCTTTTCACTGTAGAATGTTAGCCGTCGAATTCTCCCTATTTTTTGTTGACAAGTGCGAAGGGTTAACATATATTAAAATATCAATACAATCTGTTCTTTCAGCAATTTCTGATCCAACCAAAAATCAAAAACATCAGGGACGTTGAAGAACGTTTGCCTATTACGTATATGATTATTTACTAAACCTTATCTTATTTGCACCCCTCTTTGCTACGTTACTGTACCGCTTTTCTCTAGACAAATTTTAAGCAAAGTACATACAAAAACCTTGAGCGTAAAGAGCGTAACGTTCGACTCGTACTTCACACCTAGACCGCGCTTGGAGCGCCACTGTACTGATCTGGAAGGTTCGACAAATTGTTTACAAGGTAGAAATGTGTCCTTACCGTGTCCAATTGGCCACAATAGACGGTAATTGTAACAACGACTCGCGGCATCTATTTGTTAAATGCCGATCTATATTAGCATCTTTCTGTTGGGAACAGAACATCACAGCTACTCAACTAGTGACTAATAACCTGCGCATAAGTACCTGCGCAAAGCCAGGTCCGGCCTCTTGCGAAAAAAATTGCCTGAATTTTTTTAATTTAAATTAAAAATAAATAGAATTGAAATTAATATTAAAAATTGTGTAACTCGAAAGTGGTCGAAAGTAAAAAAAAATTAACAACCAATCATGTCCCGGTCAGATAAAATAAAATACTATATTTGTTAAACTTTGTATCTATGTAAAAATTCTAATTCTAATTCGCGGAAGAGTTTGAACGTAAACCTATTCCGTTTCCGTGAACTAAGGTTATTACGTTTCATGAATATTACATTTTAGCTACGATATGCATGTGCCAAATATATGTCGGTTTACTATGGCGAAGGTCAATATAAAATTAAATCAATATGATTTTCTATAACGCCAAGTAAGCTAGGGTGGTCAATTATTAGCGATACCAAGCGTATTTAATTTCTGCAAATGAAGTATCATTTTAAACTTCGATATCAGTAGGTAGTTAAATTTAAGTAAATGAAAGCAAATTTCAAGAGAGGCAAAGCGATTTATCGCTCGAGCTGGAGCAGCCCGACTGGTGAAATACCTTACAGAAGACCGCAGCCAAATAACAATCACTCCGGTGTTGTTGTGTTCCTGCGTGTGAGTAAGGTTTCCAGAGCTCTTGGGGGGTGCTACATTAGTAGCAGGGGTCAAGCCTTCAAGGTAAGGGCGACAAGTCTAGTAACAGTTGTACTATGCTATACTTTTCGCCCTTAAGCTAGGAACTCACTACCACTTAACATCAGGTGGGATGAGGTCAATCTTGGAGTGCATTATAAAAAAAAAAGCTTAGATAGGTTGGCTTGAACTATACAGTTACTCAAATTCGTCTTAGGGTATAATATCTGAGTACCTGCTTAAGATATGAACAGTAATTTAGATGTTTTACATAGACATTTTACATTTATTTTATATAAAAAACTAGTGGTTCCGGCGAACTTCGTTTCGCCTTAGAGGATTTTCCCGCGCATTTTTACCAAGGATCCCTAATTTTGTAGCCTATGTCAAATTGGAAGAATGTAGCATTCTATTGGTCAAAGAATTTTTCAAATCGGCCCAGTACTTTTTGAGCCTATTTGTATGTCGTAAGACCAATCAAATAATAAAAATAATATTAATAACTGTTAGTAAAAAAGGTATATGCTAAAAATAAATAAAGAAAATAAATGTTAAGTTTAGGATCTATAGATCTAAGTCATGTTAGTTCCTTAAATCGCTAACAGATGGCGTTGTCCCTAATTACATCGCGGTGACAAGATTTTTCTCCGTAGACATATAAGCTGAGACGAGTACTTTGTAAGTTTGGCTATCCAATAAACCTGTCGTGTACTAGTGTTGGACTTTTTTATTTCATCAACCTGTGCACACTCGTTGCGACCTTAACCAGGGTTAAACATGGTCCATCGAGCCGGTTAGGTATTGCTCAGACCTAAACCGGAAGTCGTCCCGACGGTGACGCACTTTTGGAGGATTAGGAGAAGTTCGTAGTACCAACAGGCTACAGGAAGCAGCTACTTGGGAGCTGGAGCTGCTGCATCAGGAGTTCAGGCTTGGTGGTGAATCCAGCTGTGGACTTCGTGACTGGTGCTGATGAGAAGGCGCAGTCAGGATCCTGGGATCTGGTGGTGTTCCGGACATTGATGACGTCAGGATACGTCAAGCGTGAGTGAAGACGACGAACTGTGAGTGTTTTCATTTATTTGTGTTTAGTGAGGAAATTTGAACCTTATTTCTTCAAGAAAAGTAACTTTAAAGTTTAGTGATCTGTGAAGAAAGCAATTGGTATGAAGAGTTGGGACTTAGAATATTCGTGATTTTGTAGTAGTAAATTCGTCTCTAAGTTAAAAGTAGTTAGTTT
The DNA here is from genome assembly GCA_037074685.1 of Glyphodes pyloalis. Taxonomy (NCBI): domain Eukaryota; kingdom Metazoa; phylum Arthropoda; class Insecta; order Lepidoptera; family Crambidae; genus Glyphodes; species Glyphodes pyloalis. Next base: position 1,492,068 of record JAYKKO010000024.1, on the reverse strand, counting down.
AATTTTAAGTTAAAGTGGTTCCGACGGGGAATCTATGCTCGATTTTGGTTAGAGTTATTTGTTTCCAAACACTTGTAAAATTTTAATGTTTTGGTGTTCAAACACTGGCGATAGATCTTGAACTTGGAGTTTTTTAAGGAAAAATTTGTTTGTGTTTTAACTTTACATTTTGAGATTATTTTTAACGTTTTTGCATGAATTAGTTTTTTCTATTTTAATTGTGTTATTTATAACAAATGTTACTTTGTTTACACTTGTTGAGTTTTATAACTTATTGATTGAGATTATTTACAATGGAGTCAGAAACTAATGTGCAAGTAGACAATTACGAAAAAATAAACAAGGCATTTATTAACTTTAAAAAATCGCCCAAAGATCGCATTACTGAACCTTATTGTCAAACTAGATTAGAGTCATTGGAATCTATGTGGATGTCGTTTACGAAAACACATAAGAATCTTGTAAAAAATTATGGGTCACTTTTAAAAGAGCATAATTATACGACAGTTGATGTTTATGGTCAGGCAGAAGAAATTTATCTTGAGTACAAGACAGAGTTAAAATCTAAATTGAATGCTTTAACGATAAGTAAAGAACGACGTTTAGAAAGTGGTGAAAAGACAGCTCAGTCAGATTTAAATACAGAATCTTTTAAATTACCTAAGATCGTAATACCTAGTTTCTCAGGAAAGTATACTGAATGGATAACCTTTAGAGACTTATTCCTTTCGTTAATTCACAATAATGCAAAATTAGATAACGTTCAAAAGATGCACTATCTTAAAAGTTCATTGTTGGGGGAAGCTGAGCAACTTCTTAGACAAATTCCCATTTCTGAGGCTAATTATATGAGGTGCTGGGATCAATTAAAATCTAGATATGACAATAAACGTTATTTATCACATTTCATTTTAAAGAGACTACTTAGTCAGAAAAATATAAATACTGAGTCGTCCAGTGCATTAAAAGAGTTGATCGATACTACTAATGATTGCTTGAGTGGTTTGAATAATTTAGGGATAGATACTAAAAATTGGGATATCATTGTAATCCACATTCTATGTTTGAAGTTGGACCCAGAGTCTCGTAAACAATGGGAGTTCAATATAACTGATAGCACTTCAACAGAAGAAATTCCTACTTTTGCACAATTCAAAGATTTCATAACGAAAAGGTATAGAGCACTTGAGTTTTATGATACAAGATCAGGATCAATTAAACCGGTTAGCAATTCAAGTCTAAACAATAATTATGTTAAATTTAAGGCCCTGCATACGATAAATAAAATACAATGTGAATTTTGTTCTGAGGCGCATAAGCTATATACATGTAAACAGTTTGCAAATCAGACCGTTGACCAACGTCGTAATTTCATTCAGGGAAATGGGTTGTGTTTTAGTTGTTTAGGAGCCAACCATGCAGCGAAGGCTTGTCGTACCAATTATAAGTGCAAATTGTGCCATCGTCGTCATCATACACTTCTTCATCCTACGGGTAGAGAAATATCACAACCGAATATGGTTAAGGTTGTACCAGATGGGAAGGATAGCTCATCTAACGGGTTTAGCTCAAAGAATGAAGCAGGTAAGGCTGAAAATAATTCTTCAGCTTTTGTAGCATGCAATTTCTCGACAGGAAACGTAAAGCAGGTGTTGCTAGCAACGGCGCTAGTCAATGCCGAGTCGAGAAACGGTGAAAATCATTTACTAAGAGCCTTGTTAGACCAGGGCTCTCAAGGTAATTTTGTGACGGAATCTACAGTCAATGATCTAAAACTAAAAAGAACCCCTATTCAAGGCAAGATTTCAGGGGTAGGTGGAGATAATGGTCTCATCTCCAAGGCTGTGGTGACTTTTAAAATAAAGTCTAAATTTAATCCAAATGCTACTATTACAGTGCAGGCATATGTTCTAAAGTCGATTACTTCTTCCCTGCCAAGTAGGAAATTAGAAAATATAGACTTTTCGAACTTTGAGGGTATTGAGTTAGCCGATCCGGAATACAACCGTCCTAATAAAATCGATTTGTTATTAGGTGCGGAGGTATACAGTCAAGTGATACAGGAAGGTATACTTAAAGCACCAAATGGTTCACTTGTCGCTCAATCCACCAGCCTAGGCTGGATCTTGTCTGGCACGGTAAATTCACCAGTTAATAGAACTGGAAGCGTATTGGCACTACATTGTCATTTACAAGAGGATAATGAGATTCTTAAGAAATTTTGGGAAATAGAGACAGGAATGGGATTAACTAAGGAACAATCTTACACAGAAGAAGAGAAAAAATGTGAAAAATATTTTACTAAAACTACAACAAGAGATTTAGAAGGAAGGTACATAGTCAGGTTACCCTTCAAGACAGAAGATCCAGAATGTAAAAGAGGAGAAACAAGAGGAATAGCAGAAAAGAGATTGATGAGTTTAGAGAGGAGATTTGAGAAAAATGAAGATTTTAAAAACAAATATAAGAAGGTGATAGATGAATATTTGCAACTGGGATACATGGTGGAAGTCAAAAAGCCTGATGATAAGCTTGATACGTCGGTTTATTTGCCTCACCACGCGGTGATTCGGGAGGATAAAGATACAACGAAGTTGAGGGTTGTTTTCAATGCCTCACAACGTGGTAAAACCGGTAAGTCACTCAATGACGATTTATTAGTAGGCCCCAGCATTCAACCTGATTTGAGGCATCTAGTATTACAGTGGAGATTGTCACGTATTTGTTTGACGGCTGATATTATCAAAATGTACCTGCAAGTTTTGGTACACATGGAAGATACAGATTTCCAAAGATTGGTGTGGAGAGATTCTGAAAGTGGACAAATAAAAGATTACAAATTACTAAGAGTTACTTTTGGACAAGCATCGGCTCCTTTTTTAGCGGTGCGAGCACTTCAACAAGTAGCAGTTGATGAAGGCGCTAAGTATCCTGCGGCAGTTGAAAAGGTAACGAAAAACTTTTATATGGATGATTTGATGTGTGGATGTGAAACTGAAAATGAAGGATTAGAAATATACAAACAAATGAAAGCTTTACTAAGAGAAGGGGGATTTGAACTACAAAAATGGGCAAGTAACGATGAAAATTTGTTAAAAAAGATTGAAAAAATGGAATATGAAGATACGGAAAAGAAAGGAAAAGGAAACTCAAAGGATGGGATACACATAAAAATGGATGAGATGATAAAAATTCTGGGACTTACCTGGGAAAGAAATGTGGATCACTTCTGCTACAAGGTGACTCTTCCAGTGCTACAACCACCAATTACAAAAAGAAAAATATTATCAGACATTTCACGCCTGTTTGATCCCTTAGGCTGGATCACTCCATGTATAATTGTTGCGAAAACAATGATGCAGAAGTTGTGGATTGCGGGCGTAGCCTGGGATGAAGAAGCACCTGAGGCAATTATAAAAGAATGGTGTACTTACCGTGAAGAGCTAAAGTACATAACAGATGTGAAGATTCCTAGATGGATGGGTTGTAGTTCGACCGACATTAAGCGAGAACTACATGGTTTTTGCGATGCTTCCAAAAAAGCATATGCTGCGGTGGTATATCTTCGCACAATCAACTCTGAAGGACAAATTAATTTATCCTTGGTGGCGGCAAAATCAAAGGTAGCTCCCATCAAACAGATTTCGATCCCAAAACTGGAACTCTGTGGAGCTGTTGAACTCACTCGATTGCTGACAGACGTGGCAAAAATTATAGACATCAAGAGTTCAAATGTCTACGGCTGGACCGATTCTACTATTGTGCTGGCTTGGCTAAATAGTTTGCCAAGTCGCTGGAAAGTTTTTGTGGCGAATCGTGTCTCAGAAATACTTACCTCCATAGACCCACAACAATGGTCTCATGTCACGACAGAGGAGAATCCAGCAGATTGTGCGTCACGGGGAGTATCTCCGGGGAATCTGAAAAATCAAAAATTGTGGTTTAGAGGTCCTGATTTTCTTTGGACTAAAGATGTTATTTATAAAAAGCTTTCAAACATAAACACAGAAATAGAAGCGGTAAAAGTACACATAGCAAAGCAGGAAGAGGTAATTGAAGATATTTGGGAAAGATTTTCGTCATTAAATAGATTTATTCGAGTAGTTGCGTATTGTCGTAGATTTTTAGAAATGAGAAAAAGCAAATCAGACAGGATATCAGGATATTTAAAAACAGAAGAACTAAAAGCAGCGTTACACGTTTGTATTGAAAAAGATCAGGAAAAATATTTTGAAGAAGAAATAGAAGCAATAAAGAAAAACACAGACGTTAAGAAAAGCAGTCCCTTAAAATCATTAAATACTTTTGTTGATGGTGAAAATATTTTAAGAGTAGGAGGAAGATTAGAAAAATCAGAGTTGCAGCAAAACAGAAAGCATCCTATTATATTAGCGAAAAATTCAAAAATTACAGCTTTATTAATTGCAGACGCTCACAAGCAAACTTTGCATGGAGGTCCGCAACTAACAATAAATTATTTACGAAATAAATATTTTATTCTGGGAGTAAAGCAGCTAGTCAAAGCATATGTTAGGAAATGCGTAAGTTGTGTAAAGAACAGTGGACGTACTTACCAACCGCTGATGGGGCAACTTCCCACAGTTCGTGTGACTCCTGCTCGTCCATTTTTGCATAGTGGCGTAGATTTTGCTGGCCCAATTCAAATGCGTACATCCAAGGGTCGCGGACACAAGTCCTTTAAAGGCTATATATGTCTGTTTGTGTGCATGGCAACAAAAGCAGTCCACATAGAAGCAGTGAGCGATCTCACTGCTCAAGGGTTTCTTCTAGCCTTTAAAAGATTTGTTGCAAGGAGAGGCCGGTGTACAAATATTTGGAGCGACAACGGCACTAATTTTGTGGGTGCTGCAATAGAACTTCGAAAACTTTTTTCTAACGAGAAAAATAGTATTTTACCCGAGATAGCTGAAAATTTAGCTAATAATTCGACTTCATGGCATTTTATTCCTCCACATGCACCAAATTTTGGCGGATTATGGGAGTCAGGAATAAAATCGGTAAAACACCACTTGAAACGCGTCATTGGGGAATCCACGTTAACCTATGAGGAAATGGCGACTGTGTTGGCACAGGTGGAATCCTGTCTAAACTCTAGACCGTTATCCAGGGCAGAAAGTGACGATGACGATTTTGATGTTCTTACACCAGGGCACTTCTTAGTTGGAGAAGCCTTAGTAACAGCACCGGACCGTAACTATGAGGAGGCAAACGTAACTTCATTAAGAAGATGGCAGTTTATACAACGTATGAGTCAAGAATTTTGGCGGAAGTGGTCGCAAGAATACTTGAACCAATTCTTTCATCGATATAGATGGGCAACGCAAGCACCACAACCAAAATCTGGTGACATCGTATTGGTTAAAGAAGACGGCCTTCCTTCATGTCGTTGGCTTTACGGTAAAATCGTAAAAGAACATCCCGGTCATGATGGAATTACGAGGGTGGTCACAGTTAAAACTAAAAATTCGATAATAAAACGACCTGCCAGCAAATTATGTATTTTGCCGATAAACCAATGAATCATTTTAAATGAATTTGTATTTTGCATGATTTTTTTGTTTACTTTAAGTTTTTATTTAACTTTTTACTTTTTTAAAAAAATAATAATAATAACACCTTGTTTTGTTTATATCTAGCGGTTTGAATAAATTTGTTATATATCTAAGTTTATTTAGTGACAAAATTATGTATTTACGCTCATCAATTCCACCAATTATGTCTGTCATGGTGGGCGGAAATTAATATATAAGTTTTGTAAGGACAAATCACAATTTGTCCTTGGTGGGCGGTAAATGTATGTCGTAAGACCAATCAAATAATAAAAATAATATTAATAACTGTTAGTAAAAAAGGTATATGCTAAAAATAAATAAAGAAAATAAATGTTAAGTTTAGGATCTATAGATCTAAGTCATGTTAGTTCCTTAAATCGCTAACAGATGGCGTTGTCCCTAATTACATCGCGGTGACAAGATTTTTCTCCGTAGACATATAAGCTGAGACGAGTACTTTGTAAGTTTGGCTATCCAATAAACCTGTCGTGTACTAGTGTTGGACTTTTTTATTTCATCAACCTGTGCACACTCGTTGCGACCTTAACCAGGGTTAAACACTATTCATTACAAACATTACAAAAATAGGTACAAATCTTTCCTCTTTATAATATTAGTAAGTATGATAATGCAACGTTTTTAGATGTCCCCAAATAAAACGCTATTCCTATCGTTTCAAGGCTTTTTAACTCTTTAATCGTGTGTTAAAAACTTGTTGAATAAAAAATGAATACAAATAAAAATTTGCGAACATCGTTACGGTCGAAAGCACGCCTGTAATTTTGACTGTATGCCCTCATGTATTGGGTATAAAAATCAAAATCCAACTGCAAATGTTTACCTTGATGTGCTGTTTACCTTACATTCAGGTGTTAACTCTTAATCGAGCAATGGGAAATTGGGAAAATAGTTACCACCGCAAATTAAACCCTGTCACCTTGACTTATCGGCGAAAACCAATGAAAATTTGCTAAACTGCATGCCTCATTAAAGGTTAATAAAGAAATACTTCACTATGATTTGCTTTTAAGAATATAAAACTGTTTCTGCACTAACAGAACAACTGATTCACTTGTATCCTTATAATGAGTATCAATGACGATATTCTCGTAAAATGTTAATAAAATTCAATAAAAATACTAACAATTACTGATTCCAATTGCCACGTAAAGACAGCAGTTAAAATGAATTCAATGCGATTCACGTTTTCCGAAATTGAGGGCTCGTTTTATCTTCCCAGCTCCATCGAGCTACGTGCTTATAAGCTCCTATAGATTAGTGACTAGCCAGCGATCGTTCAGGTATGTGGGTCAAAGCTATTTCCAGCAGCGACTGATACACTTACCTAGCACCGGAGTGATTGAGACCCCTTGCTTCTTTTGTAAGCTGAAGATCACCTTTGATCTATTTGGTCTTTGTGTTTCGATTTGGCGGCAATGTAATCTTCTAACGAATTATAAACCGAATCGGGACTTCCAAGACTCTGCCATTGAGAGTCAGGATTTTACACTAATTGCAATTTTCATGAGACTGTCTAGTTGAGATTCGTTTCTACTTTGGTCAGATTAGGTAGCAGTGTTCAATAATTAACCTGATGTCAGTATTTGCAGCTTTTCAAAGTATACTTAAGGTCTTGTATCTTAAAGAAAAAAAAGGTTCCCTAATATCATAACGTCATGAAGAACGATAATGTAGAACGCGCAGAGGTATGAAGATTTTTTGCCAATTCTGAAGTTTGCGGTCTCTTGTTCCTGTAAAAGATCGAAGGTTCAGATCGACAATTCGACACACATCTGTTGGGATAGTTAAAAAAACCGAAACCGGGGTTACGGGTTATATCCCATCAACTTAAACAAAGGTGTATCTGCATTAGATAAAATTTTTCATGTTTTGGCAGTGCCATATTAGAGTTGCAATAGGAAAGCGGACTGGGTCAAAATACGAGATTGTTTTAAAAAGTTATATAAAAAAAAATTTAAGACACATATTTCGAAATTTTCCAAAGTAATAAATATAGAGATAGAAGATAAAACGATGCCAAGAAGAGAGGTTTGTTCGAGTTCCAGCTTATTTCGTCACTGGCGGGTAATAAATGTACCCACTAATCACGTCAATGTATCGCCGTTATTGAATGATTAGGTGGAAAATTAAAAAATAAGTGCCCAACTTTTTTGGATAATCGAACAGACGGACTAAAAACTAAAGTCCACTTTCCTATTGCGCATCTCCATAATCTTTGTCCGAAAGGCTCAATGCAAAAAAGAGGATATACTTGCAATCTCTTCTTCAGAGGTGTCCGACCCTACACTTATTAGGTACATACAATCTCAGTAATAGCACTTACAATTCGACCCTTTTAGCAGAGATGGCATTAAGTAAGAAGGTACATAATGTAAATGGTACGTGTTCTTACATGGAGCGAGAAGACATTATAATCTCAGAGTAATGAATCACGCCTAATGACGTCTGTTACATCTCGGAGAGAGTAATACGGTTGCGTCATGTCTTTAGAATATTTGTTTCGCACTACTGGATATTTAGGAAGACATTAGCCTGTTTATTAATGTACTGCCTTCGCACGCGTATTATATCGGTCGGTTGTACCCCTTTCTCCCCTAATATTCGAAACAAAAAGTAGTCTATATTTTAATCCAAGTTTCGAGCTATATTTGTGCCAAATTTCATATCTCTAACTTAAAAAATAAACATTTTTCCATATAAACTTTCAAAGGTGGTATTACCCCCATCCCCCCTTATTTTCTAATAAAAAGTAGGTTATGTCCGTTCTTGAGATTCAACGTATACCTATACCAAATTTCATCAAAATCGGTTGATGGGTTTAAGCAGGAAAGCGTAACAGACAGACAGATAGACAGACAGACAGACAGACAGACAGACAGACAGACAGACAGACAGACAGAGTTACTTTCGCATTTATAATATTAGTAGGGATGTGTGATAGATAGATAGATAGATAGATATACTTTATTGCACAAAACTTTACAGAAATAGGTTTTACAGATTGATTATAATACAATTTAGGCGGTCTTATCGCTAGAAAGCGATCTCTTCCAGACAACCTTAAGGTAGAGGAAATAGTAGATGGCGAGAAATGGGTACGGCCGTGCAACAATAATAAAGTTTTATTTCTTGAATTATATTCATAGTATAGCATGATCAACATACATAAACTCATAGATATATAACACACATATATATATATATATATATATATACAAATAAACATGCTTATCAAATATAAAATTAAGTATTTTGACTCAAACAAAATAAATTATAATAATAATAAGTTAATATGGAAAATCAAGTGAGAGGAAGTACGATTTAACCCTGGCTTTGAAAATCTGTGTGTGTATACAATTTTAGAAGTTTTTAACTATGCAAATCTATGCCTAACAATATTATCGTAATATGACTTTATAATACAGGAATATTTTTTAATTACCAGAAAAATTTTAACCACAGTATCAGTATCAGTTACTTATTACATTTATGTATTTATAAATAAAAAAACGGACCTAGTAATTTATCTCTTTAAAACAAGTAAATAGCAGGCAATCTATCATGTTACTACGACTAGCGCGCATCAATACTACGTTTTCATTGAATAATCGCATCGTTTCCCTGTTTACGCACACACACTCATAACGCGGGTGTGTGGCGGGGGAGACGCAGCGGGCGGGGGCGCAACCCCTCAACACCTGCGCCCGCGCAACCTACTAGTTTCGTCTTGACCGTTGACCGTGACCTACTTAACGTCACATGACACGCGCGCGCGAAATTAATCACTGGACTGAGAATTATTTCTTGTGGCCCAGGCCACACGGTTCGTTTTACGTGAGCAGACATGCTCAAGGACGAGGAAGACCGGCGCTCTCACAACACTTGTACGACGACGTGGTTGCGTACTTCGAAGAAGACCCGCGAGGAAGCACTAATGATGCCGCTCGTCAGTTTGGCATATGCTCAGTACTCCGCCTGGAAAATAATTCATTCGGACGGCTTGCATCCATACTATTACCAAAAAGTACAACAGCTGACGTCCGTGGACCGAGCGCCAAGGATTGCTTTGTGTAATTGATTGTTAAACAATCCTAACGCCAATGTATCGTTTTCAAATGAATGCCTGTTTACGCGGATTGGAGTCAATTTTTTTATTGAGATTAAGTGAAGTGTTTATGTTAGTGAACCAAACACAGTTGAAGTGTTAAAGCAGTGAATTTTAGACGCTTTTAACCAAGTGCGACAACAACAAAATGTCCTTATTTCTGTAAAAGGAAACTGACATAAAAGGGCGCGCCTGTGCATTGATAATGAAGGTAAACATTTTAAACAATTATTAAAATCCGTGTAGGTAGATGTTGTGTAGATTTTAGGACAATACAAAAGTAATGCACACAATAAATACTCTCTCTCGCACTCTTTAAATACGCCAAGATTCGTTTAAATTGTAGGTTAGGAGCTACCTAGTTTTGAAAACGTGATATTTTCGACAAATAAGTAGATACCTAATAACTAAAACGTAACGTAACGTGTTGCAAAACGTAAAGTGTTTTTCCTAAGCCAGAAAAAGTATTAAGGGATAGTTAGATTACAAAATGAAAGTGTTTTGACTAATTTGATTATTATTACGCTTACGCGCGGAAGCGCCCTTTTGGGGAACTCAGCTGAGTGGGCGTTGTCAGTGCACTCTCAACCTTATTCCGATTCCATGTTAATTTGTTTTTCTTTGAGAAAGGTAGTAAGAAGTAACCTACGATAGTGAAACAAGATGTGCGTATTTCATTGACATGTTGCGTGCCAATAGTTTCATTGAGTAAAAAGACGGATGTCCACACATTTTTTGTCAATTTCAGTAAAAAACAAAGCGTAATAACTCTGTCATTTTTAATCGAAAAAAAAATCGGTTTGCACTTTTACAATTAAGACCTTTGTCTACATACGTGATTAAATTTTTTATGGTAAATAAAAAATAACGGTGTATAAGTGCAGGAGTATGGATTCAATTGGCAATGACTGAAATCTGTGCCTAACAATATTGTAATGTATAGAGATATAATCTTACGTATGTATGGCTCACGGATAGATTTTAATACAGATGTCACCAAATTACGGAGTCTTTAGAACCGTCCCGAAGAAAGTACAATTGTTCGAAATAAATGTTTATGTAAATTTTTCAACTGAAGTATGAGATGAAAGTAAATTGAAACGGAATGAGATGGTAAAACTAAAAAGAAAATACGGAGTTGTCGTGAATAAATTACTACGATATCGCTTTGTGTATAAATTGTTAGGTACATTTTTTGAATGTTTTCTGAATACATTATTAGTTTTAGTTGAAATGTATTCAACGTTCAAAACCTTTTTTGATGTAGTTGACTTCGTTAGCCCAATGTTGATTTGCAAACTAAATTTCGGCCGCAAGATTCACTTGTACTCCGCTTTGAATAGAGCGATTCTGAAATATTTCTATAAGGTTTTATTCAGATTGTTCAAACTTGCTGAATTTATAAGTTTTCCTAATGAAGTATGGGGTAAAAAGCTCGAAAATAATCCTGGAATCAAGGTAAGGGTGCCCTCTCGTCATCCAATTTAGTGTCATTTTTTCAAAGGCATCTTCGTATTTCGGAAGTTTGATTTATCCGTGACTAGCTACCCGTCCCGGCTTCGCATGAGTGCAATCTAGATACCAATGTTTTTTTTTCTGAATTTATTATAACTATTTACTCGTATGTAACAATGTGGCTTATTTAAAAGATCGAATACTATTAAAGGTATTATCTGCATGACCCAAGGTTGACTAGTAGAGAATGCTTCTAGCATTAAATCCGCCTTTTGTACTTTTTATTTTGAGCAATAATGTTTTTAAATAAATAAATAAATAAAGGATAAAATAGAAAATGTTAGAATATATTGTATGCGTATACATAGATAGGTATATTCTCCTCGCATCACTCAATCTAGTAAAAAAACCGCATCAAAATCGATTGCCTAGTTTAAAAAATTTTGTTTAATAATATACGAGATATTCATTATCATGTAGGTATTATAATTGTACTGATATTTCATTCGTCACAATTAGTCCTTTAATTAATAAATTAACTTCATTAATCAATTCTCATTCTCTTCGGCGGATCTCATCCCTGCTTCTTCATCTATAAAATCTTTCACGTAAATCACGACGTTTAATTTATTCTAATTAACTTCGATGGAGTTTTAATGACCAAAGTAATTTGTGTTTATTCATATAGCGATAATAGATGGAATTAAGGAGTTAGTATTTTATGTTATGCCTTAAATTAAATTAATAAATCAGATCGAATTTGAAAAAAAAACAAAACTGTCTTACAGGCCTAGCATACGCAATACGTCAAATTTATCGCATGAGACGACAAAAGTTGGTTGGCTAATTGCACACCGCACCCGTATTTTTAGCCAATCAACAGTTGACGTACTGATTTCAGTCGATTTTGACGTTTGCTAAGAGCGCGATAAAATTGAGTCGCGTTGCGTACGCTAGGCCTGATTGAGATAAATTTTGTATCTTGCAAGGAATACGTATTACTGATACATATTATAAAGGTAAGGAGTTTGTTTTTTTGATCTCGCTAATCTTAGGAAGTACTGGTATATCTTTTTGGCAAATACATAATATATAAATGTGAAATAACTAGATAAATTTGTTAAAAATAGCTGCAGAGTTGGTTTGAAAGAGTTTGTCAGGGCAACAGATCCTTATCCATGTCTGGACTTCATTAACGTGAAATTGAATTACCATATTGTATGTGATAAAAAAATGTAAACAGAAACCCAAGTACTTGCCTAGATAGAAGAAAAGAAAAACTTAAACAAAGGATTTATTCAATTGACCGTGTTAAAAGTCTCGTTACCATTATAATTCAATGCCCTGAGAAACAGATGGTTGTGGCATTTGGATGTAGCAAATACATTTCATAAAAAACTTTTGAATCAGAGCTTAAAATCAGCCGAAGATAGAGTATTCTAATGAGTAGTTTTAAGGTAGACTCATATAACTAACTTAAAAATTGATATTTTTTCCCATTTAAACTTTCAAGGGCGGTGTTACCCCCATATCCCCTTATTTTCAAAATAAAAAGTAGCCTATGTCCGTTCTAGAGGTACAACGTATACCTATACCAAATTACACGAAAATCGGTACAGCAGTTTAGGCGTGAAAGCCGGACGGACGAACAGACGGATACACAGAGTTACTTTAGTATAATATTAGTATGGATGGTATTCATATAAGTTTCAAGGCTCCAAATAAATTAATATCTTCCTTGCAAGATGAATTAGCTTTCTTTCCTTTGAGTAGATATTTGATTTCCTTGTATTAAGAGGGACGGCTCTTGCCAGAAGTGTGCATGCACTCAATAGACTTGCCAGCCCTGGCACGAGTAGCAGACATCGCAGTAAAATGATAAACCACGTATAACACAATGGATTCACCGAAGTATGTCTTGTTTGCTAACTACCTTCTGTACAAAGATAAGTAAGTACGCAAACGCATAATGTTACCATGAATTGGAACTGTCTCGTTTTTATTTGTTTATTTAACTACACAGATGTCGATTAGGCGGTAGTATATCTTACGGTGGCATATACATTATCAATTTTTTTTTATTTTGTAAGGCTTTTAGATAGGTAAATTATTGATTTTTACATTTTGTTTTTGTTATTTTTTTATGTTGATAAGATTTAAGATAATTTTTGACTTTTACATTCGTTTTTGTTTATTTTTTGTAGTGATAGGCTTTAAGAAAAATTATTGATTTTAACATTTCTTTTTGTTTATATTTTTTGTGTTGATTGGCATACATTCTGAATTTATTATTCATCCATCCATCCATCCATCAGCCTCTTTTTGTCCACTGCTGGACATAGGCCTCCCCTACAGAACGCCACAACGCGCGGTCCTGCGCTTTCTGCATCCAGCGGCTCCCCGCACATCTGACGATGTCGTCAGTCCATCGTGTTGGGGGCCGCCCATTTATTATTAATTTATTAATTTATTATTATTATTAAATAATTAATTAATCTTGCAATCTATATCATTCTACATTTTTTTTAATAATTTAATTATTAATAATACTGCCCGAAAATACTACATCAAATTACGTTAGTAGTACAGTCGGGTTAGCCCGAGATGATTATTGCAATACTACCCGAAAATACTACATCACAATTAGGTAGTAGTACATTCGGGCGAGCCCGAGTTATAAATTGCCCGTGTAGCCCTAAGCCGGCCTGCGCGAATGGAGACTTAAAGCCTTGTTTTGCCGATGCCATTTTTAACACGCTTTTATTAGCTAGGGTTGTATGTATGTAACGGAATCTTTGAATCTTAATTTGACCCACTTCCCGGTCTTTGATTAAGATGAAATTTTGCACACGCTCTGAGTTCTGATGACAATACATGACTAGCTAAGAAACGTCATTACAAATCCAATATGGCGGCCTCCCCAAGATGGCGAACTGACTGTTTGAAATGCACTTCCATGATATGGGTATCAAAAGAAAGGGTTTGCTGTCAGGAATAAGAAAAATATTGTCACGTGATTCAAATCTAATATGGCGGGCGTCCAAGATAACGGACAGGCTATTTGAAATGCACCCCTATGATATGGGTATTAAATGAAAGGGTTTGCTGAATGGGATACGAAAAAGAATTATATAATTGTTGATACATGAGAAAACTAAAGAGTAGAAAATAAAAATAATAGTTTAAAAAACTAAAAAACACGCGGTTAAAAAGTAGAAAATAAAAATAATAGTTTAAAAAACTAAAAAACACGCTTTTAGCTCGCACTAAAAATTACAAAATAATTCAGACATTTAAGAAAGAAAGCGTGGAGCGTTTTGTCCAAAAAGAGTAAAGATAACATAAACGAGTGCGAGCTAAAAGCGTGTTTTTTAGTTTTTTAAACTATTATTTTTTACGTCTACAAAATGTTTAATCAAAGGCAAACACCTTTATTTTTCGTATCTTCTAGAAGACAACCTTTATTTTTTATATGGGTTCAGTTGACTGATTATTAACATTATGTGTTAGCCAAAAATTGACTAATAGAAAATGTTGCGGAATCAACCTATCTGTACTATACTAATATTATAAATCTGAAGAGTTTATTTGTATGTTTGAACACGCTAATCTTAGGAACTACTGTTTCAAATTAAAAAATCTTGTAATGGATAGTCCATTTATCGATACAGGCTTTAAGCTATATTAAATCACGCTATGGTTAAATAGGAGCGAAAAATAAGAAAAAAATGTGGAAAAATCCGCGTGTGAAATCGCTACGGGCAGCTAGTATCCAATATTAACACTTGTAACCTCAGTTAATGAATTATTTTCTAATCTGACCTCTGTTTAAGTTACCTAATGGACATTTTCCCGTCTATATCATTAATTTTGTTTTCCGTATATTGAATGTTTGCAGTTATTATCGTAAAAGCAGTGATAGCTTATTACACAAGCGGTTATCATTAAAATAATAACTAGCACATATTATCCTTATTTCTTCTTGGTTTGTAATTATCAAAGCTAACCTTTATATAGTTTGTGTTATCTATCATCTGTCTTCGTCTAGATGTGGAAATTAGACCACATAGAAGATAAAAGGTAGACTCTGGCACAATAACACTGCTTATTATTTTCCTCTGATAAAATTTATTTTTGCTCTTTTGTCATAGCTTGACGTCATTTTGAACTAGCTGTTGCCGTTACTTCGTACATGCTATGTTTATCTCGTACCTCATCAATTTCATGAAAACCCATTCAGTAATTATTACGTGAATGATTCACAAATATACATTCATATATTTTATAAACTTTCGCGATGTTGGTATGTTTATGTTAACTTATAAGCCAGCAGTTGATTAGATCTAATAAAAACATCTAAAAGAACCTACTAGATACCTATTTCTATTATAGAACTAGCGGACGCGACCGACTTCGTCCTGTCAAAAAGATTTGGAATGTCCCTCGACTCTAAATTTTAGTTTGAAAACGTTTGTACTGGAAAAAGAAAAGGGCTGTCGTCAGAATTTTCCCGGCAATTATTCGAATTTTTCTCGCCCTAAAAATCAACCTTGGACTGCAACGAACATTTTAAAAAAGAATTGTCAAAATTGGTGTAAGCGTTGTCGAGTTATGCGCTTACCAACACATTTTGCGATTCATTTTTATATAATAGTTATATATCGTTCGATCTGAAGTAATAAAAAATAATGGACTTTACATAATCTAGGTAGGTATAAAAAGAAATTTCACTGCCGAGTCGCTGTTGTTTCTTATTTCATAAATTTTATAGTTGTACGAACTTTACGACGTGACTCACGTGGCGAGGAGTCAAGGTTACGGCAAACTCTGTTCAGGTTTTTATCGTTTTACGTAAGGGTATAGACGTGAGTCTATGACAGAAATGAGACAACGACCAGAGAGAGAGAGACACTACACCCAGACCCGAGACAATATAGAAAAAATATTTTTCCATATTTACCCGACTGGGGATCGAACCCGGAACTTCGGAGATGGCGCGACGCCAAAGTCCTGCCGGCTCGGCTATGGAGGTGTATTAGACCAATACTGCATGATTGATCCAGTCATTTACGCATAACATAGCGAGTTAGAGATTGCTACTGTAATGATTACTCCGGTATCTTCTCGGTAGAAATAGCTTTCAAACCGATTGTAAAATCTCTCTGTTCAATGACGATTCAAAAGATTTATTATGTAGCCTTAAAACATACATTTAGTTTGATGGGAATGGTTTCTAATGTAGAAAGATATTCGATTTTTTTTAACTCTGTTATCAATCATAATTCAGTAATTAGTGACACCTTTTATTACCCTAGTATGGACACCAGAGTCTCAAAAAAGTAGTGTATACCCAATTACTTTTGTATGTTCTGTTTTAGTATGTTACAGTATACTTTAAGACTTTTAATACAGATAATAAATGATTATACTATTATTATTACTTAAAATCTAGGTTTACTTTATTTCCTCAATATGTTTACACTCCCCACCATCTTAGTTAGAGCTGTAACCGCGATTGTTATGTCGACGCGTTTCCACGCATTCAGTTGCATAACATCGATAATGGGCGCGATGCAAGTGCGCGCGTGTTGTTTGCCGGCGTATTGCGCGACGAGCTTACTATTAATTACAAAGGTCATTAGTGCAACTTTGTAGTCAGTGGTGTGTATCAAGAAGAATCTTACGGAATTTTAAGCTTAGGGGAGATAGGAGCCTTCGTACCCCTAAAGTCATACTACGAGGTGTGGTCACCATCACCTACAATCTTTGTTTTGTCCAGCATGTACTATATATGTGGGATAGTGAGCATAACCAAATGTAGTACATGTACGATGACTACGTATGTGTATCCGAATGGGGAGAGTGACAGTTAGATTTTGACCGACGAAAGACTTATTATTATGTGTTTATACACATCTTGCATATTTGTCGTTAAACTATAAAGTTTAAAGTAGTTTGGGGAGCTCCGGAAACCTTACTCACACGCAGGAACACAACACCGAAATTATTGTTATTTGGCTGCGGTCTTCTGTAAGGTGGAGGTATTTCACCAGTCGGGCTGCTCCAGTTCGAGCGATTGGCTATTATATTTTGATTTTATACAATTGCTTTCTTTTCATATCCCATCTGTATATTTACTTCGTAAGTACATCCTAAATAATATGGTCGGCAGCTTCGAGGAATGACAGTCTGCTGAGCTAGTCCGTGTCAGCCCCTGTCTGACAGGCTGCAAGACCAATCGCTGAAGAAAGAAGTACTTTTCTAGGTCAATAGTATTTTTATTTTTTTAATCGTTCTTTAATATACCTAATATTAAATAACGATTTGATATATCTATATAAATGAAAATAAAAGGCATCGTATGAATAAGCATACCTTCAGAAATACTAGACCAAATTGCTCCTTCTTAGCTAGTTTAAAATAAAATATAATTTAACGTTTGGAAACGTCTAGAAGGGAGGAATATTCAGTTTTGAAGTTTATCAGACTGTTGACCTACCTAATATTAATATCCTGATAGACTTATCAACAAGTAATAATAACTGAATGGATTCTGATGATAACCTACTGACTTCCATAGTGATTGTTGTGTGACGTAATGCAATGGACAGTGGCCGGAAAGGTAATCTGACCAGATAATCATTTTTATGGGATTTGTTAGGGTTCCGTAGTCAAATGACGAAAAACGGAACCCTTATGGATTCGTCATGTCAGTCTGTCTATCTGTCCTTCCGTCCGTTCCGCATGCCACAGCCACTTTTTTTAAACTTTAAGACCTATTACTGTTGTAACTTGGTATATACTTCGAGATGTATTACGGGATCCCCATACTCTTACTTAAAATTTCATAGGGAGTGAGACATACTAGACTAACATATGGAATACTTTTTATCCGGAATAACGCAGACAAAGTCACGGGCAACAGCTCGTAGAATGTACTTGAATAAGCGATTCATAGATCACTCTTGTATCAATGTATCTTTGCGTGTTTATGCTTGGTTTTCTTTTAATCTGCGAAGAGTTTCTTTCTAGCACAGTAATGAAATTAATTAGAAGATGAAAGTGACAATTTTAATTTGGGGAATTATCTCTTTAAAAAATGGACGATATAATGAAAGGTAAGGTACTCTTCATCCCTATTAAAATGTGTAATAAGCTGCGGGCACACGAGTGTGCGGTGAGATAACGATATCCTGCGAGGCTTTAATTAAAATTAACTGCCCTCGTTTTACGACCGCTATGTAAAAGTTGAAAACATACCTACTTTACCTTAATACCTTTTAGCGTTTTAGGAAAATAGATGGATTGTGAGTCCCTATATTTTGTACATCAAGATCCATTTTGCACCTTATTCCATATCCACCTTATCCTTATTCCACCTGATGTTGAGTGTAATGAGGTCCTAGCTTAAAGAGACAAGTACAACATAAGAAATCTGTCACTGAACTTGTCGCCCTTACCTTGAAGGCTTGATCCCTGCCACTAATGTAGCGCCCCTCAGGAGCTCTGGAAACATAACTCACACGCAGGAACACAACAACACCGAAGTGATTGTTATTTGGCTGAGATCTTCTGTAAGGTTTCATCAGTCGAGCTGTCAGTTCGAGCGATAAATCACTATGCCCTACCTTTCTCAAATTCTATGTATGCTGTTAGCGACCGGAAGACATGTTTGATGCAATGACTTTTAGAGAATTTTTGGGAATCTTACGGCTAAATACTAATTAAATGTACCCAATAATAAATGACGGCCATAAACAAGTTTCCACATATAGAACACAGTATACATACTAACAAAACGTTCGTTTGACATCTAATCGCACAAATAAAGCAGTAATAAAACGTACGAATGTAGATTATTAAATAAGAAGAAATTAAAAAAGCAGGTGGAAAATAGTGCGATGTTTATAAAACAAGTTAAGACAAGACATGGAAATGATTAAAGTCATAGTAACAAATACAAACTAGTTAGGTTATGTTAGGTTATATAGCAGGTGCTTCCTGCTCATATGCTTTACTGATTCCCTAATAACGAAAAAGGAAAACCCGGTTTTCTTTCCCGAGATTTGTAGAACCAACACAATAATTGGGTACTTGACAGTGTTAACAATAAAATATGAAAAGTGTTAGATATGTTAGCTTATTAGTTAAGTAATCATTTTGCATTTTTACTTTTTAATTAAAAGCATAGTTAGTATTTTATTTTTGCAAAATAAATTTTAGTTTTTTTATCTGTAGAACAAAAGAACCGAAACGGAAAATTATTTATTTTAATGTGGCGAAACAATTATTATTTTACCGATTAAATTGAATTATTGTGTCTCTGATCGTATAAAGAATTTATTGAAACATTTTCCATTTATCTTAATTAAGTCGTTCCTATGCGTATCGGTTCGTTGTCTAGGACGTTGACGTCATAATTGCAACAATGACGCGACTAGGCGTTTTCGCGCGCTTTTTAAATGTGTTACACAAAATCTTATTTTTCTCTGGTTATTTATATTATTTCCAGATAAATCGAATTGCTTGGGATATAAAATGAACGGGCGCACATTTTACAATACTTTTTCAAAAACTGTCAAGTAGCCAATTGTTCTCCTCAAGATGACTGTGTGTTAGGTATCATAACATCAATCAAATGATGCCATCGGTGGTATTGGATCATTTTCCCCACACCACATAATAGCTGTGATTATAACAAGTTACCAATTACATGCATAGTAGTGATGTCATGAGACATCAATGGTTTCATATCCGTTTTCGTATAAATGTTGTATTTTCCTTGTGTTAGTTTTTAGTAAAGATAAAATTTTACCTATTTCTACTTTTTCTACTAGCTGTTGCCAGTGGCTCTGCTCGCGATATTTTTGTATAAATGGTATCCTATGTGTTAATCTAGTATGTCCTCTTTTTCTACCGAATTTTATTTAAATCCGTTCAGTAGTTATTCGCGTTTATAATATTAGTTACCACAGATTAATTGCTACCCAATTAAGTAATTGCATTTTTCCTCTCTTATTTTGCTGATAGAGCCG
The DNA here is from genome assembly GCA_037074685.1 of Glyphodes pyloalis. Classification (NCBI taxonomy): domain Eukaryota; kingdom Metazoa; phylum Arthropoda; class Insecta; order Lepidoptera; family Crambidae; genus Glyphodes; species Glyphodes pyloalis. The sequence goes on along the minus strand of JAYKKO010000024.1, from coordinate 1,471,879 downwards.
CACCCTACTCGCCCTTTAGTTTGTAGATATTGGGTGACCACTGACAACCAGCGTCGTTACATTTGGGCCTCCTATTCAAATGTACGGCATAATGCTGAGTGGGTAACCTTTTTGGCACATTGTAGACTTGAAACTATGTATCTATTTATGATATTACTGTTAAATGTTTTGTGCTAAATAATTTTTTCTTTCTTCCTTTCTAATTAGACTAGTAGGATGTGAAAATCTTAGTTCCTATTTTGCATTGTACCGCTTTTTTTTGTGTGGATTATAATAATATGTCTATAAAATGTTGTCCGTACAATTTCAAAAGTATATAAACAAAATAACCACACATATCCTACATATAAAGATATTTCAAAAAGACTTATCAACGTTACAGGAGACCCAAAGGCTGGCTGCTACCTCGCCCAGCGTCTTTCAATCGCCATTCAGCGAGGTAATGCAGCCAGCATTTTGGGTACCTTACCACGGGGACCTTCTTTGTTTATTTAATTTTTTTTTTATTAACTTTAGTTAGAATTTTTTGTAAGCTAGTGTTATCTTAAGTTTATTTGTTTTGTTTATGTAATAAATTACTCCTACAAATATTATACCAAATTTATAAGACGGCATGGATATCTGAAGGAATCGTGTCTTACTCTTTCACGCAAACACCACGTAGAAACCTACTGAATTTCATCCAGAATCGTTCAGTGGTTTATTGGATGAAATTTCGTAGATAGAGACAATAACGGACGAGTAACTAGATGAACATTTGGGATACTTTTTATACCGAAATAAAGTCGCAAAAAAACGGTCCATTCGGCCACAATTCTATTAATCTAATCGTTAATGAGGTCCACTTGAAACCTCCACTCCAACATTCGAAACGTCCTTGACTTTATCGGGCCCATCTTTCAGCTTAACTAAATACGTTCTATGGGGCTAATTCGTTTTGCGGAGCGCTTTGTGAGGCGGCCTTGACATTCGGGTCTAAGCCCGGGGCGGCGTTACGAGCCACTGCTCGTAACGCCGCCCCCACTGGGTGGAAACGTCAATAGAAGGTTGAAACTTCACACGTTTTATGGCGTGTAAACCAGCCATGGTGATAGCGAAATCCGTATTGTAACTACAGGTTAAATTGCTTTCAGTTTTAGTCTTTGCTATAAGCTTTGAGGTGAGTCCCCTGTCCCCACGCAAGCTCGGTCAAGATGAAAAAGCCACATGCAGCCGTCATCAATATTTATGAAAAGAAATACCAATGTGTTACTATAATAATCATAATCGATCCCTGTATTGCCAAAATGAATATAAACCAAAACCAAAGCTTTCAACGGTTCGGAACCTAAGTATCGAGAAGAAACCGGCTGAAAACTCATTAGTTATCCTATTTTACAATATTTAGGACTAAAAAAACTTTCAAATAAAGTGTGCGAGCGAAAAGAAAGTCGTGTCTGTATATTTTTATCGTTTAAATAGTAATTTAGTGTAAAAGCTAAACAATGCAGTTAGCATTGTGCAGGTTTTTCATCTTTATTGCACAAAAAAGTAGAACAGATGAACTTAATATACGGAGATTTTCTACCCTTCCTAAATTCATGACTGCGATTTAAGTATGAACGACGAACCTTCAACTTGAAAATTCCCTTAGTCGGGGATTGTCGAGTATCAGCGGGCAAAGCGTTCCAAAGCCGGATAACTTGCACAGTAAAAGACTTTGAGAAGAAGTTACTATTACGACTATTTTTTGTGTAGTCTAATTTTACTGGAATTGTGGTCGGCCTGCTTATGGTGTATTAATTTTCACTTTTGTGAAGCTATGCGTAGCAACAAAACCTCTTCCTACATTTGCAAAAACATTGTTACGGAATTAAAATGGAAATTTAAATTTTCAAATGGATGTATCGAAAATTGGTATTAGAAATCATTCAATCGCTTGTAAATTCTACCCAAATAACGAAAAAAAACCCCACGAAATTATATAATGTTCGCTTTAGAAGATGAAATTTATTAAGTACAAAAATATTTAAGTGTTCCTGTTGCTAAAATAATACAGACCAGATATTAGTCGAATTAGAATGAATAACTTACTAAACTCAATCATAATCTATTTGATGAAATGAAATTGTTTCACTGAAATCCGAATAAAATTTTATGAGTCGTAATGTGTGCGACATGAGAAGTCCTCTAAATCAATAAAAACCCAAGCTAAACCTTTGTATCTGAGTGCCAGTATCACAGAAATATGAAATTCCATTCTTTGATGTGAGGGTAGGATCCTATCAAATAAATCCTCGGAGATAGTAGGGCCCTCTGTGACTTGTTATAGCCCACATGATTAATGCCTACTCTCAAATTGGTATAACTTGGCTAACGCAAAAGTAAGATTATTTTTCTTCGAAAGCCAAGTGGTAAGTTGGACGGTGAATTAAAAGCTTGCGATTTATTAGCACTTCACGTGGATTAGGAGATTGTTTTCGTGAAATGTTGAATAATAATCTAGTTCGTTTAATGAATTGCTTCAGACTTATGATTTTCGTCTCGTTGATCATCTCGATGAGTAGGTATGAAGTACAATTACATTAATGTCAGGAAGTTAACTTACAATTACTACCAAAACATGCAATAGATGATTAAAAATTTTTGTTTGGTCAACAGTTAGAATACCAAAAATTATAGGTACACATAGTTTTTTTTTATCATAAAAATAAAAAAAAAGGATACAAAGTGATCAAATTTAGCGCGACGTCATTTTCATCGCACTGTTTTTACGGATTTAGTGATGTAAACACATTTGCTAACACATCCCTTCACTGAACTTCGATGCGCTATTTCATCATTAATTTGCATGTATTTGTAGAAGCTTTTGTATAGGTTTTCTTGTATTTTGAAAATCTAACTGACGGACTTAATGAGATCATTTTATTTTTACAAGTCATCATATAAAATTATCATTAAATTGTCGAAGGTAAGTATGTACAGTAAACGGTAAAATGACCTCCGCATTACTATACCGCAATCTAAATATATTTTAAACTCGAACAATTTTCTCCAAGTTCCCGAGTTGAAGTGCGCGTTTGTTTCCGCACCGGGATGGTCGGTGCTTTATCATAATTAACCGCGCAAACTTCCACAATGCCGTTTATAAAACCAGCGTAACCTAGATAATGGAGTTCCAACTTAGAGCTGTGTCGAGATGACATTAGTGCATTCTGCAAATAGAAGTCTTAGCTAATGGGTTTTGCACAAAACGCCTCTCTGCGGAGCTGAGTTCCTAGTACGTCGACAGCAAATTTAACAATTCGACAAGCAATTCGTATTTTGTGCATCTGATCGGTCGATCCTCTCCAAAACCTTCGTCACTAGACAAATTAACTCCCAGTGTAGGTACAATAATTAACTCTACAACGAATTTACTTTCATTTGATCCCACAAAATACTCCAGACTCATTATAAGAATGTAAAAGGTCCAGTGAACTCTACTGTCCAAGGCTGTTAATGAATGGATGCGGCAAATGCCATTCAATTCATTTGCGGCGACATCTTGAATTTGTTATGAGCACTAAACAAGTAAAGGGAGTGACTGGCTTGTGCCATTGAACTAATAAACGAGAGACACCAGCAGAATAGGGTATTTTACTCAATATAAGAAAAAATAAATAAATATATAATGATGTTGATTTAGCTTGGGCATAGGCAAACAGTCGGTAAGCGTTAGTTTTAATTCCTAAAAAAAAAACCGGTCAAGTGCGAGTAGGACTCGCGTGGAGAGGGTTCCGTACGTTGAGCTCATAGGTCATAATAAACTAAACAATTATTTATCAAATGTAGGTAAATAACTTACAGTTGTTGACGTCGATTTTTAAAGTAATTAATTGTTTTTCTTTAGCTAATTTACTTTGCATTGAAACGTGTTTATGGTAAAATGTTATTAGATAATTAAATGCTTCTGGAACCTGGTAAGTACTCGCATGAAAAAACTATATATGGCTGAAAATAATCACATGGCACAGGCAGGAAACAACAGAAACAACATAAATTTAACAAAACAACCCTTTTTTTTAATCCATGTACTTCTCATAGGTTTTCCTGTAATCTATAGGTAAAGAGCTATATTCCGCATTAATTTCAAAATTTTTAGCCTAGTAGTTTCGGAGATAAGGGGGGGGGGGGGATGGTCAATTTTCGCCTATTTTCTTAAATAACTTAAAAACTATTTATTTCAAGATTATAAATGGTACATATTTGCAATCCTTACAGCAAGATCTTTTATTTGATATGTCACACGATATGGTTAGTGTTAATAAAACCTGTTTTATAATCACAACACTGGCAAGATGATTGTTCCTTCTAGGTTTAAGTTTAAACTTTTATATTGTCTAATGTCTTTTACAACACTCTGTCATTCTGTTACGTATACATCTGTCTCTTGTACCATTGCTGCTACCTTTATTATATTCTTTTACCTAAAGTTTCCACTTGGATTTTCATTCCAATTTCCAACTGGTTATGGGCCCAGGATTGTTAATTGAATAAAGTGTGAGAAGATCGTGCTATGGAGAACCATCCATCGGATTTAAAGCCGGCACCAAGTTTCACAGGTATTCCCATTACGAAACTAAACGGGAGGAATTTTAACAATTGGGCATTTGCAATCCAATGTTTCTTGACGGATCAGGAGTTATGGCAAGTCGTCATAAACCCTGTAGACGACGCATCTGATCCTGACGCCAAACGTAAGGATGCTAAAGCGCGTGCAAAGATATGCCTAACATGTGAAGAGTCCATATACCCTGTGATCAGAAATGCAAAAACCGCGTTTGAGACATATAACAATCTCAAAAAAGCCTATGCTGATAGCGGCTTAACGCGGAGACTGCAACTTATGAAAAGGCTTCTCACGAACAAATATGAAGGAAAGATGGACAAGTACGTACATTCCCTGCTTAGTGTACAACAGGAGCTACAAGAGATAGGAGCTGGAGTGGAAGATGAATTTCTCGGAATTATCATCTTAGCTGGACTTCCTGAACAATTTCAGCCACTCGTCATGGCCTTAGAACATTCCAACGCGAAGATTACTTCGGAAGGCGTAGTGTCAGCTCTTCTGAAGGAAGACTCTCGATCTGCCTGCACTACGAGTACTCGACCCCTGCCTGAACCTGCAACTACGGCGCTGCAAACTAAACAGAAAAAGAAATTCTTCTGTACATATTGTAAAAAGTTAGGGCACCTAGTTTCTGAATGTAGAAATAAAAACAAGAAAGTTTCGGCAAAGGTTTATTCAAACAATATATCGGAATTTACATTTTCATCTTGTTTATCTTCACCTTCATCCACAGGTTCACAAGATTGGTTCATAGATTCTGGTGCAAGCTCACACATGAGCAACAGGAAGGATTGGTATGAGACCTTATCGACTTGCATTATTCCTGTGACTGTTGCAAATAAGAACCAACTTCTTAGTCAGGGCAGAGGTACTGTAAATATAAATATTTCCGATAGTGTAAATAAGATTAGCGATGTTTTATACGTTCCGGGTTTAGCTACCAATCTTCTATCTGTAAATAGTTTAGTTAGGAAAGGATTCGATGTTTTGTTTACATCCGAAGATGCGACAATTACTTTGTCAGGTGGATGTCAAATGACAGGTAAAGTCATAGCGACAGGATCGAACCATAAAGGTATGTACAGACTTAACGTCAATAAGTCGCATGCTCTGTACACTCCTACCAAAGAGTCCGCCATACTTTGGCATAGACGTCTTGGTCATGTCAATTCTAACATAAGTTTTAAGAAACAAATGCTTAGGCATAGACTTTCATGGAACTTTTACAGAAAAGTGTATTCCATGCCTACAAGGGAAATTTGCCAAAAAACCCTTCAAAAACTCGAATACAAAAACGAGTGAGGTTCTCGAGCTAATTCACTCGGACCTATGTGGACCTATGAGTACACAATCTTGGGGTGGAGCACTTTATTTACTAACTTTTACTGACGACTTTAGTCGCAAAACTTTTGGATATCTTTTAAAATCGAAATCAGAAGTTTTCAGCAAATTTGTAGAGTTTAAGCATCTGGTGGAAAACCAAACTGGCAAGCGTATCAAAGTTCTGCGTTCAGACAACGGTCGTGAGTATGTCAATAAGGACATGTCTACCTTCTTGAAAGAGAGTGGTATCCTACATCAGACTACTATTCCATATACTCCTCAGCAGAATGGAATTTCAGAACGTGCGAATCGTACTATTATTGAGAAAGCCAGATCAATGCTTAAAGACTCAAACTTGTCTCTTGCTTATTGGGGAGAAGCGGTAAATACGGCTATTTATTTAAAAAACCGTACTCCTACGCAATCATTGAAGAACAAAATTCCAGAAGAAGTGTGGACTAGGAAAAAAGTTAACCTTTCGCACTTAAAAGTTTTTGGTTGCGAAGCCCACGTTCTTGTGCCTAAAGAAAAGCGTACTAAACTGGAATCTAAAACCCAGACTTGCATATTCGTAGGTTATGCTACTGAAAGCAAAGGTTACCGTCTCATAGATCCCCAAAACCCTCGAACTATCATAGTTGCGAGAGATGTAGTCTTCATAGAAGAAAAAACGACAATTATGCCTAAACCAAATTCTTCTGACAGCAAACTTCCACCATCACCGCGACCGCAAGAAGTATTTGTGCCTTTAGAAGATGAACCAGTTCCACTGTCACATTTTCAACCTCAGCCAGGTCCACCTGTAACGCCTAGTGCATCATCTTCAGATGAACCTATAATACCTAAAGTTTCTGCAGATGTTCCAGTTTCTTCGGTGGATTTCCCTCTTGAAAATGGAGCACCTGAATCTCAAAGAAGATATCCAACTCGTGAAAGGCGACCTCCTGAAAGATTTCAGGAAAACCTTTACATGACGTCGGATCAAGAGCCAGAAACATACAAAGAAGTCATTGAACATCCTCAAAAAGAAAAATGGATTGAGGCAATGAAGGCTGAATTTAATTCCCTAGAAAAACATGGGACATGGATGCTAGTTGATCGACCTTCTGGTAGAAAAACTACCAAATGTAAGTGGGTCTACAAAATAAAAAAGGACACAAGTGGTAATATTACGAAGTACAAAGCTAGATTAGTCGCAAAAGGTTTCACTCAAGTAGCCGGAGTAGACTATGGCGAAACCTTCTCACCTGTGGCTAGACTGTCTTCTGTGCGACTTTTATTTGCTTTTGCTGCTCATCACGGATTATTGGTAGATCACTTAGATGTTGAAACAGCTTTCTTAAATGGAGATCTTGAAGAAGAGATCTACATGGAACAACCTGAGGGTTTCTCCACTGATCCAAAAGGAAAGGTTTGTTTACTTAAAAAGGCCCTTTACGGTCTTAAACAAGCACCGCGCCAATGGAACGCGAAAGTGTGTGAGGCAATGCACAAACTGTATCTCAAACAGACAGCAAATGAACACTGTCTATACTATCGACGAGACGGAAACGATCTTCTTATCGTAGCTGTATTTGTGGATGATTTTTTCGTTGTCTCTACAAAGGACAGTATGAAGATCGAATTCAAGAATAAACTTAAAAAAATGTTTACAGTCAAAGACCTTGGAGTTTGCAAAGACTGTCTTGGCATGAGAGTAGAACAGCATAGTTCTGGAAACATATCTCTTGACCAAACTAAATACATTGAAAAGCTTATAAATAAATTCGGTTTGACAGATGCAATTTCGGTGACAACTCCTTTAGAACCCGGCATAAAACTGCTGCCTAGATCTTCAAATGAAGAAAATGCAGAAGTTCCATATCAGGAACTTATCGGCTCACTAATGTACATTGCAATATGTACTAGACCCGATATTGCCCATTCGGTCTCATACCTCTCTCAATTCAATGCACATTACGGGGGGATACACTGGAAGGCCGCTAAGCGGGTTCTTCGGTACCTTAAAGGCACCAAAAACCGTCGTCTGCATTTTAGGTCATCTGAAAAATGTTTGCCGGTAGCATATGTCGATGCGGACTATGGAAACAATCTTGTGGACCGAAGATCGTTCACGGGATATGCTTTCCTAATGAGTGGAGCCCCAATATCTTGGGAAGCCCGCAAGCAGCGTACTGTAGCCCTGTCCACGACAGAAGCCGAGTACATGGCTCTTGCGGAAGCTTGCAAAGAGGCTATTTACCTCCAGTCACTCATTAGGGAAATGTTTGCCATCTCACAACCCATCGTCATTCATACAGACAATCAAAGCTCACTAAAACTTGCCCACAACAACACATACCACGCACGTACAAAACACATCGACATAAGACATCATTTCATTCGAGACTCACTTTCACACCATAACATTCGGCTACAGTTCATACCAACAAACAACATGATCGCTGACATTCTTACTAAACCTTTGCCGAAACTAAAGCACACCAAGTGTGCAAATGGTTTAGGGTTAAGTTAGGTTTGTACAGTGTTTTTCATATTATCATGTTTTTGTAAATATTATGTAGCTAGGTGTAAAGTTAGTAATAGGTAGATGTCTTGTACAGTATGTTTTATTTAATGTGTATATACAGGGTGTACATAAGTGTTGTGATTACGGGGAGGTGTTAATAAAACCTGTTTTATAATCACAACACTGGCAAGATGATTGTTCCTTCTAGGTTTAAGTTTAAACTTTTATATTGTCTAATGTCTTTTACAACACTCTGTCATTCTGTTACGTATACATCTGTCTCTTGTACCATTGCTGCTACCTTTATTATATTCTTTTACCTAAAGTTTCCACTTGGATTTTCATTCCAATTTCCAACTGTTAGCAAATTTTTTTTTTAATGTTGTGATTTACCCTCCAAAAGGGACCCCCAAATTCATAATTATTTATTTACGTTACACATGCACCTTTGGGTCTTTAACTTACATATGTGTACCAAATTTCATCTCAATTGGTCCAGTGGTTTCAGAGTAATCGGCTGTGACAGACGGACGGACAGACAGACTCGCGAGTGATCCTATAAGGGTTCCGTTTTTTTCCTTTTGAGGTACGGAACCCTAAAAACAAAATATTTTTGTGTAGGGTTCAGTTTATTGCGGAACTCTTAAAACGAATGTAATATCTATTGACCTTTGCGTGCTGGTCACCGTTTTCTATCGGGCGACCATATTGCTTGTTTGCTCCCTATGTCCACAAATCTCTATTCATGAAGCAAACATGGTCAAACATAACGTACGTAGTGTACATATGGGACATTCATGTGTTAACTTGGTAAATAGGTATTGTGAATCGAAATTGATTTACTCAAAAACTGTTGATTATTGTAGAGAAACAGACACAGTTCCGGCAACGTACTAGGTAAAAGGTCACAAGCCGGTGAGCTTGACGATTATTGTTTTGTATTTAATTAAATTTTGTATATTTGTACACATAATGCAGTATTTTTTTTTTTTTTTTGTTTTTGATATAACCATAAAACTCTATATGTAATAATATATTAACCACATGATGCTAATGCCGAGTCTTAGAAGTTAATAAATAACATAATACAACCGATGCAGGAATCATTATCACTATTTTCACGATTATATCGTAAAGTTGCGACATTTTTAATTGAACTCCGAAACCACACGTGTCTTACTAAATCACTAGCTGACCAATAAATACACCAAAAAATTTTTTCTCAGTTCAATTAGGTTCAATGTAACGCATTTCAATCGTCATTGAATACAATAAGAAGTGTCGAGAGGTAAGCAGGAGCAGACCACTCGTTCACAAGCATGACGTATGCGCTAGCCATCGCTTCAATGTTCAAGTGAATGTAGTGGCACGAATAGGTCGTAGTTATAAATCCTTCGTTTCCAATTTTTATGGCGAATCCATCCCAGTAGTCGGAAGTGTGTGATAGAAATATCCGATTTGTTCGTATGAATCTCCAGCACGCCCCGGGAATTCCGTAATGGCATTATAAGTCACCACGCCCGAGGCGCCACTGAAGCTATCGCTTTTAAATCAGCCGTCTCCGATCATAAGTCGATGTGTACCCTCGGGAAATCGATTTATTCTTCAGAAAATGTTGGTATCACATTTTGAGAGACTCTGTATCTTCTTTTACTAAAGTTTTGATTAGAAGTAAATATCAACTTTGACAGGCTCGGTGGAACAATGTTAGCGTTACTGGCTGTTGAATGAAGACTATGTAAACAGTAAACTGCATGCCAGACTTAATACTTTGGACTTTGTACCGCTCTTATGTTATAAGCATAAGAAGTAATATTGAACTGCGAGTATTTACCGTGATAGGTTGTATGTGATGTGTATACAATTGTATACAATTTTGACACTCTGTGTTGTCAATTTAACGATTTTTTTCCAAATAGTTGCTTTTATGTTATGTTCCCTGCTTACCTTTGTTAATTGGTAGGTATAAAAGTATAGCAGTCGTCTGCAACTCCGTAAAAACTCACAAATCTGTTCATTCGTTTAGAAGCTGATATAACTACAGATAAGATAGCATAAATATATCAAGTCTTTATTAAAGGCCGCCTTCCAGTCGTTGAACTACAAAACGTAAAATCCTCGTAACACTAAAGTATCGAATATTTCATATGAAATATGTAAAGGAATAAATAATAAAATGACTAAGTGTTTTTTATGAGACATCAATCATGGTTATTCAATTACAGTTCTGCACTTAATTTGTAAATACTATTCAGCAATTTACTGCAATCCAAATTCTTTCATAAACCAAGAACATAAAGTCGGATTTCAATCAATTCTAGAGACCAGTCGTCGCCACGTGCTGTAGTATGACGCGACGTGTCACATCTGTTCATCTCCGAAGCTAATTACCTCCGTCAATTATCCCGACAATCAACGTGTTTTCAAGATTGGTGCCTGTTTGTGTACGTAACCACTGGGCTGGATCATGTAATGCCGTTTTAATCTTGTTTATCGCGAACTTAAATAGGTTTTCCTTTCAACGTCCTTCGTCAGAACTGACAGCAACATCCGAATTGTCCGGTCGTTATAAGTTACAAAGGAACAAGTCGTCCGAAGTTATCGGAACTTAATTCTTTTCTTATAATTCGTTAGAGATATTTCACTTGAATAAAGGCTTTAGAGCACAATGTATAAACGTACAATTGCTTTCATAACACAGCTTAAATAATTCGATTTTAATTAGTCGGGCCCCAGATTTTATTACATTAAGCGTGCCTTATAATCTTATCTCGGTTGGCAACACGACTACGAAATATTTACGAACGTATTTGGATTTTGGACCTTCCGTCTTAGTGGACCATTAAACTGGTAACTATAGTTAACTGATAGCTATCAGTGAGGTGTAATTGTATCAGGGATTCAGGGCTATTATCTAAGCTGGTGGTGTTGTGGTGGTTCTGGCTGAGCCGAGTTTCCCGCACCATCATCAAAAAAGATGAAGTCTCAACTGGGGGGTTTTAGTGGGTAGTCTCTGCCTTGCGTAAGGTCACCCACACGCAGTCATCTTCTCTCAGAAGGCGGTATGGTTCGTCAAAAAAAAAAACAAGAAAAGGTGGAAAAGGGCTATTATCTCAAATTTAATTCAGTTCCTTCTGTACCTTTCCATTTCATTTCCTACGTTGTGACTTGTCAATATGTTATCGGCGTTTGTGTGTTGCAACAATTTTCCCGCCTCACGCCATTCAGTGATAGATACCTACGTAATTTAATGTCATATTGACCGAGGCCGCCTCAATAGATAATCTTTTATCTGGCTATTAAATAATGAGACGCCGCTGCGCGCGCGCTGGTCACTTGTAGTGAGCGTTCGTACTAGTTTGGCCACAACCGCGACCGATGACATATCTCATTCGACAGTTCCTTTCTTATTCCAACTACAACTATTGCATTTTATTAGATCCATTTCGAGATACTCAATTTTATTTAAAGTGCTGTGCTTAACATCGGAGACGTTTTGATAATGCATTAAAAATGAAGTGGTGTATTTAAAGTTTAGTGAAAATGTGGTGTTCAATGGTGTTTTGGCAAGCAAAGCACAGTCGGTGATAGTGCCAGAATGTCTCGCGGGGAGGTGCGTATGTTTTTATTTACAACAAAATGCGCAGTTTCACTTTTCGTGACATGTGATCAATAGGACCACCTGTCATGAACAGTCTGGATGTTTCGTGGAATGTATTCCCATTTATCATTTATTTATTGTATTATCTTTTTAATGAATTGATGTTTTATAGAAACTTAAACTAGAGATATAAAAACATAAAGATAAAAGAGACATTGACCACCAAGTCGCTACGTCCTCAATTCGAAATAACTCGTGTGACAATTTTGTATCATATGTGCAAGTATTTATAAACAGGTGTTTTTAGCCAAACACGAATACGTAGAATGTCACGTTTGAGCCCTGGCATTCTCTCGTGAGTTCTTATACTTGTCTTCGGCGAATATTCTTTGTTTAGACTTTACGGGGTTGAAACAATACCGGCCCGACACTTGTGATCGTACCATTTGTTGATACAGATGCCTTAATCGCGACTTCTATAACTTAGTTAACATCTTCATTTTTAATTTGGTTTGCTTCCAGTTTTTGATTCCTCAGTTTTTATCACAATTACCATTTACATAATCTGCAGTATCACTACAAAGTTGATATAATTTTCTCGGAATTGTGTCGTAATAACTGATAAATCAGTTCCAATATGCGTGTTAATTGGCATTATTATTATGAATGATCTTTAACTTTAAATCTTGATAAAACGGCAAGCCGTTTTATTATTCTAATGCTTACTAGCACGTGGTTTATGTAATATCCGTTGATTCAGATAAATATAATCGAATCACGTATTGTAATATGGGCCACACATATAATTAGGAGCGAAAACGAATGTCCTAGAGCCTTCTATAAAAAAATCTTTTTAGATGGCATTAAAAGAAATTACTTTGTAGTCTTCAAGTGAATATTAACAAATGATTCAATGCTAGCAGTATATCGATACGACTGCATTAAGCACTCCATTTATTTGCCGAAGTGCAACTGTCACAGATATCATACTGACTGAACAATGTTATAATATATTATGTACTTGATTATTTTCTTAATAATTGCATGTTTTCTATTATGATTGAAATAAATATGTTAACTACTAACGCCACTCGCTTGTGTGGGGAATTATTGTTCTAAGCAATTTGGTTTCACTGGAATACCAGCGTTGTTGCGGCGTTAAAAATGCCGTAGCAGCATTTCCAGAGGTGGAACCCAAACAGGCCTCACAAGGTACCTCATGTTTTATGTCGATTGTCTTGTGTTGAGTTGTTTCATAATTGTATGATAGTCAATAAAGGTATTTTCCGTCTTCCTTCTATACTACGCATGTTCTAATGACCTACGCTGTTCGCGCTCACTAAACTTTGGATGGGATTGTAAACTGTCGTGGCATTTAGATATACTCTTTGACATACTTCAGCTATTATCGAGGGATTCGTTTCCGCAATCTTAAATATTCCACATGTATGGGCATCGAACTTGTATCGGGAGCGTGTGACTCCGATAAGAGCCGCATTATCACGCCGTGACCCAGAGGTTATAGGATGACGGTTCACTACCTTGTCTGTGCGCGGATTCTCTCGTGTCTTACTGGTTTCTGGTCTTTGTAGATTTAGTTCTAGTTAAGTGACTTTACATTTCCATTTGAGTCTGTCCGGTGTTATCTCCAGCCGGTTATGAAAGCCGCATATTTATTTCATGTCATGGCACTCACTTATTTATTATTGACTTATTGAATATACAAAACAAGTAAATGTATAAAAATAGGCCGAGCCCAACAAAACTGTTCACATAGTTTGTCTGCAGGATTAGGGTATCATATACATAAACATAAGTGTAGCAAGAGATACCTGTGTACTTTCTTTTTGATTTCTTTTTTATATTTCTCCGGTCGGCAGTTCATGGGTAAATGATTTAAAAGGTATGGTACTTGTATTTTTAAGGTTGTATCCAAAATTGAAGTCTTGGTACATACTTCATATTTACCCTTAGACTCGGACAGAGTGCCTTGCTTTTGTTTAATTATGCCCGGTTCCAATGTTTACTTAAGTGGCAAATACTCAGTATTTGTCGAGGTATCGGAGTGACACCCCGACGCTGGTCTCCCGTATATGCCTTTCGAGTGGTGTTCATAGCTGGACGCGAACTCCCGGGCAACAAGTATTTTATAATGCGGCTTAGTGTTAAGAAGTATAATAGCAAAATTAAATTGTGATTAGTAGTTATCGACAAACATACTAAAATGAAGACATTTCAACACTGTTAACAATGTTTTATCTCTAATAGTAAAGTTGACAAAGGGTCAAATTCGTACACATGGTTTTTCAACATTAAAAATAGCGGCGTGGAACTAAATTGTATGATGTGATAGAATCTGACCTTTTGTCAACTTTACAATAAGAGATAACAACAATGTAAATTACATTATGTATTCTAATATGCTTCTTATTCTAAAATTAATTATGATCCTTTGAATATACTGCTGAACGAAATCATAAGACTTGGATAAGTATTGTTTTTGTGGGTCGTTGGCCGGAGATATCGCGGGTGATACATCCTTTAGATATAATATGATGGCGTGAGGGTTAACTGCAGTATTATAGACATGTCAAGAATTAAAAATTTTTAAAGGCATTTCTAAAAGACTTGTCAACGTTACAGGAGACCCAAAGGCTGGCTGCTACCTCGCCCAGCGTTTTTCAATTGCCATTCAGCGAGGTAATGCAGCCAGCATTTTGGGTACCTTACCACAGGGTTCGTCTGTGTTTATATAAAATATTTATTCTTATTTAATTTTAGTTTGAATATTTTGACAATTACTTAACATTAAGACCTCGCTTCGGCGTATTCGCATCTAACGTGTTTTTCATGTGCTTGCCACACAGTTACTTTTCTATCCGATACGTTTGTTGATATTTTAATTTTAGTTGAGAGTGCGACCTTCGTACATGCACCCACGTACAGAGTACATACATTTAGTAAATTGTTGTTTACAATGTAATGTAAACACATGATGTGTTTTTATTTTGTTTCTTTACTAAATAAAATTATTATTTAATTTGGGCTTAGTCGATTTCGATTTATAATTTCTGCTAATGGCTTTCTTGTTAATTAGCATTTTGTTATCTCTAAATACCGTTCAACGACCACAGTTGGCCTTGTGTCAAAAACGAAACGAAAAACGAAAGGTTTTATTTTTGATAATTTGAAAGTTTGGGAATTTAAACGTGGTGTTAATATGCATAAATCATATTTCGTTTTTGAAAACACTTCATTCGCATACAAAGGTTACGATTAAAATAATTTAAAATTGATATTCTTCATCGAATCAGACATATTACGTTTTTCGGGGTAGATCCCTATTTACGATCAAATTTTGATATAAGTAATAGTATTCTTTATAATAATTGAAATGCTATGTCTTGTAAATTTTCATAATTTTCGGCGTCAAGTTTAAAAACAGAGCGATTTCAACGAATTTTAGTAGTCTTTTGTGTTGGACCGTCTTAACTACGACATTCTTAAAACAAGCATAGACTGGCTTGTTGAGAAATTAATAAAAACACAAAACGAGTTATAATTATTAAATTATCTTGACACCATCGTTTACAAAGTAAGTATGTTTCAATAACCTCGTTCATTATTATATCATTATTACACGTTATTTTAGCCAAGAAAGTAGAAAACAGACAGATGTATGATTGTAATAAGACTAGTGTCTTAAGTCTTATTACAATCATACATCTGTCTGTTTTCTACTGGACACTGTTGAAGTTTTCGAGAATATTCGTAACACAATTGGGTTTGTTTGCGGTTTTTCTGCTAACTCGCTATAACTTTTGTACAATGTATTGATATATATCATAGTTGGGCTGGGAGCGTGGGAAATCCAGGCAAAAGCACGTCAAACATGTTAGTTCCTTAAAATGTGTATACTTAAACTTACAATATTTTGGGATCTCAAGGAATGTGTATTACGTAATAAAGTAATTTGGTATTTTAATCGGTTAGATTTATTTAGTTCGATGGCTCTGTGATCTAAATCATGTGTTGTCATTAAAAAAATAACGATTTCTTATCTATACTAATATTATAAAGTTGAAGAGTTTGTTTTTATAAACTACTAGCTGTGCCCGCGACTTCGTTCGCGTGGACTACATCCTTTTATGGTCGGTTTTACCCCTTTCTCCCCAAATATTCGAAGCAAAAAGTAGTCTATATTTTAATCCAAGTTTCGAGCTATATTTGTGCCAAATTTCATATCTCTAACTTCAAAAATAAAAAAATTCCCATATAAACTTCCAAAGGTGGTATTACCCCCCTCCCCCCCTTATTTTTTAATAAAAAGTAGCCTATGTGCGTTCTTGAGATTCACGTATACCTATACCAAATTTCATCAAAATCGGTTGAGAGGTTTAAGCAGGAAAGCGTAACAGACACACAGACAGACAGACAGACAGAGTTACTTTCGCATTTATAATATTAGTAGGGATCTACTTTCTGGAACTAATGGTTCAAATTGAATAATATTTTTTGTTTTGGATAATCCATTTATAGAGGAAAGCTTTTGGCTATATAACATCACGCGGCGCCTAATAGCGAATAATTAATGGTCAAAACGCCGCAGTGGGCCTATGTGAAAAACACAAAACAAAAAATAAACTTCTTTTACACCTTCCATCACAGAGGTAAATAGTGCCGAAAGAGTTCAAAATGCTCAAACTCAAACTCAAATATTTCTTTATTCAAGTAGGTTACAACAGCATCCTAGCTATGATAGCGAGCAGGCTTGACTGTCGCTATATGAGGTACTGTAGCACTACTTCTGCTGGAGTTGTGCATTAATCATTATGTTTTAAATGTATGTACTGACATAGGTTAAGTCTTTTATAACTAACTAAAATGAGTCTTGTTACTTGAAATAAATAAATAATAATAATAATAATAACACTTTTGAATCGTCATTGAATACAATGCAAAGTGATTCTACTTCCGCTTCGGAACCTATATCTACCGAGAAGACACCGGTAAGAAACTCAGCAGATAAGTTACAGTAGCAGTATCTAACTTATTGCACGGACCAAGTCATATAGTTTTATTTTGATGAGCGAAAAAAACATGAAGTATTATTTTATTGTAAGAGGTAAGCTGGAGCAGACCAGGCTTTAACGAATAGTAGTTTTTGCTTACAAAGGAGATGGCCTTTTGACTATTTCATAGAGTCCTCATTTGGAGCTCTCGTTTCTGCTCGCGTGGGAGTGTACTTTTTAATTTCGCTCTAAAAGCCTCTCGTTAGTTAACATTTGTTGAGCCTTACACAATCAGACTTGATCCTGCAATTCATGTCGTGTGATAAGATAACAATTTATCATTCATCATCTTAATGTAGCATTATTCATTCACGCTCGTAAAGTTATCTGTCTGCATGGAGGTTTAGGGAAACGCACTAAAAATTGTTTTAGTCCGTCTGTTAAATTATACAAATATATAGGACACGTATTATATTGCATTTTCCACCAATGGTAAAAAAAAATAACGGCCATGCATTCAATTGTCCCGTGACGTCATTAGCCACCAGTGTCGTAATCGCAACGAGCCCCAACCCCGCCTCTTGGCATCGTTTTATCTAAGTATTTTTAATAATATGGAAAAAGAAAAAATACGTGTACCTACTATTTAACGGATTAAATACAAAATTTGTTATATTTGAACCAATTCTGCTTGACCTATTGGAATAGATTTTTTTTTTTGGTTTACCCAAGTAATCCAACTTCCAGCTTCACTACGTATGTCCCTATGTATGCTTAGATCTTTAAAACTACGCAACGGATTTTGTTTATAAGATAGTGTGATTCAAGAGGAAGGTTTTGGCAATATATAATAGAAAAGCCAACTTTCTAATTATGTATTACATCCATGCGAAGCCGGGGTGGGTCGCTTATAATATAATTGTACCAAGTTTGCAGCTTCAGTCGTTCCATGTAAATCCGTTCAACCCCAAGCTTACGCAACTCGAAGTCGTAACTGGCGCGGTGCCAATACCGCAGCCAGGGTGCCATGTGCCACCAAAGGCTCTCTGAACACGGTCCATTTTCCTGTAGCACGGCCTGTAGTGCCTTTAATGATAACCATAAATCACTGCCGTTCGGAAATGGCCACTTTTTTGTAGTTTCTGTAATCCTGGTATGGTTCGCAAACATCGGCAGAGCTATCGTTTGGGAAATTATAGTGCCACAGTTTTGGAGATATTCTGAAATTGTTATGGTAGAGGATTCTAAAGTATTCATTTATCTTTCACACAATAAAGTTTTCATTCGTTCCGAATATAAATTACAGGTAGACATTATTTCAGAGATTCTTGAGGCATGAATGCAATAATCAGTTTGTTCAGTATAGAATCGATTCAATTTATTAATTACCCTGCATACAAACTAATCGACGAAACAAAATTACGACGAAACGTATGGCACCGAGTAGTGTTCATATTTGAATCGGTCAGTTCAAAAACCTCATAAGTCACCTTTTTTCCTAACATGCTTTTTTGGAGAAAATGATTCCCTATAAAGAGTTTCGTATTCTGTGTATTTACCATGCAAGTCAATGAATTCTTTTCTCTTCAAATGGGACCGTGTAAATGATATATTGACATTAGACGATTTAACGCAAATTGGGAATAGCATTTTTGAAGAGCATATGCCATTTAATAACAACATTTAAAGCTGACCAACCGCAAATGTTTAAGAAAATCCAGGTTTTAGTCACCTTGTTACTTCATACCTGGCTATTGCTACCCTTCTCATCTTAACATCTATTAATGTTAATTATGTTTACGATGACATTTAAGTATACTCGTACATGCGTATAACCTCTACCCAATATTTTACATTAAGGATTTAGAAAAAAAAAAAGGTATGTCTGGCTACACTGGGTCCGTAAAACATTTGTAAAATCCTCATAGATAATGACTGAATGAGATTCATGTTTTTGAAGTATTAAACTTCAAAAACATGAATCTGATTGTTCTGATAATTTTCCCAACCTCTGCTTGTCTTCACAAATTCTACGTTTGCAGAACGAATCTGTATAGTTTCTTTTGCTGATTTTTTATAGTCTTAGCGAGTTATGTAGGCACTTAATAGTCTAATTCAACAGAAGTGAACAATAGTCGTCCATCAGACCTTATAGATTTACTTAAACCTGCAGTAAAATGAAATTCGACGAGTAGACATACAGAGCTACGTGCAGAATTAATTGGTTTCTGCAGCGGACTAGGGTTGGATATCCAATTTCATTACGAAAAACAATCAACTTGTGTGGAAAACTGTTTGCGTAGTACTCGCTGGAGGCATTGAATTGCGGATGAATGTAGCAAATGGCTTATAATCAAAATAAACCGTCGTATGTTAGTATGTGGCATGCTATTTGAAGCACTTTTATATCTAAAATCAATTTCATAATTAAATAATCGCTTTCTTAAAAAGACCGGATACGTCTTTGACGATTCGTTACAAAACGCGATTCGTCTTCATGTGAACAAGCTTTGATGACAATATTAATTTGGAAACCCTTAAATGTTTCAAAAATTAACTGGCCGTTAGCCGTAAGTTCTTATCACCACCAAATATTTTAAATGTCTCGAAAAATTCTGGCAGTGTATTTGTAGCGGCAAATATAATAAAGAAACTGAAACAAAGGCACAATTTACCTAAAACAAAAAATATATATATTTTAAGAAGAATGTGTTCCGGTTTTATAATATAGGACAGTTAATAGTTCGCATTAACAACTAAATATGTTCAGACCCGTTAACCGTTAATCACCAAAAAATTTTGCAAAGATTAACCATAATTTGTCGTGGTCACTTGTAGGTGTCATGTTGTGACATGTCATTTGCTGACAAACAAATGCTAGCCAATAAATCGTCAGCCTCCTTAGCGGTGGTCACGGGACTGCAATTTGGACTCAACAACGTCCTGTAGAGGTCCCAAGTGGATAATAGGCAAGACAATAACCCCACGCGCTGGCGCCGGCGTCTTCGCTGCCTATTTTTTTTTTATATTGCATTTCAAGATTGACTTCATCCCACCTGATGTTAAGTGGTAATGAGGTCCTAGCTTAAGGGTGACAAGTACAGCATAATAAATCTGTTACTTGGCTGCGGTCTTCTGTAAGGTGGAGGTATTTCACCAGTCGTGCTGCTATATGCCTAATTCTTGTTTCAACTCTACATGTCACACACGATGCCAAAAAGGCCAATAAAAGTATCGACACAAGGAATAATCTTCAAATATTTTCAAGACACAGAAAAATGTCATCTCCCCTTGCGGTGTGGGGCTCGTACCCACAACCTTCACGTATCGCGCTTGAAGATACATATTCGGCAGAGGGCATCTATCATCATCGCCTATGATAATTTGCGGTTACCTCAGTTGGAAGAGCAGCACGCGCGATATCTGAAGATCCTGGTTTCGAGTTCCGCACCGCAAGGGGAGATTACATTTTTCTGTTTCTTTAAAATTTTAAAGCTCGCTATTGCGGCATGAAACCATATAATTTTTTTTTTAAATCTATGAGAAATTATCTATTCGTATCACCGTACCTTTCGTTAAATACTTCTTAGTAATTTTGACGACTTGTGAAATTGCAAATAGCTTCTTGCTGCGAACTACTATTCCATTTACGTAGTTTACTTTTTCACGAGATTTAGTTAAACTCCTCTATTTGTACTAGAAGTCAAAAGGGATGAAATTTGAAATGGTTCAGCTTTAATCAAATTCCTCCTTGGAATGACTTCATTCATCTTTCTAATCATCAGCTCCAAGAAAGCTGTCTTTAACTGGGGTTTAACCTGGAGCTCTTTTAATAACTTCTGGACACAAAATTGAGGTTGCATCATCCGAAAACCTACAACTAAGAGAAAATAGCTGATCGATCAAACAAAAATTTCACCGAAAGTCAAGTTAAGTCAAGTGAAATTTTAGTGTTATTCTAAAGAAAAACAGACCCGCTTATGAATAAACTATAGCAGGGCAACAATATCATAGTTCACCTATCTACATACATCAAATCCATATTTTCACCTTCATCGTCATATTCTGTTAGAAGTGTACACGTGCGCTTGTAAAATTAATATACTGCCATAAATTTTGCTGGATTTAATTCGCATCGAAGCTCAAGTCCGGGCGATTATGAGAAATATGGAAAAACTAATTGCTTCGCCCGAATATATTATTTTACAGAATTAATTATCTGGAGCTTTTTATTACTGCTGCTTATTAATCTTGATGCTGTCTAGACAGAATTCGGCGATCTCTATTTGTGTTAAAATGCTTTCAATCACAATAAAAATATTTGTATTAATGTAAACAGATTTTGAAGTACTTATCAGTTTAGCCCAGTAGGGTAGATGACTTAAAAATTATATTTGGTTCATCAGTAAGATTACTAAAAATACTAATTGTTTTCCTTTATTATGTTAACAAAAAATACTACAATACATTTTGTTAAAATTAAGCGCGGCGTCACTTCTACGGTTACGTTTGTTACGAGTTAGTGACGCAAACACACCCCTCGGCTGAACTTTGATGATGCGCTGTATCATCATCAATTTTTTAAATTTGTTAAAGCAAAAGATACGTTTTTCATTGTAAACATTTAAAATAATTTAACGGGTCAAAACGCGACACCATTTTTATTTAGTAGTTTATACGAACTACTTACTGCCTGACGTTTCGGTTAGGTTGCACCAACCGTGGTCACGAGCTGACTGGTCTTGCTCGCCTTCGTCTGTTCGGGGGAGCTTGCAAATCTTCATCCACCCTCACATTAAGTAAGTAGTTCGTATTAACTACTAAATAAAAATGGTGTCGCGTTTGACCCGTTAAATTATTTTAAATGTTTAAAATGGAACGCGAAAGACTTTCTTTTTCAAAAAGTTTTTCATTGTAGTTTCAAAATTTTACTAAATAGAATCGTGTTTTTTTACGCACTCATCAGCCCTATTGGCATTTAGTATATAGTGATATATGTCTTGGAAAATCTAAATTGAAGGTTTTGTCACATAAATTATCTACTGACAGGTTCGGTCCGAAATCGAAAGCTAATTTCTACCGAGGCAAATTAACCGAAAACAAACTTTTTATCTTCCACTTACTGATTAATGGAATTTATGGTCATTGAACGCCAAATGGAAATCAGGATAAACCCCCAGTGTGTTTTTTCACTTCTGAGTCAATATCTTGTTCGTGAGTTTACGCAAGTTTGGCTTGGTATATGGCTATCTGTAGTTACAAGAAAATTTGGAGCAAGAATTTGTTTTCATCTACGCACTAGCAAAGATCATAAGACATTCGTCAAAAGTCCAGACTGCCAAGAATGTGTTTTCCTCAGACAGTCTAGCGGTATATGCCGTCTCCTATACATACCCATAGTGGAATATGTCTCGTTTGTTGCCAAACATTCTTATTATTTATACGTTTGACGTAAACGACGCATCTCTTGGACTGTGGCCAGTGGACGCGCGTCAATGTTTACAATCGGATAGGGATGGTGGTGTGAAGTTTTAGTATATGTGGAAGTGTCTTTGTGTCTCAAATCCTTAATATTACGTAAGACAGAGAAAATTAGTATCTCGTGGTGGTTTTATTGAAGAGTTTCCATTTTTGGTGGATAAATGGGTGATAGAAGCATGCTGCATCTTAGAATTTTATTCTGAGGTTGCTGATACTTTCTACAACATTTTGTAGTTTTGGCCTTACGACATTACTTCTACCGGAAACGTGGCTATAATGATTTCTGTTGAATAAATATCCGGAGAATTTCCCCAATTTTTTTTTAAGTTTGCGACTCTGAAATTGTTTTGAATAGATATCAATAAAAAATGTTAATGTGTGTTTATATACGACATACGAATAATGTTTCTTAATAAAATCAATACTGAAGGAGGGGTAACCCTAATTCAAATGTATAATTTGATAGTTTTGGATGTCATGTACATACAGACGAAATGCGCGTGTATTGTGTATTTTGGTAGACAATTTTAGAAGTATCTTCATTTCAAAATACTTTACAAGTTACAACTTTGGGCACTGCTCCCAACTTAAGGAGTTGGCCTTTAAATTCAGGAGGCTAATAAATTGATCAGTGTTCTTAGAGGCATAAAGTGTTAAGCCTTAAGGGGTGTTATGGATTGGATTGTCTTTCAAAAGACATGGCAGAACGATTTCTTTGATTTCATGTGAAAACTTAGCAATCTGCGACTAAAAAAATCCCCGCTTTATCGTATCACTGAAATAATTTATGGGAATCCCCCAGCTCCTTTAGAAAACTCCCATAAGGCTCTATAAAATATTTCAGTGTTTTTACCACTTAGGGAGGAAATAATTGAGGAGTGGTAACACTGAGTGGTATTGTACAGATATTTTCGCAATCTGATAAATCAACTGATTCTTAATTTTCTTTCAGAAGATTTGGCACCCAGCCTCTTCATATAGTGGGTATATAGACATAGCATTATCTTAGTTGGGTCATATTCAGTCTGCTTCGGCATTTGGCACGTAACACACTGTGCTATCTATGGTAGATTTCACGTTTTATTACGAAGTTTTCAATTGTGCTTTTTAATTACTTTTAGTGTTATTTCAGTGTTTGGAACTGTTATTCTTAAATGAAACCCACTTTTTGAAACGATCTATAATAGAGCTTGTTTTTGTCCGTTAGATTTATTAAGTGAATGAAGTAATTGTTATTCTTGAAAGAAAATGAAAGTTACTTCGCAGTGGAAATTAAAAGCTAGGAAAAGTAAGTTTTAGAAGTTTCAGATCTTATTTCACGACAATCATGTAGTAACTAAATGGCAAATAAAAAGCATTTTTAAAATGTATTTGAAAAACAATCAAATATTTCATCATTTGGAAAGCATGCAAAGATTTTGCAGGCAATGAACAGTAAATATTCTTGACAAAACTATTAAACCGACGAAAAGTGAAAAAATAAATAAATAAAAGACATACAACCACATCTATTTAACCTTACTCAAACGTATTATTTTACGATTTAATTTCTTCACTTCATGTAGCAGAATGGGGTAAATCTCAATCAGGTGAAAAATGGAATACGTGGGGGTACTGCCTAACGTAAATACTTAATAAGCGAGTTGTGGAGGCCCGGGCACGTCGGACAGGCCGGTAAATATTCATTGCCTTGGCTCTCGTAGCTGCGGATTATTCATAAACAATATGGAAATGGGTCGCGCGCGGCATCTTGGTTTAAGCAGCCTTTACTACCTCTTCACTTTTAAAATTTAAAATGATTACATAGCAATGAAAAATCATCATCATCACCAGTTATCGACGACTGCTGGACATGGGCTTTTAACAGCAAATCACGGAGTTCGGTCTTCTGATCTTCGTTTCCAATTGCACCGGGCATGTTAGTGTCTTTTTTGTTTTTTTTTTAAGGGGGAAATGCCTTGCACCATGCTTCGAGGAAAGAAGTGTGTGGGACTCTTCCGCCCTTTCAGTGCTGGGACTACCCACTTAAACTCCCCGCACCTGCTCATGGTCCATTGATGGCGCAATGGAAATATAGTAGAACTATAGCTGCCATGGCGCCATCGGCATCGTTACTCCACCTTACTGGAGGTGGTCCTACGCTTCGCTTACAAAGGCGTGCGTGGTCTTCTTTCCATAACACATAAATGGACATACAAAGTCCCCATAACGTCATTGTATGGATCTTCAGGGATCTGCGATGAGTATAAATTCAATTAATGACGTTAAAGTTTACCACGCCTGATAAGGTAGATAACTACAAATTCACTTCGGTCCAATAGTTAGATAGTTTGAGAAAAATTATAAGACATGTTTTTTAGGATATCATGTTAACAAAAAATAATTAAGAGACAATGTGTTTAAATTTAAAGCAAGTCCTTTATTCGAAACTTTTTACGAATAAAATTGACGTTAACAACAAATCGCCTCTGAACTTTGATGATACAGCAAAAAATGTTTTATAATCGTCGTTTCCATCCCTATTAGTAGCGGTTCAATAAACTAAATTAGAATAAAAACTTGAGGTTAACTTAATTATCGTTACCGTGAAAGTAATCACAATACAGTTTCACTGGCGAAAATAATCGAAATTACAAAAACTGGAGCCTGTTTTTTTTTAGATGAAGTCAAAATCGATTTGCTCGGATGGTAACGGTTAACTCGATTGCTATTCAGGACGTGACGCTCAATCGCCTTCGTCAATTATGCGAGGGGTACCCACAGACAAAAGCACGCCAGACTACATACTTTGGACTTTGCATCGCCTTTATGTCGTGCGCCTAAGAACTAATATCGAACTGCAAGTGCTTACCTGAATGTGCTGTCGACCTTACCTACTTGTAGCTGATAAAGCAATTTTTTTTGTAATGCTTGGTTTAATTCTCCAACCGTGCGCATTTCTGCCAATATCAAGAAAGAATTATATTAATTTTAGAATAGACTACAAGTGGTCGTTGCTCTAAGTTTATGGAAAGTTTTTGTTGCGTACAACAAAAACAAGGCGCTGGACACTTGATGCCTCCTTCAACGTGATCCACTTATAAGATTATCTCTTTGTCACTTCATGGTTCTTTAGTTAACTAATCATCAAAAAACAATGTACTAACTGCCCACGTGGCAGTAAATAAAGAATCCAACACATTTTCAAATTTAAAATTAGTAAATGGTAAAACAAATTTTTCTATTTCTTTTATCAAACTTTTGTTAACTTGCTTAAATACAATTTAGTCAACCTATTGTCTTGTCAGAAGCGAATGTGGTTCATTATCGTTTACATTAAAAATGAAGGACCTAAAATAACGCCTTGTGGAACGCCCATGCTCATATAGTTAAGTACTGAAAACTTCTTTTGGAAGGCTTCATTTGATACGCTGCTAAGTAAACATAATTTTCTTTGTGCTAGCTTACTTTCCCCTATGTCCAGTTAAAACTTCAAGATACTGTTACAAAAGATATTTTAAAGTTTTTAAACTGATTACGTTCGATCTAAAGTGTGATTGAATAGTGATATTTGATTGATCTCCTAAATAGACTTGGAAAGTTAAAATGACTTAGTATTCGATGAAAACGAGATGGAATCAAATAATAAATACCATAATTATGTTTATGATATACCCACCAAATATTTGATGCGAAAACAAAAGTATTTATTAAGTTAACAAAGGATTCATTGGAAACTTGGAATCCGTTACCTTGTTTATTTTGTACAACTTAGCTCTCAAAGTTTACCTAACTCACAAAACAGTCATTTACTGTTATAACATTATTTACTTTACAAAAGATATCTACAAAAGATAGATTTTGTAGAACATTAATTTAATTTGTCAATCTTCAAACGATCGTTGTGAGGAAGATTTAATTGCTCAGTGATAAAAATAAAAACATGATGATTCAGATCTGACCACTAATTTTACATTAATTAAGATATATTATGTTCTATTCTATTCACAAAACGACGGAATCGGATTCCAATTCGGAAACTATTGTTTATCTCTTTCTTAACATAGCCGATCGGGCGGAGACAAAACATTGACTTTTCTAAATCGAATTGTTGATGCTGATGAATCTGAATCAGCTCTCTCTCGTGTTTGTTGCGAGGTTTCTTCTAAACACCTCTAACGGTGAACTGCGAGCTAGTAGGTAAGAGAGTTTATGCACGATTATTTATAGAATAGTCAATACACTAAAGTTACTAAAAGTAATTAGTTCTAATTACTTTAGTTTTAGAATTCTTCAAAACACTAAAGTTACTAAAACCAATTAGTTGTAATTACTTTTTTTTAGAATGTGTTGTGTTGTTTTAAACATGTTGTCATGATTCAATGAAACATGTTAACAACAGAACTCCCCCACGATGATACAAAGTGTGCAAAACATTATTCTACTTCAGGACCTTCAGTTTACTATAACACCTACCACCATCTCGAAGGATATTCGCACATATATCTTAGAAACGTCCAACTTCTGCCTATAAATAAACTGAACAAAAGTTGCCCGGCCTCCCATTGTTGTCCAATCAGCATTGCTGTAGAGCGTCCGACGATTTAGCACTTGAGGCATCCGTACCAGACCTGGCCACGCCATATAATAGCCGTCCTATCGGTTGGCACATTGCTAACCCGAATAATGGGACGAATCTACACATAATCACGCCCATCAAGGGGTTACAATTGGCTGGCAATGCTAGTTGCACTTCATTTCTCTAGCAACGTTACAATATCTGGATAGGAGATAAAAGCAATAAGTCAATATTTTTTACATACATTGCTATGATTCTGTGGTAAGTAGCTAAAGCACTTGTGTTGCAGAAATTAAAAACAACGACAGAAACACGACAACCAGATCCAAGACAATATGAAAAAAGTTAGTTTCCCATATGAACCAGACCGGGAATCGAACCCGGGACCACAAAGATGGCGCGATGCCAAAGTCAGGTCCGATGTCGGCTAAGGAGACCACAATGTGTACTTCGTCCTGGAGTATCAGTTCAAACTTTATTGAAAGGGGTTTCAAGCTTTTATAATGAACCAGCTGTTGCCTGCGACTAAGTTCGCGTTAATTCGGGATAAAAAGTATACTATATATCTATCTAGTGTCTTATCTATCTTTCTACCAAATTTCAGCTACATCCATTCCGTATTTTTTGTGTGAACGGGTAACAAACATACTTCTTACCATCCAGGCATCCGTACTACGTATTTCGAAACTTCCGCATTTATAATATTAGTTGCATGCTTAAATTGCGAACAAACTCTCATTTGTCCGACTGTACCATCGATCTACTCGGCTCTACTTAAATCGTTAGCTGCTTCCTTTGTGTTTTGTTTGTTTGTTCGATGAATACTAAGCTGCAATTTAGCCTGGCTGACACTGCAATCTAAATTCTAAGTGTTCACGACACGATGTGTAGTGCCTTTAGAACTGATTTACATGCAAGTTGCTGTAAATTGTCATTTCCCGTGCGATTTTCCCCTTGTCATGTTCAAAATAGACGTCTCTTTATTTAAAGTAGCAAGTTTATTACGTTTGCCAAAATCTTGCGGTTCTAACCAAGTTTTAATATTAAAGATTTTGTGTCCGATAAATTTTTAGTCTGTTTATCTTTATTGTCAGATAACTAATCGTAATAATGTAAAATGCAGTAAACACTGTGTCGCATGATTTATACTTATGTTTATGTTTTCATGAATGAAAAGGGTGTGAATAGTTCTGTGACGGCTGATAGGTATGAATGAAAAAGGCAAACATATTGCACCGACACCGAATAATTTGGGAACAGTGCAGGAATATGAAGGCTGAAATGTTTATATTTTCATGCCAACATACAAACCAGTTAAAATCCATTTAGGTTTTACATATGGTTTATAAAAAGAACTTGCAGTATAAGGGATCCTAAGTGTTGCTTTTGTATGTTCCAGCATGAGGTCACGGCGGTGTGGTGTCCGCATGGAAGCCCGGCGGAGTGGTGACCACGCGCTGCATTCGCTGCGCGCGCAGTTCCGCCGCGCTCTGCCGGAATGGACCCGTCGTCGTCGGGCTGCGCGAACCATCGGCCGCTCCAAGGAGGACCCCGCGAAACCCTCGATACCTCAGCCCCGCCCGCGGAGGCCTTAAACGACCCAGAGACTCCGCGGCCCGCGCCGCGCGCGTTACCCTCTATACCCGAGAGCGAGCCTCTCCTCCGCGATCCGCTCAGTGTCAGTGAAAATGTTCCGCGGAAGCCAAACGGGCGCCCTCTTCACGTGAAGTTCGACGCGCAGTCGCCGCCTGCGCCCGTTTCCGTCTCGAGCTCTAGCTCTAGCTCCTCCGACGACGAGGATGTCTCGATCACGGAGGCGCGACCCCCCGACGGCGGCTTCGGGTGGGTCGTCGTCTTCGCATCCTTCCTGGTCAATCTCATCGCCGACGGCATCACATTCAGCTTCGGCGTCTTCTTTCCCCACTTCCTCGAGTACTTCGGAGAGGGGAAGGGTAAAACCGCCTGGATAGCTAGCATATTCATGGCGATGCCACTACTCTCCGGGCCGATCGCCAGTTTTCTCACGGATAGATACGGTTGCCGCCGAATGACCATATTCGGGTCAATACTGGCGACTCTAGGATTTGTCATTTCCGCCTTTGTAGACAGCATGGAGACGCTATTTCTGACGTTCGGCATCATGGCTGGATTCGGCCTTAGCTTGTGTTACGTAGCGGCCGTTGTGATAGTGGCCTATTATTTCGATAAAAAACGTTCTTTGGCAACTGGGATATCAGTTTGCGGTAGCGGTATTGGAACGTTCATATTCGCGCCCTTGACGTACGTCTTATTAGATGAGTATGGGTGGCGAGGAACTACATTGATATTAGCTGGATTATTCCTAAACATTGCCGTGTGTGGTATGCTCTTCCGGGACTTGCCCTGGACGGCAACGATGAATGAAGAGAAAGCCAGAGAGCGGAAGCGTAGACGTGAAAGAAAACGAAACAAGCGCTACGGCTCCTCAGCAGATAGCTTCTCAGATAGCAAGAGCAGTGCAGCGGGGTCTACTAAAATAGCAGAAGCAAATAATGTGGAAACAGTGGTGTCACCAATAGCGCCGCAGTTTAGTTCTCTAGTGGATTTACCTACATTTATGACCGGGGGTGAGGGTGTGTCACTGGAAGTGTTCGAGTTAATGTCGAATAGGGGTAGGGCTTATGCCATGCTAGCACAGAACTACCCTGGTGTAATGCTGCCGTCCCGCAGCTTTAGTGATAGTGGTAGGCTTCATGAGCAATCACCTCCACGGGCATTGATGTCGCCTGGGGCCTTATCCCCAAGTGGTGCCCTTTCACCGACAGCGCCGCGCCCGCCTGTGAGCAATAACACCTCGGCTCCTCTCAGTGATAAGGCTGCTATATCACTGTGGCTGCGACGACAAGCAGCCAGTGGATCGACCAAAAAACCGCCGGCCTTCCTCAAGGACCTGAGGGTCCATCGGCACTCCTTGACCTACAGAGGAGCCATGCTGAACATCAACCGCTACAGACTTCGAGCATCATCCTGTCCTAACATCTTCAGGAATTCTATGACTACCATTGCAAAAGAGAAGGTGAGATTTTTATGCTTATTAAAATTTATTTAATAAAATTTCATTATTTTTTTTGTTTATCTAGGAAAATCAAAGCTGGATCTTACTAACGCACATGAATTATAATTCAATTTTGTAATGTAAAATAAATAAGTGCCGAGTTTCTTACCAGTTCTTCTCAACATAATCAAATATTCGAACACGGTGGTACAATTCTCAATTTGTACTGAAAGAAACATTTATGAAAACACATAATTATCAAACAAACACAACGCAAGAAAATCAATACAAAACTAAAAGTACCCTGTGGGGCCAATTTGGCTTCTAACTCAGCAAATGCTGCTACGGCATTTTTGACAGCAGCACTGGTATTCCTGTGCATAATGTACTGAGGATATATAGGTGCTTTTACAAAGCTCATGTGAATAAAGTAACTCTTAATTCTTGTTCTACTGCTTTCGTAGGTTTAAATTAAGAGAGGTAGAGCATAGCGATTTATCGCTTAAACTGAAGTAGCCCGACTGGTGAAATTTTACAGACGACCGCAGCCAAATAGCAATCACTTCTGGGTTGTTGTGTTCCTGCGTGTGAGTAAGGTTTCTAGAGCTCTTGGGGGGTGCTACATTAGAACCAGAAGTCAAAACTTCAAGGTAAAGGCGACAAGTCCAGTAACAGATTTATTATGCTGTACTTGTTGTCCTTAAGCTAGGATCTCATTACCACTTAACATCCGGTGGGATGAGGTCAATCTTAAAGTGTTAAATAAATATATATATATATACTAGCTTTTGCAGCACGCGCTTCGCGCGAGTCTGCTAAAAGCTAGGCCTGCGGCGCTGGCCGCTCCCGGGCTTCGCCCTCCCGCGGCGCTCGGCCTTCGGCCTCGCATACGCAGCTCGGCCTGCGGCCTCGCGGGTGTGACACGGGGGTGTTGAACCGTCCGCAATGGGGGCCTAGTGCTTTTTATGTACGGCGCTAGAGTTTTGCAACTGTGGCCTAAGGAGCCTTTCCGCTCCGGGCTCCGCCCTGCGCGGCGCAGCTCGGCCTGCGGCCTCGCGCCTAGGGTGACTTGGATTGAGCTTTAATAAAATGGCCACAGTGTTCGACGGAAGCCGCTTCGAGCTTCGCTCTACGCGGGCGCTCGGCCTTTGGCCTCGCATTCGAAGCTCGGCCTTCGGCCTCGCGAAAGTTACACAGAATATAGCCGCTTCGGGCTTCGCCCTACGCGGCGCTCGACCTATGGTCTCGCATCGCAGCTCGGCCTACGGCCTCGCGTAGGTTACATGATCAATTGTCTCGTCTATATCGGCCCAAAGTGTTCGATGGCAGCCGCTTCGAGCTTCGCTCTACGCGGGCGCTCGGCCTTTGGCCTCGCATTCGAAGCTCGGCCTTCGGCCTCGCGAAAGTTACACAGAATATAGCCGCTGCGGGCTTCGCCCTACGCGGCGCTCGACCTACGGTCTCGCAACGCAGCTCGGCCTCCGGCCTCGCAAAGTTACCATTTCCAAGTATTAACAGCATTACATTACTATGCAACAATTTCCCCATACATTTTCTTACTAAGGTCAATTTCAGTACAAAATGTATGGGGAACCAAGTACTCCATAGAAATATGATTTTCCAATTTTTCCTAAAATTTCGTACTTACTCGCTTTTTTTTTGGTTAATTGACCACGGATAGACATTTTTGACAGGACCTCATACTTATTTTTTTTAAATTCGAGCATTTTCTGTCGGGCCCAAAATCTCCGAAATTACCCCGAAAATCGGGTAAATTTTTGAACCATCACAGGGGCATCATGTAGACCTCCAATAAAGCTCCGAGCATATTTTCCCTACGACCCCTCCTTCTACCCCGAAATTTAGGGAATACATTTTGAATTCTGCAGATTTTTTAAAATGGCCGCCAGCGCATCCGCCATTTTGTTTATCGAAAAGTCTTTAATATAACATCTCATCTAGGTTATATACTGCATCAAACCTCATTTTTACATTTTTCAAATTTTATATCCTGCGGCCTACAGGACTTCTGGAAGGTGACCATGATTTTTGCACATTTGTCCCAACAGCTCCCGGTGTTGCCAAGTCACAGAGATAAAAATAGTCAAATGTCATTTCAATGGGGATGTTTCATAGGCACATGGGAATGGTTTGCGCGAAATGTCATTATTTCTATTTTCGACTTTCGCCGGGACCTGAGTCAAAAACTACCAAAAATAGTAGAATTTTTATTTCACCTGGCAACACATGCAAGTCAAACTCACAATCACCTAGTACATTGCGACTCGCTCAGAGATGGCCATATACATGAAAATTAAAATTTAACGTTTTCGAAAACACATAATTTTCACAAAATGGCCGCCAGCGGGTCGGCCATCTTGTATTTTTGAACGTTCGTATTTTTCCTATATTTTGGACTATATTGGACATCGAACCACATTTTCATTTTTTTTCTCGCTCTCACCCAATCGCCATATTATTTTTTGGAAAATGACCAAGTCACAAAATATATATTTCGCTCTGGCACCCAGTGTGGCCAGGTGATTGGGCTAAAATTAGTAAAATATCATTCGGCCATAAGCTTGCCATAATAACGTGGTAGACATTTAGACCAAATGTCAAAAAATTTTTTTTTCGTTTTTTGGGCAAAAGTCAAAAACTACCAAAAATGGTAGAAATTTTATTTCACTTAGCAACACATATAAACTAAACATGCAACCGCTTCATACATTGCGACTCGCTCAAATGTTGCCATGTGCCTGAAAAACGGTTTTGAAAATCGTGAAAAATTCAAAATGGCCGAAAGGGGGTCCGCCATCTTGGATTTTGGATCGGCCGTATTTTTCCCGTATTCTAGGTTATATAACGCACCGAACCTAATTTTTATTTTTTTTCTCGCTCCCACCCAGTCTTCAAAAGAACTTTTGGAAAAAACCATGTCGAAAAAATGGTTTTCCCCGCCATTTCCAGGGTTGCCAGGATTTTCCCGAAAAACTACCTTTTTGTCATTTCAGACTACCATGGCCGCCCCACAGCGTATTTATTTTTTTTCTACAAGGTTATTTTTTTTTCCTACCATTCGGGGCCATGGGGTAAAAACTACCATGAATTTGGTAGAATTTATTTCTCAAAACAATAAACAGATAACTAACCTACCACTGCTCTATACAAACTGATACGACCCGGTGTTGCCATCCCTGTCAAAATCGACTTTAAAAAAGGTAAAAAAAATTGTCCCTACAAAACTGCCGCCAGCGCCGTCTCTATGGCCAAACTCTATTATCTATGGATGAGGTTTGCAAGTTGACTATACTGCCGGCAGAGTTCAAAAAAAAATTTTCAATTATCTGTGGAAACCTCTCCACCACTGCCCCGCAAAAACACCTCTAAATCGGATTTTCGATCCAAGATGGCGGCGCGGACATCTTGTTTTTTTGACATTTTACTTTTTCAGTGTACTTCACTTCAACACCATTCTCTAAAAAAGTAAAAACCGCCCGGCCATTCCATAGACAAAAAAAAAGTCAACATCGCAAAAGAGGCCGCCATCTTGGATTTTGGAAAAAAAAAAACGAAAAACCTGCTTTGATTAAAA
The DNA here is from genome assembly GCA_037074685.1 of Glyphodes pyloalis. Taxonomy (NCBI): domain Eukaryota; kingdom Metazoa; phylum Arthropoda; class Insecta; order Lepidoptera; family Crambidae; genus Glyphodes; species Glyphodes pyloalis. The sequence continues at coordinate 1,438,175 of JAYKKO010000024.1, read as the reverse complement.
AATAACCCACCCCGTTAGAACACGCCAAAGCGGTAGAAAAACGAGAACCCCCCCAAAAACACCCCCGATGAGTGAGTGAGTCAGTCAGTGGTAATTTAGCTTTATATAATATAGACTAGCTTTTGCAGCACGCGCTTCGCGCGAGTCTGCTAAAAGCTAGGCCTGCGGCGCTGGCCGCTCCCGGGCTTCGCCCTCCCGCGGCGCTCGGCCTTCGGCCTCGCATACGCAGCTCGGCCTGCGGCCTCGCGGGTGTGACACGGGGGTGTTGAACCGTCCGCAATGGGGGCCTAGTGCTTTTTTTGTACGGCGCTAGAGTTTTGCAACTGTGGCCTAAGGAGCCTTTCCGCTCCGGGCTCCGCCCTGCGCGGCGCAGCTCGGCCTGCGGCCTCGCGCCTAGGGTGACTTGTGTTGCACTTAAATAAAATGGCCAAAGTGTTCGACGGAAGCCGCTTCGAGCTTCGCTCTACGCGGGCGCTCGGCCTACGGCCTCGCATTCGAAGCTCGGCCTTCGGCCTCGCGAAAGTTACACAGAGCATAGCCGCTTCGGGCTTCGCCCTACGCGGCGCTCGACCTGTGGTCTCGCATCGCAGCTCGGCCTACGGCCTCGCGTAGGTTACTTGATCTGATCAATTGTCTCGCCTATATTGGTCCAAAGTGTTTGATGGCAGCCGCTTCGAGCTTCGCTCTACGCGGGCGCTCGGCCTTTGGCCTCGCATTCGAAGCTCGGCCTTCGGCCTCGCGAAAGTTACACAGAATATAGCCGCTTCGGGCTTCGCCCTACGCGGCGCTCGACCTGTGGTCTCGCATCGCAGCTCGGCCTACGGCCTCGCGTAGGTTACTTGATCAGTTATGTTGTCTATATCGGCCCAAAGTGTTCGATGGGAGCCGCTTCGAGCTTCGCTCTACGCGGGCGCTCGGCCTTTGGCCTCACATTCGAAGCTCGGCCTTCGGCCTCGCGAAAGTTACACAGAATATAGCCGCTGCGGGCTTCGCCCTACGCGGCGCTCGACCTATGGTCTCGCAACGCAGCTCGGCCTCCGGCCTCGCAAAGTTACCAGTTCCAAGTTTTAATAGCACTCAATACGGTACTATATTACTATGCAACAATTTCCCCATACATTTTCTTACTAAGGTCAATTTCAGTACAAAATGTATGGGGAACCAAGTACTCCATAGAAAATTGATTTTCCAATTTTTCCTAAAATTTCGTACTTACTCGCTTTTTTTTGGGTCAATCGACCACGGATGGACATTTTTGACAGGACCTTATACTTATTTTTTTTAAATTTGAGCATTTTCTGTCGGGCCCAAAATCTCCGAAATTACCCCGAAAATCGGGTAAATTTTCAAACCATCACAGGGGCATCACGTAAACCTCCAATAAAGCTCCGAGCATATTTTCCCTACGACCCCTCCTTCTACCCCGAAAGTTAATAAATACATTTTGAATTCTGCAGATTTTTTATAATGGCCGCCAGCGCATCCGCCATTTTGTTTATCGAAAAGTCTATTATGTAACATCTCATCTAGGTTATATACTGCATCAAACCTCATTTTTACATTTTTCAATTTTTATATCCTGCGGCCTACAGGACTTCTGGAAGGTGACCATGATTTTTGCACATTTGTCCCAACAGCTCCCGGTGTTGCCAAGTCACAGAGATAAAAATAGTCAAATGTCATTTCAATGGGGATGTTTCATAGGCACATGGGAATGGTTTGCGCGAAATGTCATTATTTCTATTTTCGACCTTCGCCGGGACCTGAGTAAAAAACTACCAAAAATAGTAGAATTTTTATTTCACCTGGCAACACACACAAACAAAACTCATAATCGCCTGGTACATTGCGACTCGCTCAGATGTGACCATATACATGAAAATTTGGATTTAACGTTTTCAAAAACACAAAAGTTTTACAAAATGGCCGCCAGCGGGTCGGCCATCTTGTATTTTTGAGCGTTCGTATTTTTCCTGTATTTTGGACTATATTTGACATCGAACCTCATTTTCATTTTTTTTCTCTCTCTCACCCAATCGCCATATTATTTTTTGGAAAATGACCAAGTCACAAAATATATATTTCGCTCTGGCACCCAGTGTGGCCAGGTGATTGGGCTAAAATTAGTAAAATATCATTTGGCCATAAGCTTGCCATAATAACGTGGTAGACATTTAGACCAAATGTCAAAAAAAAATTTTTTCGTTTTTTGGGCAAAAGTCAAAAACTACCAAAAATGGTAGAAATTTTATTTCACCTAGCAATACATATGAACTAAACATGCAACCGCTCCATACATTGCAACTCGCTCAAATGTTGCCATGTACCCGAAAAACGGTTTTGAAAATCGTGAAAAATTCAAAATGGCCGAAAGGGGGTCCGCCATCTTGTTAATCGAAAAGTCTATAGTTTTCCCATATTCTAGGTTATATACCGCACCGAACCTAATTTTTATTTTTGTTCTCACTCCCACCCAGTCTTCAAAAGAACTTTTGGAAAAAACCATGTCGAAAAAATGTTTTTCCCCGCCATTTTCAGGGTTGCCAGGATTTTTCCGAAAAACTACTTTTTTGTCACTTCGGACCTCCATGGCCACCCCACTGCATATTTATTTTTTTTCTACAAGGGAAATTTTTTTTTCTACCATTCGGGGCTATGGGGCAAAAACTACCATGAATTTGGTAGAATTTATTTCTTAAATCAACAAACAGATAAATAACCTACTATCGCTCCATACTAACCGATTCGACCCAGTGTTGCCATCCCCCTAAAATCGACTTTTAAAATGGAAAAATTTTTGGTCCCTTCAAAACTGCCGCCAGCGCCGTCTCTATGGCCAAACTCTATAATCTATGGATGAGGTTGTCAATTTGACTATACTGCCAGCAAAGTTTAAAAAAAAATTTTCTATTATCTGTGGAAACCTCTCCACCACGACCCCGCAAAAACACCTCTAAATCGAATTTTCGATTCAAGATGGCGGCGCGGACATCTTGTTTTTTTGACATTTTACTTTTTCAATGTGTTTTTCTTCATTACAATTCTCTAAAAAAGTAGAAACCGCCTGGGCACTCTATACATTTTTTTAATTTCAATTCAGCAAAATCGGCCGCCATCTTGGATTTTTGGAAAAAAAAATAGAAAAACCTGCTTTGATTAAAAAATAACTCACCCCATTAGAACACCCCAAAGAGGTAAAACAACCCGAACACCCCCAAAAAAACCCCCGATGAGTCAGTGAGTCAGTGAGTGGTAATTTAGCTTTATATAATATAGACTAGCTTTTGCAGCACGCGCTTCGCGCGAGTCTGCTAAAAGCTAGGCCTGCGGCGCTGGCCGCTCCCGGGCTTCGCCCTCCCGCGGCGCTCGGCCTTCGGCCTCGCATACGCAGCTCGGCCTGCGGCCTCGCGGGTGTGACTTTTGGTGTTTGACCGTCCGCAATGGGGGCCTAGTGCTTTTTTTGTACGGCGCTAGAGTTTTGCAACTGTGGCCTAAGGAGCCTTTCCGCTCCGGGCTCCGCCCTGCGCGGCGCAGCTCGGCCTGCGGCCTCGCGTCTAGGGTGACTTGTGTTGCACTTTAATAAAATAGCCAAAGTGTTTGACGGAAGCCGCTTCGAGCTTCGCTCTACGCGGGCGCTCGGCCTACGGCCTCGCATTCGCAGCTCGGCCTACGGCCTCGCGAAAGTTACACAGGACATAGCCGCTTCGGGCTTCGCCCTACGCGGCGCTCGACCTATGGTCTCGCATCGCAGCTCGGCCTACGGCCTCGCGTGGGTTACTTGATCATTTGTCTCGTCTATATCGGTCGAAAGTGTTTGATGGCAGCCGCTCCGAGCTTCGCTCTACGCGGGCGCTCGGCCTTTGGCCTCGCATTCGAAGCTCGGCCTTCGGCCTCGCGAAAGTTACACAGGATATAGCCGCTTCGGGCTTCGCCCTACGCGGCGCTCGACCTACGGTCTCGCAACGCAGCTCGGCCTCCGGCCTCGCAATGTTACCATTTCCAAGTTTTAATAGCACTCAATACGGCACTACATTAATATGCAACAATTTCTCCATACATTTTCTTACTAAGGTCAATTTCAGTACAAAATGTATGGGGAACCAAGTACTCCATAGAAATTTGATTTTCCAATTTTTTCTAAAATTTCGTACTTACTCTCTTTTTTTTTGGTCGATCGACCACGGATGGACATTTTTGACAGGACCTCATACTTATTTTTTTTAAATTCGAGCATTTTCTGTCGGGCCCAAAATTTCCGAAATTACCCCGAAAATCGGGTAAATTTTTGAACCATCACGGGGGCATCATGTAAACCTCCAATAAAGCTTCGAGCATATTTTCCCTACGACCCCTCCTTCTACCCCGAAATTTAGTGAATACATTTTGAATTCTGCAGATTTTTACATAATGGCTGCCAGCGCATCCGCCATTTTGTTTATGGAAAAGTATAATATAACGTCTCATCTAGGTTATATACTGCATCAAACCTCATATTTACATTTTTCAAATTTTATATCCTGCGGCCTACAGGACTTCTGGAAGGTGACCATGATTTTTGCACATTTGTCCCAACAGCTCCCGGTGTTGCCAAGTCACAGAGATAAAAATAGTCAAATGTCATTTCAATGGGGATGTTTCATAGGCACATGGGAATGGTTTGCGCGAAATGTCATTATTTCTATTTTCGACCTTCGCCAGGACCTGAGTCAAAAACTACCAAAAATAGTAGAATTTTTATTTCACCTGGCAACACACAATGACAAAATACATAACCGCCTAGTACATTGTGACTCGCTTAGATGTCGCCATATACATGAAAATTAGGATTTAACGTTTTCAAAAACGCAACAATTTTACAAAATGGCCGCCAGCACGTCGGCCATCTTGTTTAACAAACAGTCTATAGTTTTCCTGTAATCAAGGCTATATTTGACATCGAACCTCATTTTAATTTTTTTTCTCGCTCTCACCCAATCGCCATATTATTTTTTGGAAAATGACCAAGTCACAAAATATATATTTCGCTCTGGCACCCAGTGTGGTCAGGTGATTGGGCTAAAATTAGTAAAATATCATTCGGCCATAAGCTTGCCATAATAACGTGGTAGACATTTAGACCAAATGTCAAAAAATTTTTTTTTCGTTTTTTGGGCAAAAGTCAAAAACTACCAAAAATGGTAGAAATTTTATTGTACCTAGCAACACATATGAATTAAACATGCAACCGCTCCATACATTGCGACTCGCTCAAATGTTGCCATGTGCCTGAAAAACTGTTTTGAAAATCGTGAAAAATTTAAAATGGCCGAAAGGGGGTCGGCCATCTTGGATTTTGGATCGGCCGTATTTTTCCCGTATTCTAGGTTATATAACGCATCGAACCTAATTTTTATTTTTTTTCTCGCTCCCACCCAGTCTTCAAAAGAACTTTTGGAAAAAACCATGTCGAAAAAATGATTTTCCCCGCCATTTCCAGGGTTGCCAGGATTTTTCCGAAAAACTACTTTTTTGTCACTTCGGACCTCCATGGCCACCCCACTGCATATTTATTTTTTTTCTACAAGGGTAAATTTTTTTTCTACCATTCGGAGCCATGGGGCAAAAACTACCATGAATTTGGTAGATTTTTTTTCTTAAGTCAATAGACAGATAACTAACCTACCACCGCTCCATACAAACCGATACGACCCGGTGTTGCCATCCCTGTCAAAATCGACTTTAAAAAAGGTAAAATTTTTTGTCCCTACAAAACTGCCGCCAGCGCCGTCTCTATGGCCAAACTCTATAATCTATGGATAAGGTTGTCAATTTGACTATACTGCCGGCAGAGTTCAAAAAAAAATTTTCAATTATCTGTGGAAACCTCTCCACCAAGGCCCCGCAAAAACAGCTCTAAACCGAATTTTCGATCCAAGATGGCGGCGCGGACATCTTGTTTTTTTGACATTTTACTTTTTCAGTGTACTTTTCTTCACTACAATTCTCTAAAAAAGTAGAAACCGCCTGGGCACTCTATACATTTTTTTTATTTCAATCCAGCAAAATCGGCCGCCATCTTGGATTTTGGAAAAAAAAAATACAAAAACCTGCTTTGATTGAAAAATAACCCACCCCGTTGGAACATGCCAAAGGGGTAAAACAACCAGAACACCCCCAAAAAAACCCCCGATGAGTGAGTGAGTCAGTGAGTGGTAATTTAGCTTTATATAATATAGACTAGCTTTTGCAGCACGCGCTTCGCGCGAGTCTGCTAAAAGCTAGGCCTGCGGCGCTGGCCGCTCCCGGGCTTCGCCCTCCCGCGGCGCTCGGCCTTCGGCCTCGCATACGCAGCTCGGCCTGCGGCCTCGCGGGTGTGACTTTTGGTGTTTGACCGTCCGCAATGGGGGCCTAGTGCTTTTTTTGTACGGCGCTAGAATTTTGCAACTGTGGCCTAAGGAGCCTTTCCGCTCCGGGCTCCGCCCTGCGCGGCGCAGCTCGGCCTGCGGCCTCGCGCCTAGGGTGACTTGGATTGCACTTTAATAAAATAGCCAAAGTGTTCGACGGAAGCCGCTTCGAGCTTCGCTCTACGCGGGCGCTCGGCCTACGGCCTCGCATTCGAAGCTCGGCCTTCGGCCTCGCGAAAGTTACACAGAACATAGCCGCTTCGGGCTTCGCCCTACGCGGCGCTCGACCTATGGTCTCGCATCGCAGCTCGGCCTACGGCCTCGCGTAGGTTACTCGATCAATTGTCTCGTCTATATCGGCCCAAAGTGTTCGATGGCAGCCGCTTCGAGCTTCGCTCTACGCGGGCGCTCGGCCTTTGGCCTCGCATTCGAAGCTCGGCCTTCGGCCTCGCGAAAGTTACACAGAATATAGCCGCTTCGGGCTTCGCCCTACGCGGCGCTCGACCTATGGTCTCGCAACGCAGCTCGGCCTCCGGCCTCGCAATGTTACCATTTCCAAGTTTTAATAGCACTCAATACGGCACTACATTAATATGCAACAATTTCTCCATACATTTCCTTACTAAGGTCAATTTCAGTACAAAATGTATGGGGAACCAAGTACTCCATAGAAATTTGATTTTCCAATTTTTTCTAAAATTTCGTACTTACTCTCTTTTTTTTTGGTCGATCGACCACGGATGAACATTTTTGACAGGACCTCATACTTATTTTTTTTAAATTCGAGCAATTTCTGTCGGGCCCAAAATCTCCGAAATTACCCCAAAAATCGGGTAAATTTTTGAACCATCACAGCGGCATCATGTAGACCTCCAATAAAGCTCCGAGCATTTTTTCCCTACAGCCCCTCCTTCTACCCCGAAAGTTGATGAATACATTTTGAATCCTGCAGATTTTTACATCATGGCCGCCAGCGCATCCGCCATTTTGTTTATCGAAAAGCCTATAGTTTTCCTGTAATCTAGGTTATATACGGCATCAAACCTCATTTTTACTTTTTTCGAAATTTATATCCTGTGGCCCACAGAGCCTTCGGTAGGTGACCATGTTTTTTGCACTTTTTCCTCACCAGCTCTCGGTGTTGCCCAATTAAGGAAATAAAAATAGTCAAATGTCATTACTACTAAGATGCTTCATAAGCACATGGAATTGATTTGCGCGAAATGTCATTATTTCTATTCTCGACCTTTTCGGGATCTGAGCCAAAAACTACCAAAAATGGTAGAAATATTTTTCCACCTGGCAACACACGATGACAAAACACATAACCGCCTAGTACATTGCGAGTCGCTCAAATAAAAAAAAATAACCGAAATTTGAATTTTAAGTTTTCAAAAACACGAAAAAATCACAAAATGGCCACCAGCGCGTCGGCCATCTTGTTAATCAAAAAGTCTATAGTTTTCCCATAATCTAGACTATATTTGACAGCGAACCTCATTTTAATTTTTTTTCTCGCTCCCACCCAGTCGCCCTCAGAACTTTTGGAAAATGACCATGTCGAAAAAATATTTTTCACCGTAGCTCCCAGTGTTGCCAGGTGATCTGACCAAAAGCCACAAAATATCATTCGGCTATGGGCTATACACAATTAAGTGCTTGACGTTTCAACCAAATGTCAAAAAAAATTTTTTTCGTTTTTTGGGCACGAGTCAAAAACTACCAAAAATGGTAGAAATTTTATTTGACCTGGCAACACATATGAACCAAACATGCAACCGCTCAATACATTGCGACTCGCTCAAATGTTGCCAAGTGCCAAAAAAACCGTTTTGAAAATCGTGAAAAATTCAAAATGGCCGAAAGGGGGTCCGCCATCTTGGATTTTCAAACGGCCGTATTTTTCCTGTATTCTAGGTTATATATTGCATCAGACCTAATTTTTATTTTTTTTCTCGCTCCCACCCAGTCGCCCCTAGAGCTTTTGGAAAATGACCATGTCGAAAAAATGTTTTTCCTCGCCATTTCCAGGGTTGCCAGCATTTTTCCAAAAAACTACCTTTTTGTCACTTTGGACCTCCATGGCCACCCCACAGCGTATTTATTTTTTTCTACAAGGCTATTTTTTTTTGCTACCATTTGGAGCCATGGGGTAAAAACTACCATGAATTTGGTAGAATTTATTTCTGAAAACAATAGACGAATAACTAACCTACCACTGCTCCATACAAATCGATTCGACATGGTGTTGCCATCCCCCCCAAAATCGACTTTGAAAATGAGAAAATTTTTGGTCCCTACAAAACTGCCGCCAGCGCCGTCTCTATGGCCAAACTCTATAATCTATGACCAACATTCAAAAGAACGCTATACTGCGGGCAGAGTTCAAAAAAAATTTTTCAATTATCTGTAGAAACCTCTCCACCACGACCCCGCAAAAACACCTCTAATTCGGATTTTCGATCCAAGATGGCGGCGCGGACATCTTGTTTTTTTGACATTTTACTTTTTCGATATAGTAAACAGTAAAAAACGTTCCTAAAAAAGTCTGCGCAGCTTGGGCACTCTATACATTTTTTTTATTTCAATTCAGCAAAATCGGCCGCCATCTTGGATTTTGGAAAAAAAAAATGGAAAAACCTGCTTTGATTGAAAAATAAACCACCCCCTTAAAACACCCCAAAGAGGTAAAACAACTCGAACACCCCCAAAAAAACCCCCGATGAGTGAGTCAGTCAGTGAGTGGTAATTTAGCTTTATATAATACTAGCTTTTGCAGCACGCGCTTCGCGCGAGTCTGCTAAAAGCTAGGCCTGCGGCGCTGGCCGCTCCCGGGCTTCGCCCTCCCGCGGCGCTCGGCCTTCGGCCTCGCATACGCAGCTCGGCCTGCGGCCTCGCGGGTGTGACACGGGGGTGTTGAACCGTCCGCAATGGGGGCCTAGTGCTTTTTTCGTACGGCGCTAGAGTTTATAAACTATAGTCTAAGGAGCCTTTCCGCTCCGGGCTCCGCCCTGCGCGGCGCAGCTCGGCCTGCGGCCTCGCGCCTAGGGTGACTTGTGTTGCACTTAAATAAAATGGCCAAAGTGTTCGACGGAAGCCGCTTCGAGCTTCGCTCTACGCGGGCGCTCGGCCTTTGGCCTCGCATTCGAAACTCGGCCTTCGGCCTCGCGAAAGTTACACAGAATACAGCCGCTTCGGGCTTCGCCCTACGCGGCGCTCGACCTGTGGTCTCGCATCGCAGCTCGGCCTACGGCCTCGCGTAGGTTACTTGATCGATTGTCTCGTCTATATCGGTCCAAAGTGTTTGATGGCAGCCGCTTCGAGCTTCGCTCTACGCGGGCGCTCGGCCTTTGGCCTCGCATTCGAAGCTCGGCCTTCGGCCTCGCGAAAGTTACACAGAACATAGCCGCTTCGGGCTTCGCCCTACGCGGCGCTCGACCTACGGTCTCGCAACGCAGCTCGGCCTCCGGCCTCGCAAAGTTACCAGTTCCGAGTTTTAATAGCACTCAATACGGTACTACATTACTATGCAACAATTTCCCCATACATTTTCTTCCTAAAGTCAATTTCAGTACAAAATGTATGGGGAACCAAGTACTCCATAGAAAATTGATTTTCCAATTTTTCCTAAAATTTCGTACTTACTCGCTTTTTTTTGGGTCAATCGACCACGGATGGACATTTTTGACAGGACCTCATACTTATTTTTTTTAAATTCGAGCAATTTCTGTCGGACCCAAAATCTCCGAAATTACCCCAAAAATCGGGTAAATTTTTGAACCATCACAGGGGCATCATGTAGACCTCCAATAAAGCTCCGAGCATTTTTTCCCTACAGCCCCTCCTTCTACCCCGAAAGTTGATGAATACATTTTGAATCCTGCAGATTTTTACATCATGGCCGCCAGCGCATCCGCCATTTTGTTTATCGAAAAGCCTATAGTTTTCCTGTAATCTAGGTTATATACGGCATCAAACCTCATTTTTACTTTTTTCGAATTTTATATCCTGTGGCCCACAGAGCCTCCGGTAGGTGACCATGTTTTTTGCACTTTTTCCTCACCAGCTCTCGGTGTTGCCCAATTAAGGAAATAAAAATAGTCAAATGTCATTACTACTAAGATGCCTCATAGGCACATGGGAATGATTTGCGCGAAATGTCATTATTTCTATTCTCGACCTTTTCGGGACCTGAGCCAAAAACTACCAAAAATGGTAGAAATATTTTTTCACCTGGCAACACACAATAGCGAAATACATAACCGCCTAGTACATTGCGAGTAGCCCAAATAAAAAAAAATAACCGAAATTTTAATTTTAATTTTTCAAAAACACGAAAAAATCACAAAATGGCCGCCAGCGCGTCGGCCATCTTGTTAATCAAAAAGTCTATAGTTTTCCCATAATCTAGACTATATTTGACAGCGAACCTCATTTTTATTTTTTTTCTTGCTCCCACCCAGTCGCCCTCAGAACTTTTGGAAAATGACCATGTCGAAAAAATATTTTTCACCGTAGCTCCCAGTGTTGCCAGGTGATCTGACCAAAAGCCACAAAATATCATTTGGCTATGGGCTATACACAATTAAGTGGTAGACGTTTCAACCAAATGTCAAAAAAAATTTTTTTCGTTTTTTGGGCACGAGTCAAAAACTACCAAAAATGGTAGAAATTTTATTTGACCTGGCAACACATATAAACCAAACATGCAACCGCTCCATACATTGCGACTCGCTCAAATGTTGCCAAGTGCCAGAAAAACCGTTTTAAAAATCGTGAAAAATTCAAAATGGCCGAAAGGGGGTCCGCCATCTTGGATTTTCGAACGGCCGTATTTTTCCTGTAGTCTAGGTTATATATCGCTTCAGACCTAATTTTTATTTTTTTTTTCGCTCCCCCCCAGTCGCCCCTAGAGCTTTTGGAAAATGACCATGTCGAAAAAATGTTTTTCCCCGCCATTTCTAGGGTTGCCAGGATTTTTCCAAAAAACTACTATTTTGTCACTTCGGACCTCTATAACCACCCCACAGCGTATTTATTTTTTTTCTACAAGGTAATTTTTTTTTCCTACCATTTGGGGCCATGGGGTAAAAACTACCATGAATTTGGTAGAATTTATGTCTCAAAACAATAGACGAATAACTAACCTACCACCGCCCCATACAAACCGATTCGACATGGTGTTGCCATCCCTGTCAAAATCGACTTTGAAAATGGCAATTTTTTTGGTCCCTACAAAACTGCCGCCAGCGCCGTCTCTATGGCCAAACTCTATAATCTATGGATGAGGTTTGCAAGTTGACTATACTGTCAGCAGGGTTCAAAAAAAATTTTTTAATTATCTATGAAAACCTCTCCACCACGACCCCGCGAAAACACCTCTAAATCGGATTTTCGATCCAAGATGGCGGCGCGGACATCTTGTTTTTTTGACATTTTACTTTTTCAGTGTACTTTTCTTCACTACAATTCTCTAAAAAAGTAAAAACCGCCTGGGCACTCTGTACATTTTTTTTATTTCAATCCAGCAAAAAGGGCCGCCATCTTGGATTTTGGAAAAAAAAAATAGAAAAACCTGCTTTGATTAAAAAATAACCCACCCCGTTAGAACATGCCAAAGAGGTAAAACAACCCGAACACCCCCAAAAAAACCCCCGATGAGTCAGTCAGTCAGTGAGTGGTAATTTAGCTTTATATAATATAGAAGATAGATAGATTAAGAAGACATGCTCTCAAATTCCAGGTCCAATGGTACGCCGGCCTCTGGGACTTCTGGGACCTGGTGGTAGACGTGCTCGACTTCTCGCACTTCCTGAACCCTGCTTTTCTCGTGTTCGCCATCTCCAACTTCCTGCTGTACATGTGGTACGACGTGCCATACGTCTACATATCAGACCACGCCATGCAGAAGGGCTTCAACGAGTCACAGTCTTCGATGCTGATATCCATCATCGGAATACTTAATATGTTTGGGGAGGTAAGCTACACGAATTTGATACAGACACTTTGCACTTTATTTAAACACTTTGCAAAAAAAAGGTAAATCAGTTGGAGTAATGCTAGGGGCATTCTCTATTAGTCAACCCTTGGGTCATGCAGATAGTTTGTATATATAGGCACCGCGCCTATATATATAGTCAAAAAGTGCGTAAATAATCTAAAAAAATCTATAAATTGGTTTTTGTCTATTAGTTTATTTAATATATCAGACACGTCTTTTTGCATTTTGGATCTGATCAAAAATCGTATCTGCTTTTTATAATCTGAAGGAAATTTGTTGATTTCATCAACGTTTGCAGCGTTGTTTCGATTTATTCATAAAATTAGAACGGGAAGCGGACTAAGAGTTGACTCTTAGTCCGTTTGTTAGATTATCCAAAAATATCCACCTAATCCTAAAACAACGGCGATTCATTGAATTTAATTGCCATGACGTCATTACTTACATTTTAATTCCAACCAGGGCAATAATGAGCCCCAAGCCCGCAAATGGACATCGTTTTATTCTAAGTATTTTTTGTTAATTTGGCAAATAAAAAATACATTTCTAAAATTTTTTTAATAACTACTAGTGGTCCCGGCGAACTTCGTGTAAGGAACGTATGTTCTTTTACTAAAAGTGGAAGTACTTCCGCCGAGCTAGGTGTTATCTGCTCGGGGACCAAGGCCCAACTACCAATCTTGGTTTGTCGTATATATACTTAGTGGCGACGAAAACTCTGATATCGCGATGTAGGATATCGATGTCACGCATTACGTATGGAGCGTTGTTTACTACGCCAATTCTGCTGACGCTGTATTTGTGTCGACTTGTAGGTCATGTCGTAGGTCGGCACAGTACTCCCCCCCTTTGGAGTCCAAGCACGTGCCCGATGCGTGTAGTTGCAGGGAGGCAGCTGCTGCTACGCCGGTGTGGACCAATGACTCGGTCGTAGGGCTGCGATGGCCTGCTTCATTACACGGGCCCGGAACCAGGTGGCTTTGTCAGCTGAGGTGGTCCGGTGCTCTTGTCGTGGCTAAGCTGGCTGTTGAGGGTATGGAGACATGGCCTGATGCGAAGGCTCCGTTCTTCAAAGGCTGCTGGTGTTCAGCTCAGTCGGGGTCACCAATGTAAGGAACGTATGTTCTTTTACTAAAAGTGGAAGTACTTCCGCCGAGCTAGGTGTTATCTGCTCGGGGACCAAGGCCCAACTACCAATCTTGGTTTGTCGTATATATGTCACCGTAAGATTGTAAAAATCGTTAGATTACAATCTACCTCGCGAGATTGTAAACTGTCGACAGATTGTGAACCGTAACTGGGGATTGCAATTTAACGGATTATTTTTCGCTTTATTGTAATCTATCGAAGTGAAACCGTTAAATTACAATCTGTTAGGCGTCAAACTGTCAACTGTCCGAAAGCTCTTCCTGATTGGTCGGTTTATTGTATGAGCGACCAATCACGACCAGCCTTTGTATGTCCACGTAAAGTAGGAATGAAATTCAATTCAAATCATTTCTTTTATTTAAAGAAATAGTGATGTCGTTTAAATAAAATAAATGCACTTCAAAAAATCTTCAAGTACATATTTATTTACTATTTACTAGGTAATCAATAATCCTGACATACGTTGAGAAATAATTGTACCGAAATATTTATTCAATAAACATTCGAAATTATAATTGAAAATTACAATAAAATGAAACAATTATTTTGTCTTTTAACACAAATTAAAATTGGAAAATTTTAAGAAACTTTTTTAAACAAATATTTAGTCCTTTAAACCTACCATAAATTAATAGTATAAAGACAACAAACGAAATAACAAACAAATATGGCGAATGACGGGGCGGCGGGGGGCACATAACTCTCAACCAATCAGCGCGCGAGATGCATTTCGTTCTACATCAGTTCACAATTTGACCGATTCCCATCGATAGATTACAATATAACGAAAAATAATCCGTTAAATTGCAATCATAATGTTACGGTTCACAATCTGTCGACAGTTTACAATCTCGCGAGATAGATTGTAATCTAACGATTTTTACAATCTTACGGTGACATATATACTTATTGGCGACGAAAACTCTGATATCGCGATGTAGGATATCGATGTCACGCATTACGTATGGAGCGTTGTTTACTACGCCATTTCTGCTGACGCTGTATTTGTGTCGACTTGTAGGTCATGTCGTAGGTCGGCACATTCGTTTCGCATTAGAGGATTTTCCCGCTTTTCTGTTGAAATTTTCCTGAATTTTCTTTGCTATAAACCTCATGTAGCTCGAGACCTTTCCAGCGAATGCAAAACCGTGGCAATCGGTTCGTGCGTTCTGGAGTTATAGCGTCAGGAAGGAAAACTCGGCTTATTTTTATATAGTAGATTACATGAACTGAAAACAATCTGGTACTTTTGACCGTTTACCTATTCATGAACCAAGGAAGCACCTTTTGTCTCCAGCATGTCTCAAATACATATACGTTGCGTAACTAGTCTGGTTATCTTGTATCAGTCACGATACAGCTTTATTGGGTCAGCAAACAATGACTGCTCGAGATAGGCTCCCGCTGATAACTGGGGGTGTTTCACACTATATACAGGTAGATAGGGTTAAGACCGCCGTATACACTTAGATACGGCTTCTTTGTTACGAGGCTTAAGTTTTTACGACCTGAATACTCGTTTGTTTTGTTTTATATAGTATGTCATCCTCACGTGTATGTTAATATTTTTGTAAACAGCAGTCCGATTAGCGGTAATTTTCTCGTACATGGACAAATAAATACGGTGCGATGACGGAACGTGTTACGATCCCGCTGTATCTACAGTTATTGACTGTGCCAAACATTATTATAGTCTTCCATAGAATTCTAGGGCCTAAGATTCACAAAATATGCGACTCTGTTTCTTTATTCGCGGATCTATTTGATACATCGGTACTTACATACAGTAGCGCTCAAAAGTATCTTGACATCATAAAATTCGAAATAAAATTTACATATTTGACTATTTTTATAATTTTTTATGTGTAACTAACTCCGCGCGTACGAAGTCACAGGTGGGCGCTAGTTTCTCTATTTAATAGCAAGGTAATAACTTGCTATTAAATAGAGAAACTAGCTTAGAGTAGAAAGAACAGGCGCGCCTGTGGAAAAGTAAACTGCCAATACCTTCAATCGATTGAAGAATACAGGGAAAAAACAAGGAATGTCATAAATTTAATAAATAGAGAAATGATTATTTATAAATACAACGTGATTTAAGTTTAAAAAAGAAATAACCATTACGAGTTTCATAATTATCATTAGTGCAACTATTGGTGTCATAACCTCATTTTCGAGATTCATGCTACATTTCTTGTTTTTTTTCTTGTACTCTTCAATTTATGTTTCAACCTTCAGATCTTGCTGGGCTGGGTGGGCGACTGGGAGTGCGTGGACGCGAGCCTGGTGTACGCGGTGTGCATGGTGCTGTGCGGGCTGGTGACGGCGCTGACGCCGCTGCTGCGAGCGTATGCTGCTCTCGGGGCGGTCTCGGGAGGCTTCGGCATGTTCATCGCTGCCAACTACTCCCTCACCAGCATTATACTGGTGGAACAGATCTCCATTGAGAAGTTTACCAACGCGTACGGTCTGCTGTTGCTTATACAAGGTGTCGCAAACCTGATTGGACCACCGCTTGCGGGTAAGTTTCGAGAAATTTGCCTTACTTTTGTCTGCAGGTACTAGGATGCCATGCGTGGGGCAGAGGTAGCTCTGTGCAGAAAACAAGTGCGCATTCTTTACCAAACCAAAGTAAAAATCCAAGGCCACTAGTTTACTAGTGAAAAATGCTACTCACTTAGTCGCAGGTACCAGGCTGTCATAATTTAGATAGAGGTTGTACTAGCTGCATGGTCGCGGTTGAGGATGCCACGCGATCCTTCGGCATTTGATTTTCGGAGATTGCTGTCTACAACGCATGCTTATATGTTGACTAGCATCAACTTTATAAAATAGGGTTAAATGGACAAGTTTACCAATGCCTCCGGTAGTCTATTGTTATCCAAAGTATCGCAAATTTCATTTTACCTCTACTGGCTGATAAGGCTCGAGAGACGTGGCTTCGTCTTGTTTGCAGGTATCAGGATACCATGAGTGTGGTAGAGGTTGTTCTGTGCAGAATACAGGTGCACGTGCTTTAACTAATCCTCACATTGGAGGACCCTAATTGTTGATGTTGATGTTAGGAGAGTAATATTTAAGTTAGTCGCGGGGTTAATAAGATAATTTTCACGAAAATGATGTAACTACATAATAGTAATTTGTTATTTTATTTGTTGAACCATAAAATACGTTTTTATTGTATTTTAAAAATCCAACTTACGGACCAATTGGAACCATTGTATCCTGACCGAGCCGTCACCTCTATTGCAGGCTGGATATACGACATGACGGACTCGTACGACCTGTCGTTCTACCTGGCGGGCGTGTTCATCGCCGTGTCGGGGCTCATCCTCGTGGTGCTGCCGCTGCGTGCGCGGCTGCTGCGAGGCCGGCCCGCCGCCCACCAGGACGCCAAGCCTAACGGGAAGCTGCTCGTCTGACTTCGGATTGGTAATTAATGAGAGATTCACATAAATACCAAGAGTTATATTTATGAAACGGCGATATAAATGAAGCTCTGTTAATGTCGTTAAAGAAGATAATGAAGCTACCTTTATTCATGTCGTTGGGTATCAAAATGGTCTTTTAGTAAGAATGGAAGTCAGAATATATGCTGACATTTCTCTACACCCCCTGGTGGGCATGTCTCCATCGTTGGGAAGTTTTACTCTTGAGGCATGATGTCGATCATCACATTCGTCAAAGGAATAACATTAAAAACTGATTTACACCTAGTTTTGTTCACGGACAAAGATACACCTATATGTAGGTAGTTACAAAGACAAGTCGAGATACTCAATTCACAATACGTCATACCCGCTTAGGATGCGCAACTGAAATATATTTATCACGCTCTAAATAAATGTCAAAATCGATAAAGGTAAGGTGATGATTGGCTGAAATGCGAAGTGCATTGTGCTATCAGCCAATCAACAGTATCGAAACATTTGACGTCATATACGAGACATTTGACAGTTGCGCATGCTAGAAAGACAAGTGACGTTTGACAAAGACATCACAATATCTAACTTAAAAATCCTAAAAGTTTAAATAAATGAGGGTACGCGCATTTTTAGCCGGACTGAGTACAATTGATAGTGTTAATGATTTGGCTGTCGTGTTTATTGTAGCTAGCCGAGTACTGAGGCTATTCAACAAATAAGATAAATATGGATGTGTGTATCTTACTATTAGATTCTCGAATAAGTATTGCATGATGACAAGGTAATCGATCAAGTTCACAACTAGATTTTAATAAATTATAAAAAACTCAAGTTCTAAAGTAAGAGTAATTCGTACTTCGTCATACTTGTCGATATAGGTACCCGTAGTGAATACTTGGAAATGATAAGATGTAACCTAAGTGAAACAAGTTCATGATAAACAAAGTTGTGATTCCAAATTAGTGCAGTTAGGTTTTTTTAAGAATAGGTTTTTAATAATACAAGTTACAGTTTTGTCGTATTAATTTATCAATCTACAGTTGTTTCATGTTTTGATTTAAATGCGGGAAGGGGTTATTGTAAAATAGAAGAAAATATGGGCTCATAAAATTAGATATAAGTAATAAAATGAATGCGAAAATATGAAAGCAATAAAGGCTGAGTTTTAGCAGCACAACAAAGAAATTAACATTTAAATTATTTAAAATAAATAAGCCATATTTATTACGAAATAGACGTTTTATAATATCATGTTTAAATCATCTAAACTAGTTAATACTTCCATTAGAAAATCTCCTAATTTTAAGAAACAAATATTATATTGGTGATTGAAAACCTAATATTTACTGTGGAAGTGTTTTATGCCTTAAGAATATTTTATTAGAATGATCATTGAAACCTGTAATAAGCAATATAGCAATTCTACCTATTTCAGTATTGATTAAGCCTTTAGCCTATTTTGCATCGATGATAAGATTATAAAGGAAGTTATTAGACGTACGTACATTGAAACTTATAGCAATTTGCGTGTAGTTATTATCCGATAATATTTACACAGAAAGCTATCATGAATAACGTTATTAGTAAATTCGTTAAACAAAGTTTATATAACCTACGATAAACTGTATATATTTGATATCAGGATATAATATACATTTTTATGTTCAGATTTTTTTATGTGTGACTTTAATTTATTTTTATTTCAACTAATTTCTGATTGTTAATTTTTATTTAAAATTTCATACAAAATAATTGTTCCAATACTGAATCACGATAATCCGTAGAAATAAAAATTGTAAACGGCTGTATTCTAAATATTTCTACTTTAAAGTCTAGATTTATATTTAATTAGCAGCATTTATTTCAATCTCAATTTATTCTTAACTAAATTGAAACATTTGTATAGCCACCATATTTTGTTGAAAATTGATAAAAACGGACCCTTGTTTAAATTAAGTAAAAGATAAATCGAGATTACTATAAATGTTCTGAATATTTCGGTACAGGATAAATAGTAATACTGTCAAAATTATAATGATACTAAATCAGGGATGTTGAACCTATCTTGTGCGTACCAAGTAATGGTAAGTACATTATTTTATGCCCGGTTTCAATATTTAAAAAATGATCCGTTCTAGTTACATCTAGTAATACTCGTAGTCGGTTGGAGAAAAACGAATAGTAAAATATTGGAACTGGGCAGAAATAGAGTAACAGAGAGAACTGCCAAGCTTGCCTTATCCTTGCTGTTAGCCGACACTTAACGTAATATTTTATTTAGAATTATGTCACGTACGTTGAAAGGTTCATCATTTCTGTCACGTACTATAAACAGGATGATTTTGTAAGTAAAAGTATAATAGACGTGGAACCTTTTACTAAGTAAGGTAGATGGAATCTAAATTATAATTAGAAAAGGGATACGTCGACTAAAGTGTCAAAAATCGGTAACTCCATTTTTTCTGTTACCAATTTATTTTTCACTCCACAAATGACATGTATGAATATACAGAGCTATAATTCTTATCTAGTTAAAGATATGTCATTCGTGGGAGACTGGTGCCCATGTAGGTTCAAGGACCTGTATTACGGGTCACCAGGCCCATTTATATATAGTCATATTTTTATTACTATTTTTTTTAAATCTAGTAATAAAAATAGAAAAAATACGTTCAATAAAAAAAAAAATAAAATGGATAGGTATACGAGATTTGATACTTCAGCCGCCGAATAGTAATTTTGTATGAGAATTTGAATTTCATCGCATTAAAAAATCTTCAAAATTAGATTATAACTAAATTGGTGTCTCTTAATGTGTTTGCTCTTAATGACGTCATTTATTTAAAGTTTTGTAATGTTACATATTGTCATTTACAGACTTGTCTAACTTGCAATATATAGGTATGTGTTTTTTATTTATTCTAGCACCACAGTTATTACGAAAGTTAAATTACATACCTATAAACAAAAAAAAGACAGGACGTGGAGTGCCGAAACTTAACATGATTTTAGTAATATGGGAATTTTGATATTTCTTTTTATAATTGACTTACTTTTACTATTTTCATATATTTTGTACGTATGTTTGAAATTTTTTTATGTGATCATCTTGAATAAAACAGCTGCGCTTTTCTAATTAAACGTGATCTTGTTATGTTCTTACGTAATTTTTTTCAATATCATAGTGAATTAGTCGTTGATGAGTTACTGGAGAAAAATAAAAGCAGACGGTTATATCATGTCGGATTGATAGAATTTAAGTGATTTAGTGTATTATTCTTGCCAGTTCAACTGAACGCCAACTATCTTAGATGAATCACTGTAAACTAACACAATTGATTAAATTTACTGTAAAATTTTAGCTTAAATTAAAGCTTTTGTTGATAACAAATTTATAACAAAATGCTTTTGAATCGCTGTTTTCCATCGCAATATTTATCCAACGAATAAATACTGTGGCTACTACAAATAAATATCACTCGAACGATGATGTTTAAGGTATCTTTAAAAACGTTAAATATAAAGGTTTTGGTTAGAAAAATGCAAACGTCGAATTTTAAATGAAAACAAAAAAGTATTGTGTCATTCGACTCATGACGTCATCGCTGCACCCTACGAGTGATGTCTTGGTTGTAATACTTCAAATGACATTTAGATTTAAGAAATAGATTGGTTTGTGTGCGTGTAACAAAATACGGTTTAATCATGTTTGAAATATTTTGTTTCTTTTTTTTCATTCATAAAATAATACATACATCAGAAAAGGTTTTTGTTGTAAAAAGGCATTTCTGAATTGTTCTGTGAACTAAGTATTCGTATTGTCACCAAAATAATGTTTGTCCAAAGACAGATGGGAAGTGATCGCATGAAACGGGTATATAAACATAAATAAAGCATAGTTGTATTGCACCATGCACTCCTGTAGATGTATGCGTTTTAGTAAAATTATGATTTTATCTTTTTATTTTTGTTTTATTTTTTTCTCTTTATAATTCTTACCTTTTTTGTCGTGCTTTTTAAAGTAGATACGTAATTAAATTTAACATTGCCTCATACAAGGGAGTAACCGATTGATATTGTAATGTAGTCTTTCCCCTACTGATAATATTTTTATTAAACAAAAGCGAATTACAGTCGCTTGTGATACTAAATATTGATATAAAAAATGAAAATTAATTATAACAATATTTTTCCTAGTATTATGAGTAAGCACACACTAAGGGACATATTAATCAAGTGTAATAAAATAAAATGTGATATAAAATTACATAAAATTAATTCAACATTGAAAAAATCTGTAGCATATTTACCTAGTTAGGAAAATCATCAAGAGTATTAGGCTATAATTCTTATAAGTACTAGATTTAAAATGTGTCGTCATAACTTTTCTATATCATTAATTATTTAATTTTCAAAAACATACTAATGAATATGTTAGTATAGTATAATGTTACAAAAAATTACTTCACATTATCACCATTCTATCTTCCAGTTGCACATTAAAAGTACTTTTGGTTTTAATATAATCCAATAGTAGTTTTATTATAATATAGACATTATTAGTACATAGGTCGTCTGAAAGTAAATATACTACGACTATGTCCATCTAAAAGTCATTGGAATGGGGACTACCGCGCGTGAAAAATCCGCTAGATGACACTACGTGTGTGTGAGGTCCAACTGCTACACGATTGGTTACTTTTGACATGACATTGACAGATGTGTCACCATGACATGTTAATCACCAATCACGAAGCAGTTGGACCTCACGCCCCCGTAGTGTCATCTAGCCAATTTTTCACGCGCGGTAGTCGCCATTCCAATGACTTTTAGATGGACATAGCCATTATGACGAATGTGGTTCGGAAGCAATAAGAAAGTATATCAATGATGCCGTTTTAGACGAGTGATTATGGACGCCGCCTAAGCACTTGCAGTTCCATATTAGTTTTTAGGCCTTTGATATAAGGGCGGTGCAAAGTCCAAAGTAATCGAGGAAACCCTGTAGGGGTTTTAATTACTTCATACAGCATCATTGCAAACATATTGCTATTGGCTATGTGCGCGACGGTGGCGACGCGTAGCGTTTACAACATTTGCGGAAGCAGTCAAATAATAACAATGTAGACATTATAATTTTGTTTGCAATTATAAATAAAACCAAAGATTAAAATAGTATTGTTGACATTATTTAAGTGCAATTTATTCAATAGTTTTACTGTAAAATGAATATAATAATAAAAACCGGGTTTGAAACTATTACACATAATATTAGTTTCCAACCACAAACTGAGACAAAAGGCAATAAATTAGTATTAACCGAGCATGTAAGAAATGTGGAAGAACTGCGACATAACGGCCAGAGCTACTTAATACGAGCCCACGTAATTCGTCAGACATCTGTGACACTAACACCATACAAAACCAGTTTAAATGTATGTAATGTTTATGTGATGTACATGTGCATTTGCTATTGAGGCCGTTATTTTAGCAGTTAACAACGCAACAACAGTCATGGCCCATTTCTTTGCTTTGATTTTGTATTGCAATCAACACATTTGACAGCTGATCATCCGCATATGTTTCCAATTTCTGCCGTGTTGTGCGCTGCGGTCGTTATCTGCCCGCCATTGGCTATGTGCTACTCGCATTGCACATAGCCAATACTTAAATAAAGTCTGACTAAAAGCTGCCTTATCACACTGACGGATTGTGCGACGCGTCGCTGAGGATTTGCTGCAATCCGCCAGTATGATAAGGCCGATGCAGTCGAAGTCTTGGTACTCTTAGAGATGATATAGTTTTCATATACCATGACATTTCCAGACCTACGTTTATTAAGTCTCAGGTTTGTAATATGAATAAATTAATTATTTTACTCTGCAAAATATGCTGTGATGTGGGTAGTGTTATCCTGCTGCGCATCTTTATACTATATAGACTTAATACCTATAATATTTTTGAATACTAATAATAATAGGTGATACTAGTGTTCTTCCAAGTTTATACTGCACACTATAAATGCACTTCAAGACATATTTAACTGAGTAATTCGGATAATATTCATAAAGATATTTAAACTAGAGTCATGAAATCAGAAAGGTCAAATTTGCACGACTTCAATGTTACGTATTTATCTTGTAATGTTCCCTGATTAATGTTTAATGGCTAACGCGTATGAGAAATCCGCTAGATGTCAATTCGTAGACGTGAGGTCCATCTGCAACGTAATTGGTGATTTTTGACGTACCTGTCAATGTCATCTAAAATCACCAATTACGTTGCAGCCGCACCTTCACGCCACCTAGCGGATTTTTCCTTTGCGATAATCTCCATAGCTGAATATGGTTTTATTTGTTTAGTAGGTAGATCTTTGTTATTTTATTCAGCTGTTAACGTTTCATATATCAGAACTTAGTGGTAGGTAGGTACATTTTGACCTCGTCAGACCGAATGTTCTTTGAAAAGCCAGACATATTTTCTATTGTGGCGGGTTTTTTGGGTCTTATGACTTTAAATCAAGATACCCTAAGTTAATCAAGTAAAAAAATCACTGGAAAGTACCGTCACCAATCAGTTTTGTGTTACATACAAGTAACTATCTTCTATATGACTACGTAGTCTAAATGATATGTCATGTCACTAAATAGACATTTATTTCTATATGTGGTGTTATTTTTATTTTGTAAATATACTGAAACACTGAAACGTTTTGTCGAATTATAGGTATAAAGCGTTATGTATCTTGATAAGCTTACGAAACTGTCATTTTTTTTACCAACCAAAATATTAATGTACCTACCTACCTACAATAATTTAATAAATGTAATCAATAACACCTAGTAATCGTCTTAAAAACCAATTGTGATACGACCGGTTCGCAACCGAGAAGATACCGGCAAGGAATCTACTTTCTACTAATTACTTAAAAGGCTATGAAGACTGGATCGCTATTCTTTTGGCGAAGTAGGTACCACTTAACAAAGAGTTAAAGTAGGTTTGATTTTGTAGTGGTTAAGTATTTTAATTGAAAAGAATATTAAAAATAAAATTGCTACTGCCCTGATTTCATTAGGAATTATTTATTCAATTAATAGGATTTCTCAACTTACTGCCTTTTACATACCGAACATCACTAATAATTAGGGTTTGATGAAAATTATAAAATGAACTGTAGATTGTTGAAATACCTCATTAATATTATATTTATTGGTTAGGCTACAATCGGTACGGAGCCTCTACCGCTATTTATAAGAAATTTAACTAATATATTGTGAGTAATAAAGACCATTTTAGCTTGAAACCTTGTTTGAATTAGATACCGTCCCTTTTCAGGTTTTCCAAAGGCGAGTTTTTGTTAGTTTTGTTTGTGAACAAAGATGCTTATCGTGGCGGTCGGGAAAGCTTTGTATTTTACTAAAAGCCACTGCGGGGTAGTGATGGTTGACTCGAGTAACTAACTCGAGTTGGGCGTTACTCGAGCTCACTCGGGTTGAATTATCCCTGCCTAGAATTCGAAAATCGAATGGAAAATTAAAATTCCAGCCAAAAGTATATCAATAAGTTATTCAATTTTAAACAATAATTTTCTTTCTTAGTTTAGTTAGTATAACTCTCCTAATACATTATAAATAAAATAAAAAAAAAAATTGTCTGTTCTAATTTTTTAAACTATTACTCAATGCGAAGCTAAGGGAATAAACTAGTAAAAATAAAAAAAAAAGCATTTACCTCTCCATCCAGCTAACTCGAGTTACATAATTCGAGTTATTTCGATTTAACTACAAACTACGTTTTGTTTTAAACGACTTGGCACATCACTACTGCGGGCCTGTACCTATCGCTACAGAGTCGCGATTGTACGCAACGCTGGGTTTTAGCAAAGCACTGTTTTCAGGGCATTGCGTCGAGTTTTAAACTACCTTTTGAATAGAATAGAATGGAAATTATACTTTATTTTGTGTTATACGGGACGTAAAACTGGAACAGTACCTACTGTTGCTGATAACAGTATTTTAAGGTTTTCATTTTGTGTTATGATATTTCATAATTATTAATGGGTAGATAGATAGATACATTTTATTGGACATTATTGGTTTCACTGATAAGCTTCACATTGTGTGAAGATAAATTAAGCTGAGCTCGTTATTTGGAGCTACCACTGTTACTAGTGTTGCCCAAATTCAGTCTCGGTCTTGCAGTCTTGGTCTTGTTCTTGCGTTTTCGCAAGACCAAGACCAAGAACAAGACCGCGTATTTTTAGCAAGACCAAGACCAAGACTGACCGTGCAAGACTTGAGCAAGAACAAGACATAGCCTGCAAGACTCTTGCGTCTTGCAGCTAGGACTTAGCGCTATTTCACGGAGTAGTTAGGTGTAACAGTTCGGTGTATAGGTAGATACGCTTAGGAATTCTATGAGACGCAAAAAACTGTATCAAAGAATATGAAAAACTGGACCTATGCGCATTACGACTAATACCATAAACATAGCGAATAAAAAAATATCTATTAAAATCAAACTGAGTGCATGCATAGTTATGTTTTAACCATCGGCACTTTGATAATGCGGCATCAAAGGTTTTGTACTTACTTCTCAAAAAAATTAGCCGCTTTTCGGAAGTACATGGATATGATACATGCGCCGGCGGCTTCTTTTGAAATATAAAACAATCGTTGCCGCCGCGCCGAAATCATAACATTTGACACTATTTGATTGCCGCCACAGGGCGTAGGTAATTGCAAGACTTGCAAGACTCTTGCTGCAAGACCAAGACCAAGACCAAGACTGGGAGCGCAAGACCAAGACCAAGACTGGCTATGTCTCGTCTTGTTCTTGCATTTGGGCAACACTAACTGTCACATTTGGTGACATAGATACAATTGCGATCAGCTAACTCCCTTTTTAACCCATGTTTTTAACCAACTTTTAAAAAAAGAGGTTCTCAATTCGACCGTATGTTTATGTTTTTTTTAACGACACAAATGCATTTGAGTACTTAATTTAGACCTGAATATGTGCTTCGGAACTTAAAAATTCGATCATTCTTTTATTCACGTAAACTACCTGATATTTGTGTATCGTCTATATATTGTAATTGAAGCTACCTCCGGTTCGGAACTTATGTGCAGAGAAGATCCCGGTTAGAAACTCTGTAGGCTGACCTTATTTTTTGTGGCACCAAGACATACAGCGTGGTGTGTCATTTGTAAAACATAAATTAATTCAAAGGCATGATAAAAATTAAAAAACCTACATTTATATACCTAGGATTAACAAACGAACTGGAGGTCCCAATGCGCAATGTGCTTAACAACAATTGACGACAACGTAGGCAGGTATTATGCGATCACCGAATACAATACCGACCATGGAATAAGAAAAGCTATTCATGCAGAAAATACAGTGAACATTTAGTCGTAAATTTAATTCTTAGTCTCATAAGAACTTCTGCAAACTCCAGCGAAAGTTGTTCGCAAACTAGACTAGAACAAATATTTGACGTTATAAACTGCAATCTAACTCGTTTGGCGCTGCGCCCTTACTTTTCTCGTGTACCTACCGATGTGTAAAGTGACTAGGTAAGAGACAGGGATGTACTTAGGGGCTCTTGATTTGGGAAAAGAAGAAAGAATATGGTAGGTGGTATGCAGGGGCTATGTATAGAGGTATCATATAAATAAAGCTCTCTAATTTTGAAGGCAGTAAGTAGGTACAAACATCTTTCATAGTCAGACTGTATTGGTATTGGTACAGTCAAAAGCCCTTGCCACTACTTAGTTTACTCGTAATTTTATATAACTTTATTTTTAAATTATAAAAATGGCAAAATAGTATTTACAAGTAATAATAATGAGACATCCGTAGCCGAGAGACGAGCGGGCCGGACTTTGGCTTCGCGCCATCTCTGAGGTCCCGGACTAACTTCTATATTGTCTCGGGTCTGGGTGTTGTGGTAATGTCTTTGTTTCGGATTTCTGTAACACAAGTGCTTAAGATACTTACCACGGAATCAGAGCAATGTATTAGATGTTGTCCAATATTTATTTATTTAGGTATTCAATAATACCACAGTCTATTACTGAAATGAAAATATTTTAACGATCCTCCGAGACTCTAGACTCCCATAGACATTTCTGTCTTCATGAGCTATCTATAATTTAACGGACAATAAGTTCAAAAATATAAATCTCATTGTCGGCCATAAGTAGGTACCTTATTTGTGTTATTGTGGCTTTGAAGTAGAGATTACGAATAAACCTCTATTTAAAACACAAAAGAATGCATTGTGTGAGCCACGTTCATCTGATAATGGCTTTAAGATAATCTAAGTTGACTTGCGTAGACTTACCTAAGAAGGTAGGTACTCATAAGTCTAGTAAAAGTAAAATGAAAAGAACCAGCTTAATTAATGCTCTACTTATATTACGGGGTTAAAACCTTCATGGAAATGAAGTCATTATTATAGTAATAGGTCTTAATCACCACGCTTATCAAATGTGGGTACGTGATACCCGAGTTATGTTAAAACTATTCGGAATGTATTTTACCCGCCACGGGAATCGAACTCAAATGTTTATTTATTCAAGTAGGTTACATGGAACACTTTTGAATCGTCATTGAATACAATGCAAAGTGATTCTACTGTCGGTTCGGAACTTATACCTATCTACCGAGAAGACACCGGTAAGAAACTCAGCAGATTAGTTACAGTAGCAGTATCTTAATCAAACCTAGGTTTCACAAAATGTTGGAATTGGAATCGAATACGGAAACTATACTTATTTATCTTTTTCTTGACTGAAACGTGTAGGTACACAAAATATTGTCTTTTCTGACGTTTGCGAAATCTAAGGGTTTCAAATTCTAGTACAATCTAGTAGTTTCTATCAGTTCTGTATTTAATTAACTATTAGCTGTGCCCGCGACTTCGTTCGCGTGAACTACATCCTTTCATGGTCGGTTTTACCCCTATCTCCCCTAATATTCGAAACAAAAAGTAGTCTATATTTTAATAGAGCCATATTTGTGCCAACTTTCATATCTCTAACTTAAAAAATAAACATTTTCCCATATAAACTTTCAAAGATGGCATTACCCCCCCCCCCCTCTTATTTTGTAACAAAAAGTAGCCTATGTCCGTTCTTGAGGTTCAACGTATCATCATCATCATCATCAGCCTGTGGCAGTCCACTGCTGGACATAGGCCTCTCCAAATGTTCGCCACTTCGCTCGATTTTCGGCGACTCTCATCCAGCTCCCGCCAGCCGTCCTGCGCAAATCGTCACTCACCTGGCCTGAGGGCGTCCTACACTACGTTTACCGAGGCGTGGTCTCCACTCCAGAACTCGTTTACCCCAACGGTTGTCGGCTCTGTATGGTTCAACGTATACCTATGCCAAATTTCATCAAAATCGGTTGAAAGGTTTAAGCGGGAAAGCGTAACAGACAGACAGATAGACAGACAGAGTTACTTTCGCATTTATAATATTATATTAGGGATTATTAGGGATTAGGGATTAATTACATTCGTTTTAAATCCAGCTAGAATTTAATTCGGAAACTTGCAAGATAAGACACGACTGTCTCGTTGACTTACCACTGCAACCTAGTTCCGACGCGAACAGTTAACCTTATATGACTTAAACCCCTGGGATTGTCAACCCACACAAAAGTTTGTTAATAAGCGAGATATGAGCGCAGGTAGTGGGCAAGTAATTTCCTCTGGCGTCACACTAATCCGGGGATTTCTGCAGGCTTCCTTTACGTCGCGTATATGAAAAATGGGGACGGGAAAAAGTTAAAAGCAAATATCTGAAGCCGGGATGTAAGCCTAACAAAATATATGCGCGTGATGGTGGCACATTTAATAATGTTTAAGCCTTACTAGCAAGCAGTATTCCATAAAGTGGAAATGTAGTATAAATCAGGTGTGCTGCGCGGAGTAGATGCGAAGCGGAGAAAGGAGATGCAAAGCGGAGAATAGATGCAAAGCGGAGAATATATGCGAAGCGGAGTTAGCATGCGAAGCGGAGAATAGATTCGAAGCGGAGAGGACCAGCAGTCGGAAGCGGAGCGGAGTCGCCGCCACCTGACTACACATCTCATCTCGACCCCTATTTATTTTCTCCTCTTTGATGGAAACTTTGCTAACAGTTTTCTGTGCCAATTTCATTAGTTTGTAGCGGCTTACATTGTGCAAATTAGTAAAACCCGAGGGGCACAGCGCGGGACGATGGTCACGCTGCGCTATCCAGTCGTCTAGTAGACGACTTCTACAGAACACCGTCTCGCTAGGTCACGCCGTTTGTAAGAATTCAATCTGCAATTGTAACAACTGCCGTGTACTGCATCATCAACTATATAAAAATAAGTCAGGTTTTCCTTCCTGACGCTATAACTCCAGAACGCACGAACCGATTTCCACGGTTTTGCATTCGTTGGAAAGGTCTCGGGCTCCGTGAGGTTTATAGCACAGAAAATTCAGGAAAAAATTCAACAGAAAAGCGGGAAAATCCTCTAAGGCGAAACGAAGTTCGCCGGGACCGCTAGTTAATGATAAAAGTAAGATAATAATAGCATGTTCTTTACCAACTGACTCTTTTAATCCCTAAAAATTTCAACTCCGGTTCACTTGTAGGTAAGAAGGTATATGCTGCTAACATTTTTAAAATGGGAAAGTTGGCTTAACTAGATGCTCGTTAGACCCTAAGTAAGGGCTAGATTTTCATACTATTTCGTTTCTATACAAAACTAATCGGTTACCCGGTTCTATTCGTGTTAAGCCCACTGTTCAAAGTTAGCGCATGCAAAAAATAAACCTTAATTAAATACTTTAAAGAAACGATTTTTCAAAGATTTCAAAAGCTGGTCTTGTGTGAATTGGCATGAAATCAAATGACTTTAAAGCGAAAAAATCTAAGGCTTAATAAGTTGTAGGTCTGGTTAATATCAGTTTTCTTCCCTGGAGATCACAATACAAGAATTACACGGCTGGAATGAGTCGTCATCTGTTGTACCTCAACTGCGTTTATCTGTTGTAATGTAAGTGTGAGCTACGACGAAGCTTAATAATAATTTCCTTTATCCCTCTTTTATCAAACACCGCACATTCAAGGTAAGACGAGTCGGGTGCCACAGTATAAATGCTTTGTAGTAACTTGGGAAAGATACTAACTGAAAAGGAAGAGGAAGATGACCATTATTTCTTCCTCCTAGTATGTACACCAGCTGTTTCGGGGGAAGAGAAAAAATTAAGAAGTAGGTTAAAGTCAAAGTCAACATTTTTTTTATTCAAGAAGGTTACATCTAACGTATTTAAATGGTCATTAAACACAATACAAATTGATTTAACTGCTGCTGCGCTGCGGAATCTATGTCTAGAAATGGTTAAGAAATACAGTACATTAGTTATTATATAAGTATCTAGCTTATTGCTTCACCATTTTGGACCAAGCCACCAGTTTTGATGATTGACGAAACATTAAGCATTTATTTAGAGAGGTAAGCTGGAGCAGACCAAGTCCCAATGTGGTACCTGTTCACAAGTATGAAAAAATATAACAACGAAGTATTCCAAGTAGAGTAATAAGACTAAATATATATTATTAAGAAGAAATACAATAAAATGTACCACACTAGAAATATAGTTTGATAGAGAAAAAGTATATATAAAATTTAATATCTATTCACCAAATATCATTGAAATCCCAATAGTAGATTCGGCGTGAAATGCTAACATATGTCCAGACTTACGCATATTCTTAGAAACCTTCGCCTTTATAATATATGTGGTAGGATATCATCTTGGATGTACATATGTGACATGCTTTACTGTTAACCCTTTCTTGTACTACGCCGGTATAAAATTGTTACAAATGCGGGTAATCTCAGGACGCGCGCTGCGCGTGAAATATTTAGCGCGTGTGAGAGCAACAACGTGTAAATATGTTTATTGCCCCCCCACTAAAAGGGGGGGAGGCCCTGCTTCTACAGATTACAACTTAAATGCGCAACTCACTCTAATTTCAATCGAAATTAAATGTTCTTTGTAGCATTCACTGATTGATTCCGAGTGACACGTGAGTTAGATCACATTCAGATTTTAGAATAGAACAGAAAATGTGTTTTTGGCTGGCTTATTCATGTCAAATTTTTAAAAAGCATATGTAAACCGTCAGATTTTGTTAAACTACCGCCATGTTCGTAATGTTGGTACTATCGAGAAGAACTGGTTAGAAACTCGATCGGTTACTCTTTTCAAAATGTACAAATACACAAATATGAACAAATTAAAAAAAGAAAGAAATTTATTGACCGAGCCAAAATGTATAAACTAGTTATAAACAGTATGTTTTATAGTCAATCGGGTTCCACCTCAGCAAATGCTGCTACGGCATTATTTCTAACATCGCAACAGCGCTGGTATTCTGGTGGGACCCAGCTGCTTAGAAAAATAACTGAAGCTGGAACGGGTTCTTGTTATTTTTCCACGCATACGAATGGTGACAAAAATGAGAAAATAAAGTATAAGGTGAAAAATCTTAAAAATAGAAAGCAAAAAAAAAAGAAAAACAAACATAAACAATACCTACTCATGGATTGTGGCAAAACAGGAAAATATAGTTGTCTATAACCAATTAAACGCAGCATGCAGTTTAAACATTGAACATAACAAAACAAAATGAGACAGTTCACAGGTAGACAGACATACAACAGAGACAATTAATGAATAGGGATCGCGGCCATTTATATAAAACTAAAATCCGATCCAGTTAGTGAAAGTTAACTCCAATGTACCAAACATATCTAAGTCGGAGCATAGACGAGAAAGAAAAGAAAAAAGAGACTATACACTTTGAACATCGCCACCCTTGTGTCCAGCGCATAAGATCCAATATAGAACTGTAAGTGTTTACATAAATAAATATCATGCCCGATTTTATTATTTTTATAGGACTAAACGCCGTACTAGCGAACTTTAAATATTAGAAACAGAAAAATACCGGAGGCTAACGGTTGATATAACTTGCACGCGCGATACGTGAAGGTCGTGGGTTCGATTCCCGCATCGCAAGGGGAGATAACAAATTTTCTGTTTCTAATAAATATCATGCCATCAAGTCTAAACATTTTTGTAGATTTTGAAGTCTTATATTTTATAATATCCTTTTTTCATAGGTTAATATTAGCCTGGAGCGGCAAGCGTCCATTAGCCATATAACCATTTATAATCAGGCCGTATGTTTGATTGACAGTTACTTGGAATGAAAAAAAAATATTTACACTCACTACATACCGCGCATTTTACGTAAAATAACGTGTCTCTCTAAACACTTGACATTGGCGGAATCATCGCGTTATCTAGAGACGCGACGTAGAGGCTATTAAAAATAAAAATAGTAGTTTAAAAAACTAAAAAACACGCTTTTAACACGCATTAAAAATTACAAAATAATTCAGACATTTAAGAAAGAAAGCGTGGAGTGTTTTGTCCAAAAAGAGTAAAGATAACATTAACGCTCCACGCTTTCTTTCTTAAATGTCTGAATTATTTTGTTATTTTTAATCCGTGCTAAAAGCGTGTTTTTTTATTTTTCAAACTATTATTTTTATTTTTAGTTTTGCCATCTATCGATGAATAGCATAACTTTTATGACTGCTTTGTAATGGCATCTATCGATGAATAGCAGAACTTTTATGACTGCTTTGTAATGTCATCTATCGATGAATAGCAGAACTTTTATGACTGTATAGAAATATCACCCCTCGTCTTTTTAGTTCAGCAACTCGCCTCTAGGTGGCATTAGTTATATCGGCGTTACTACGCATGCGTAAGTTAGTTTTGTTTTTTATTCCTGGCGTTTTTATTAAGGATAATGGATTTTTTTTATCGAATTATTGTATTGTCATCGATCCTTGAGACGTATGCAAAGTTCCAAGTTGATTAGGTGTTTAGAAACCGTTGAAAATCGTGCTCAAAGATTTTGTTACATACATACATACATCCCGAGTTAATAAAAGCGTGTTAAAAATGCTTCACCATTCGAAATCCGAATAACCTATAGCCACCTTCATTTCAAAGGATTGAATGAATACCTACTCTCGTCATTAGTTTACATGTTGTTTCAGCAAGCCGTTTCATCTGCTCCAGTGAAACGCGTCGTAATCGCGAAAACATTGGATTTAAAAGTTTCATTCGATTCCACTTCATTTACAATTCACATCGGACACGTTTTGCGGATACCGACTCGCTATGAATTTGATGGAGTCGTGTATTGGGGATCTCGTTCGAATGGCTTTTGTTTAAAATGGTTTTGACGCAATAGAAACAGTCTAGTTTAAATATTTTAAAAGGACAGAAAAAAATCATCTTCCCTTAATAATATAAGCATGTAGCTTTAAACTCATGTGGCAGAGGGCACTTACCGAAGGCTAAGAGGTAATAATTCAAAAATTAATCGCCTACAATAACTTGCATCTTAGAGCTCCTTACTATGTCTATCCTATCAACTTGTATACCACCTTTGATGACGAATAAATAAATTTGTATTTGTATTTGCAGTTAGCACACTTGGAAGAGCAGCACACGCTATACGTGAAGGTCGTGGGTTCGTATCCCGCACCGTAAGGAAGGAGAGATAAAACTTTTCTGTTTTTTTTAATGTTTTAACTTCGGCATGCGGCGTGAAGCACTATAAATTTGTAAAAATCTATGTATATCTGGATCAGAGAGCTGCTCTCCCCCAAAATTGAAACTCCATATAACTTTATAAAGCTACTTTTTGTATGAGCTATGAAGTATGAAATACTACATGTTCTATATTGCTATATTACAACTACAAAATACGCGCTCACCGATTGTCACCCATGAGCCGATATGGATAGTCAAATAGTTGATAATTATTGGGTATCTGAAACCCTGACTAAACAAGAAAGGTGAATTACATTTTTATTCGACACGCGCTTTTGTCTGTGACTTTGTTCACATTAAAAGTATCCTATGTAATATTTTAGTTTCTAATCCATCGAGCTATCAATTTTCATCCTAATATATTCGATATCTTGCCTGAAAGGGCAATAAACAGCTACTTATACCTGTGTATACATCAAAACTTTCATAAGTAGGTATAATAGGTAGGCAGTAATAATCTTTTGGAGTTTTATTAATGGTTAACAGCTCGACGTGGCTTCGCTCACGTACTGTTCCCGTTATTCACATTGATTTTTCGCCCCTATAGGTTGTACTGTGATGTTAAATAGCCAAAGACCCTCCTCAATAAATTGACTATCCAGCACAAAGCTAATTTTTTAATTGGAACCAGTTGTTCCAGAGACCAACAAACAAACTCTTCATCTTTACAATGTGTAAGTATAGATTATGTGTACATTTGTTGTTACGAGATTTTTTCCAAGTCAATCTGTTTTAATAGCTTCCCTTAGAAACTCATTAAATCGTGTGGACTACCTCTTTAGTTCACAGATAGAAATATTTCTTGACATCTACTATTTCCACTGCTTAAAGAAGAGACCATTTTCTAGCGATAAGATCGCCTGTATTGTAATATAATGTGACTGTAAAGTCAAATTCTGTAAACGTGTTGTGCAATAAAGTATCTATCTATCTATAACTTAAAGGTTATTCCAAATTGACCTCTCGACTTAGGTCATCGAGTAGATTACCACTCGTCCACGGAGACAAGAGTTAGTGAAACTAGTAATTCGTTGTAACTTATCAGTAACTTCGTTAAGAGAGTTCCACCAATTTGTGGCCCTATCGGTTGCAATGAACATCTCGAGTTATTTACGCAAATTTGAAACTTGGAATGAAATTTTACTGGCTCCGTGACCCTTGGATGAAATAATTCAGGCACCCTCTCCGGGGAAACTCTGGTCGCAGGGTGACCAGGAGACCTGCTCCCAAAACGAAATATGTCGGATCCGAACCGCTATTTCATATAAAAAATGCATAAAAATATAGCTTTTGTAATTAGCTGTGCCCGCAACTTCTTTCGCGTGGACTACAGGTTTTTTCCATATATAAATACTTTTATGGTTTGATCCCTATCATCCCTAATACTTAAAAAAAGTAGTCCATATTTGAATCCAAGTTTTGAGCTATATTTGCGCTAAATTTCATAACTCTAACTTAAAAAATAAACATGTTCTCATATAAACTTACAAGGGCAAAACTACCCATCTCCCCTTATTTTTAAAACTAAAAGTAGCCTATATCCGTTCTAGAGGTTTAACCTATACCACATTTCATCAAAATCGGTTCAATATTTTAGGCGTGACAGCCGGACAGACAAACAGACAGACAGAGTTACTTTCGCATTTAAAATATTAGTCTGGATAGATAATTGTAACTAACTCACTTCGGATGTAAATGAAGTGTTTAAAAAAAAACAAAATGTTATTTATGCAAAGCAAAAACCACTTTTTAATTCCCAAACATTAGATTAATCTTCTTGAACAAAACCTTTCGTTGTTCATGTGATTGTAGGCTGACAGAGGCTTAAACAAGAAAAAAAGAGTTGGAAGGTTTACAAGATTGTCTTAAAAACGTGAAATAGGTACAGAAGATTTGTCGCGTTCCATTTTAAATATTAAGTCGTGCAGCCAAACTGCAGTTACTTTTAGTTAAACAACTTAATTAAGTAAAAGATCTGATAGCAAACAGTAAAGGTTGGTGTATAGTGTGCAGTAAGCCTGGCGTCCGTTACCTCGGACTTGAATGGGTGGAGCGTGTCAGGTGGTCTGCCACGACTTTCGATTCTGACCACGGTAACCATTTGTTAATCACATGAAACATTGTCCTGAAGTTCCCGCTAAACTCGTGCCCCGGGGCCGCCCCAATCGAGCCACAAACGGAGTAATTGGAAGGTCATAAATTGGCGCGGAGGACGCGATCGCAAATTCCATCATCTATTGGAAACATAAAAACGTATTAACATTTTTATTGCGCCAATATTCCATATTGACGTTGAACGTTGCGCGTGGAGAACGCTGGGAATGTAATTTTGGCCCTTTGGTCTTCGCGCGGAGTGCGTCGCTGTACACGAGCGATGGCGGCGTTTCAATAGCTGGCAATACAAATACACGATAAGCTCTCGTCCGTGACTTTAAGGAACCTACTGGCCAAAGTTCATACTTCGCATCCCCCGGCGAATAAAGAT
The DNA here is from genome assembly GCA_037074685.1 of Glyphodes pyloalis. Lineage (NCBI taxonomy): Eukaryota > Metazoa > Arthropoda > Insecta > Lepidoptera > Crambidae > Glyphodes > Glyphodes pyloalis. Next base: position 1,402,039 of record JAYKKO010000024.1, on the reverse strand, counting down.
TACGACTTTATACGCCGGGGGGTGCGACTTATTATGTTGCCACCACCCTGTTCATCTTTTTCCTTTAATGTAATTGTTAGTTACCTTTTTCTTTGTTGGACTATTTTTGTAATTATAGTAAATAAATGTATTTCTTTCATTTTTCTTTCAAGAGTACAAGGTAATTATATAATATTTGCTTTTGATATCAACACCTATATTAAAATAGGTTATGACATCAAAAAGTATATTAACTCCTGTATTTTCATTAAAAAAAGAATATGAATGGGACGATGGTCAGATATTTTGAAAACAGTTAAAATCATACCAAACCACTGGGGAATGCCTTACTGTAACAGACCAGGTTGTATTTTCAAATGTGACTTGAAAAAATGAGGAGGTTCTTTGTTCGACGATTTATGTTTTATGAAGTACACTTTATTATAACAGATTAATGAAGGGCACATTTAATAATATTTCAATTTAATTAGTGCATACTACATTGGATTTAAGTAAATCATTATAGAATTTTATTTCTTTTTAGTATCGATTTGTAAGCTTTTATTTTTTCTTTAATGCCTTTATTTTTTTTATTATTCCCCTACACTCTTAATGTACAAACCATGAAAATAAGGCGAGACTCCGCCCCGCCACCGCTACCGCCCACGTCAGCCACACAAAGCACCGTCGATGAGTGTGGTAAACATCCTTTGAAAGGCAAGACCCGAAAATTCAAATTGGCAGCGCAGAAAATACGTATCCTACAGAACGACCCTCGCTTTGTAATAAGAGGACTGATCGTGTGCAAGCCAGCGGATTCGTCAAGCTGGTATTTTGTATCCAGATATTTTGCGTAGGCTAAGATCTCGCGGCGCGGTTTTTGAGCGGGCCTGCCATTGTGGTTTTATTTAAATCAAATTGTGCCGACCTATGACATTACCTACCAGTCGATATAAATACAGCTTCGGTAGAATTGGCATAGATATAATATAAATAAGTAAATGCGCCCGACAATCACACCAATCATCTGGCCTCAAACTAAGGTTTTTCCCTTGTACTCTGAGCACCAGACGACGGATACTAACTGGAGGCGTCATCCCAGCACACCCAGACCCAAGTAAATTTAGAAAAGTTAGCTTTCCAAATTGACCCGACCGCACAAACCGGGAACCTTTCGCGCTTTGGCCGCCTACCTTAGCCACTGCACCACCGACGTCGGATTAGCCAATCAATACATCGCGATGTATTAACTTTACAACAACAAGATTGGTAGTTGGGAGTTCTTCCAATCGGCGGAAGTACTTCCAATTTTAGTAAACATAATACGTTCCTTACAAAATCAATCCAAAGATAGTAAGTTTAGTTATTTTTATTGTCACATTAGGTACATACATTGACCTGATATTAAAGTAAGTAGTTTAAGCACTTGTGCTGTGATAAGTAATCAAATAATTTATTCACATGTGATGCAAAGAAGTTTCATTAACCTTTTTATGTGTAAGAATCGTTACACATCTATACGAATATTATAAATGGGAGAGTGTATTATGAGCGTATATCCGTTTGTTTGTTGAAAGACGTTTCAATGTATTTTCTTCCTTTCTTACACGGAGATAGTTGACAGTGGAGAGTGACATGGGCTACTTTAAATCTGTTTCTAACCTCCCTATTTTCGTAAAATAAAAATCAAGCAAACAAATAAAGCTTGAGCCCTTTATTTAAAGCTCTTGAGCCTTCAAGGTTCGAGCCTTTAAGCCTAGTGAGCCCTTGGAACTCTAGTTTTGACTAGCAGCTTGAGTCTCCGACTCGGAGCTCATTTCTCCCAACACTGGCCGTCGACCGCGGCGGGCGCGGCAAAAAACCGCTCCGTGAGCTCTGACCGCTTCGGTATTTTGTAGGTACACAGATATTTCGCGTAAGTCTGTTTGTATTCAGATTGTTGTGGTCAGGATCGTTCTGAATTGTGAGGGAATGGGAATGTTTAAATGCTGGTCTCTGATCTTGGGTTTCGATGACCGCGAGAAAATAGGATAATAGGAGATTTTTGGCTCTGTGTATTGGACGATTTTTGCTTACGAATAGATTTTTACAATTGTTATTGTGCTTCATGCCGTACTAGCAACCTTTAAATATTTTAAAGAAACAGAAAATTCTCTCTCTGTAGCGAATGTACCACTGGTCGATAAACATGTTGTTCTAAAAACATATTATGTTATATGTTATTTGTTTCACACTAAAACTACTGATTGGATTTTTATGAAATTTCATAGAAAGATAGATCAAGTACAAAATCAACATATAGGATACTTTTTATCTCTAAATAACGCGAACAAACTCGCAGGCAACAGCAAGTTTACAATACAATAAACAGTTCATAGCAACCCAGTCGTTATAACAGTCTTTATTCTTTTGTCGCTTAAACAATAGGCCAGACTACAAAAACCTCTAAAATACAGAACAAAGCGTGCTGTTGACGTCACAAAAAGCTAGTAATTAATAAAAAAATGTAAAAACTCAGTAATTAAAACGTCACAATAGTTTAGTTTCGTGCATTCAGCTGGAACGTGGTTTAATTGCGTTTCGATACAAATCAAATTCATGCATTTTTAAGTCGTTGTAATACTGTTGAGTGATTTAATATTGTTATTTGTTGGAAAAATAGAGAATAAATATTGGACAACATCAAATACATTGCTTTGTAAAATATATTTGTGAAGAATGCTAAGGTACTCGTGTTACAAATATCAGACACTAGCGGTCCCGGCGAACTTCGTTTCGCCTTAGATAATTTTTCCCGCTTTTCTGTTGAAATTTTTCAAATTTTACCAAGGATCCCTAATTTTGCAGCATTCTATTGGTGAAATATTTTTTTAAATCGGCCCAGTACTTTTAGAGCCTCTTCATTACAAACATACAAACATACAAAAATAGGTACAAATCTTTCCTCTTTATGATATTAGTGTAGATAATGACGGTAATACAAAATATAGACAAAATGAAAGGTTCGTCTTCCATATTGACCCGACTGGAAACTGAACCCCGCACCTCAAAGATGGTGTGTCGATAAAATTAAAAGAATTCAATTCGAACCAGTACCTATGTACCTAGTTCCTGAGATTAGCACGTTAGCTAATAATCACTTCTGCTTTTCAATATTAGTTATGTATTTTTCCTTATAAATATACAAAAAGAAACGAAAAAGTTAATATATTAACTAAGAGAAGTAGAATATACCGATTTATCGCTCGAACTGGAGCAGCCCGACTGGTGAAATACCTCCACCTTACAGAAGACCGCAGCCAAATAACAATCACTTCTGTGTTGTTGCGTTCCTGCGTGTGAGTAAGGATTTCAGAGCTCTTGGGGGGTGCTACATTAGTAGCAGGAGTCAAGCCTTTAAGGTAAGGGCGACAAGTCCAGTAATAACTTTATTTAGTTGCACTTGTCGCTCTTAAGCTAGGACCTCATTACCACTTAACAGGCTGGATGAGGTCAATCTCGAAGTGCAATAAAAAAAGTGCGGTTAAAATACTCCTGTAGGGGAATACCGTCCATTTTTCCGACCGCAACAAACTTCAAGTAAAATTAGAACTTTCATGCCCACAGTCGCATCAGCGATGCAGTTGCACCACAGTTGTTGCATTACTGCACCTCACTCTTTGTGCTTTTGCCACATTAGCAAATAAGCCCCGTTGTGTAGGAGTAAACACATTTAGGGGTAAAAACGGGACCCTTTTACTGAAATTTGCTGTCCGCCTGTCACCAGGCTGTATCTCTAGAACGATGATAGACAATTGAAAACTTCACAGATGATGTATTTTATCCAAAATACAATGAAAACATGTTGCTTCAACAAATTTAAAAGCCGGCCATGTGCGAGTCTGAATCGGGCACGAAGGGTTCCGTACCATTGATTAGGTATACAACATTAAGTACACAAATTTCATTTAAGATTCCATGTGTCTATTTGGTTGATATCGATCAAAAATAGACCAAACATTTTGTTGTATGGGAGCCCCCCTTTACTTTTAAATTTATTTTTGTTGATTATATTTAAAGAGAACAAAACGAGAAGACGAAGAGAACAAAAAGAAAAGATAAATTTAAATATTCTGTAAATAATTTAAGTGTCTGTCACCGTTATTTTTGGTGGTTTAAGAAAAAAAATATTATTATTTTAATTATCTAACAAAAAAACAGGAAAAAATTGCACGTTTGTTGTTTGTTAGCCCGCCTAAAAACAATTATTTTATTTTATTTTTAGTATTTGTTATTATAACGGCAACAGAAATACAAAATCTGTCAAAATTTCATCTCTCTAGCTATCAGAGTTCTTGTGATACAGCCTGGTAACATTCGGACGAAGTGATAAACAAACATCCATATAGGTTCCGTTTCTTGCCATTTGGCTAGGGAACCCTAAAAAACTGTTGAAACAAACATACATTTTAGTCATCTACCCGTTTAAATCGCAAACAATCAGAACATTTGAGCATTGCAGTCATTGTTGGATTTAACATAACTCAAGAGCGGAGTTGATGGCAAATTGCTCTACTGCCTATGTGAATAAAGACGAAATCTGCCCGCCCACTTTCGGGGTTGCAGTACGAGCATTCAAATGCATCAAGCGACATGTTACAAGTGCATATAAATCTACAAAGCCGCATCTGTAGTCAGTGCGTCACTCCCGAACTAGGTTGACAGCTGACTCTTAAAATTAGAACAGTCTAGAAGGTACGAAATACAAATAAATAATCAATAAATAAATATTCGGCAACATCACATACATTTCTCTGACTTTGTGTTAAGTAGCTTAAGCACTTGTGTTACAGAATTCAGAAACAACGACGGCACCACAAAACCCAGACCAGAGATAATATAGAAAACTTCGTTTTCCAGATTGACCCGTCCGGGGATAGATTGTGTTCCTGCGTGTGAGTAAAGTTTTCAGAGCTCCTGGGGGGTGCTACATTAGTAGCAGGGGTCAAGCTTTTAAGGAAAGGGTGACAAGTCCAGTAACAGATTTATTATGAATTTGTTAAGATAATGAGAATTAAAAATTTCTGTCCGTTATCGGATTCGACATATTTTGTTTTTAAGAGTCTGCTCGCTCGCACACCATAGTTTAAAGTTCTCTAGCTCCAAATATTGTAAAGATTAGGATCACTACTGAGTTTCTTGCTAGATTCTTTTCGGTAGAATTAGGTGCCGAACCGGCTGTAGCTTCAATTTTGGTTTGTGTTTATTCTGAAGATGCATAAGTGTTACTTGTAACCTACATGAATAAATTAATTGACTTTGACTTTGAATATGATACAGCTTCCGGACTGAGCAGCACTTCTGCACTGTGGTAACAGCGTAGTGCACTTAGGCCGGCTGCCGCGGACGGGCCCAAATTAAATCCGACTCGTCTGGCACTTATTAAAATCTGCCGGAAAAACTGCTCTTTTCCACACAATGGGTAATCTAGCGGCGGCAACGGGCTGTCTGGTTGAATTTATGAGCGAACCGTGGTTTGGCGGCCGCGAGACGTGTCGACTCTGATTATAATGCTAAAGGTAAATATTAATAATTTATAAGAATTTATTTAAGGTTCTTGCACACTCCGATACCGCACAGGGTGAAGCGAAGACGGACCCCAAGGACCTGGGCCGCGGAGAGCAGGTGGCTCTCTGCGGCAAGCCCGCCAGGGCAGAGGTGGATCGCGGAGGAAGAGGGAGACCTCGGTGTCTCGTTGCCGGCCTCCCGGTCCTCCGCAACCCGGCAGTTGGCGCGCTGCCGCACGGGGTGCGAATCGCGTCGTGGTGGGGTCGCAGAGGAAGAGGAGGATGCGGTATTACGTTTGCCGGCCTCCCTATCCTCCGCGGCCGGTGGGTCTTGGGACTCTATCTGGCTCAAAGAGGGAGTGCTGGATATAGAGTCTCGGGTATCCGCAGAGGCGGTAAGCAGTGAAGCCGCCAGCAGATCCGCTGTTGGGACCGGAGACACCTGGCATGGGTAAGCCTGGCGTCCGTTACCTCGGTCCCGTGGGGTTGGGGCGTGTCCGGTGGCCTGACACGCTCCAGTTGCATTTTGCGCGGTGAGGCGGGCCGCTTGGCGGTAGGCGCTGTGGGGGAGCCTGCGTAGAATCTCCATCAGCAAGGGATCCAAACTCCCCCACAACTGCATAGCGTTGGCCATCCAGGGAGTTTTAGTCGGTGCGAGCCCGACACACCACTCTCTGTAGCAGAGAGCGAATTCTCTTGTCACTTAGCCCACCGAGATCCTAGCGTTTAATATTAAATTGCGTATTATTAAATTAATATCCGGATGTGTCACGAGTCACACCGACATTATTCCTGGCTTGTATCCGCATTTATGACTGTGAGTGTACGAATATTTAATGACAACAGTACACTCGAGCTCCTTGTTACAATGGAATAAGGTGCACTTTTGAATGAGTTTATGTTGTAATCAATTTAAATTTTCATCATCCTTACCTGGGTTAAAACATGCATCACGAATGAAATCCGCTTTTGAAACCATAGAAGATTTGCAATAGCGTTTAGTTTAATGTACCAAATTAAAAGTCAGCTTCATAAAAATAAAAATGTGACTAAGTTCAATAGAAATGAACAAATGATTTGCTGATAAGTAGCTTAAACACTTGTTTCACAGAAATCAGAAACAAAGAAGGTACCACAACACCCAGACCCGAGACAGAAAATATTGTTTCCCATATTGACTCGACCGGCGATTGAACCCGGCATCTCAGAGATGGCCCGACGCCGAAGTCCGGATGGCTTGCCTCGGCTATGGAGGTCGTCGTTATTATAGTAATAATTCTACTTACTTGCGTGTTTGTTTATGTAAGAAAATAGTACTTTAGAAAATTTGTTAAAATATAATGTAAGTGAATATTAAGAACACATTTAAAATCTCCATCGTAGATTCCTCTGGCTCCTTCGGTACAAGCGTACCAATTATACACAAAAGGAAGGAAGAAATTAGTAAAACCAAACATCAAAATACAATAATACCGTTAAACGTTAAATAATGAACACTTTCAACTATGGTACATACACTCAACATGCTATATGATAATGGTGACCTTACCACTGTTGGTGATACAAACGAATATAAACCCAAAGCTAGTAAGATAAGGGTAGGATTTGGAAAGCTACATATTAATTACTCCGAAATACTAAACGAGTATTTAGATAGATTAGTGGAAATTATACAGTTTCAACGAAAAGCGTATGATTTACTGCGCCCGTAGTACATATACGAAAAGTAGGAAAAGAATCTGCGTATATTTTAAGGTATATGAAAAATAAATGAATAAAAATAATAATGTTTGTTTACATTTTTTTAATGCTTGATGTCGCACTAGCAAAGAGATAGGAGAATTAATTTTGTTTTCTATTTCTTGAAAATATTTAAAGTTCCCTAGTGCAGTATGAACCACTATAAAATATTGTAAAAATCTATTAAAATGCCAGGTGTCTTCGATTCCGTGGTTTTCAAACGTTTCTGCAACAAATGGACAACGGGCAGATAAGTATTTATTTATTTGTAATATGAACACCAGAGTTTCTTGCCAGGATATTCTCTGTAAGTTATAGGTTTCGACTTTTCATAAATATTACTGGTGAAATTAACATAAATAAAATAATATTTAATTTAAATTGGAGTTTGTAGTTCTAAACGTATTCAGTGGAGGACAATTACCAGAGGCTAAGAGGTTAATGCAACTGTTAACTGTTTCCTAGAAAAAATAATTTGAATTATTCACTCTACAGATAAACAGATAGTATTTATTCTCGAAAGATCAATATGGTATGAATAGACAGAACTGAATAAAAGAAGACAAATAGCTTTTCCTCAAAGAAAAATTAGTCCCGGAGCGGAAATGAAACGCACGTATTTGTACGTTCGCTATGTCTTATCGCTGTCACATCTCTACGGAAAATTGGAGCATCCGATTTGCATAGGCTATAAATCGTTCTTACATCCTCGTACGGGTTAAGTTTCATTTGTATGCGACGAGATACCCTAAATTGTAGGGATACTTAACCCTTTTTATACTTTTATGACAAACATTTAACAATTATAACAGACTAGTGACCCGCCTCGGCTTCGCACGGGTGCAATAGGTACTAAAATATGTACGTATTATACATATAAACCTTGCACTTTATTTTATTACATTGACTCCTCCCGTACCCCAGTGACGCTTACATGGAGCCTACATCGCATGCTGGCTAGCTGAGCGCTGTGAGTGGCAACCACGCGACTTTTTTCTAATACTTGCATTTTTAAACTCATGATATCTTCCGAATGAAATGTCCGAATTGAATAATTCAAAAAGTTATATAAAGTAATTTATTTTGATAAGGATTAATACCAAGGTACAAATAAATAGCCTTTTCAAGCGGCGGCATATTAATTAAATTTTTAGATTGAAAAACCGCTTACTGTGACATAACTATAATATTTAGACATATGCTGCCGCAACACTTTTTGTAGATAATGATGAGTTCTGCAAAGTCGTAGTACATGATTTTGCAGCGCACGCGATGTAAGAATTTTTTCAAGTCACCTTTACATTATTGGAGTTTTAGTAAGGATTCCTAATTTAAAAAAAAATATAATATAGCCTATGTCACCTGAGGAAAGTGTAGCTTTCCAACGGTGAAAGAATTTTTGAAATCGGTCTAGTAGTTTCGGAGCCTATTCATTACAAACAAACAAACAAATCTTTCCTCTTTATAATATTATTATATAAAGTATAGTAAATAATAAGGACTGTGACTTTCCCGTAATAATTTCGATGGTTTGGTGGTTAAATAACCGGGTCCTGGGCTCGGTTCCCAGATCGGGCAAAATATATGTCGGACTTCTCGGACATAGCTCGGGTTTGTGATTACCAATACGCTTTCGGTAGACGAGGTAATCAATATATTACCAATTGTGGTAACGATAACTTAATTTCCATGATAGATAGATCTATAGATAGATACACTTTATTGCAATGAAAAAAATACAGATATTGGTTTCATAGTACAATTAGGTGGTCTTATTGGTAGAAAAAAATCTCTTCCAGCCAACCTTAAGGTAAAAGAAATAGTAGATATCGAGATACGGGTACGGCAGTGCAAAATATAAATTGAGAACATAATATCAGAACATATGAACACCGTAACGTGATAGTTGCCGTAACTTTGGATTGGGATATTATATTAAATTTTATATGAAATTTTACAAAAACGTTCCTAGTGGCTTACTTTTGTTATTTACTATGGACCTCATGAAGCAACGCTGTATAGCTTTGTACGTGTCGCGATCATTATCTTAAATATAGTTGCTTAGACGGCATTCAGAGTACATTAAACTTGCTGGAAAGGATTCAACTTCGAATTTATTAAGCGTCGCAAATCTCCTCCCGTCAAGAGAGTGATTACATACAAATTGAAGTTGAATCAATCTCCGTCAAAGCTTGCAAATTGTAATTACTTTTTCCCATTGGAACTGACTCTATTTTCTTTTAATTTAATAGCCTTGGTTCATGGATTTAAGTTTTCTATCAAAATTCGTTAAAATATTATCTAATATATCCAATTTCTCAAGTCCTTCTTGGTTCATTGGTGAATATCCCAATTCGATTTCGATTCTTTTTTTTTATCAGTATCGCGGATAACTATGTCATTTACGATTCTGCCGTTTTTCTTTGTTAAAAACAAAAAAAATCCATGTACCATGATAAGGAATCTAGGATCTAATGATTAAATCGCGGAGAAATCATTTTTTTGCTAAATCGGGTTCTTTATATCACCTCGATACGATTTGACGACCTCCAAAGCCGAGAGGCGAACGGGCCAGACTTTGGCGTCGTGCCATCTCTGAGGTCCCGGGTTCGATCGGTCGGGTCAATATTGGAAATTACCTTTCCATTTTGTCAAGGGTCTGATTGTTGTGATATCAAACCCTTTCTTTCTGTTCTGTTTTTTCTGATTTCTGTAACACAAGTGTTTAAGCTACTTACCATTGAATTAGAGCAACGTATCAATATGGTTGAGTGAAGCGATAGCTGGCACATACGTCATGCATGTGAACAGGTGCCACCTTTGGGGACTGGTCTGCTCCAGTTTACCTCTCAAAAGTATATACTTAATGTTTTACTCCTTTATCATTTACTTAAACAAAACTATTATGACTTGGAACAAAGTGGTTTACACATAGCTATAAGTTAGATACTACTACCGTAACTAATCTGCTTTGTTTCTTACCAGTGTCTTCTCGGTAGATATAGGTTCCGAACCGGAAGCAGAATCACTTTGCATTATATTCAATGACGATTCGAAAGTGTTATTATATGTAACCTACTAGAATAAAGAAATATTTGAATTTGTATGTGATGTGGTTCAAATTTATTTTATTTATTTATTTATAGGGATGCAATAATTCAGAGGGGCTCCGGATGTGTAGCCCTCCCCACAGCTCGCTGAGCGATCTTAAATTGAGCAGTACACTCTCAGTGGCCATGCCTCAGCTCCACATTCTACATCTAAGTCTTCTAGTGACTTATAGTACCTATTGCGTGTATTGTGATGCTACCAATGATTCCGGTTTTCACAACACAAGTACTTAAGCTAATAACATTGCGATCAGGTCAACGTATGCGGTATTGCTCAAGATTTATAATCATATAATTATTTCAAACTAATTTCTACGACTGAGTCTTTTTACCTTTTCATAAAACTCTGAGGGCGTTGTAGACGTTGCATTCGAATCGCATTTGCCTGTCACGTTTGCAGGCCGATGTAATGCGCATTCACTCGCCTTTGGAGTTGGGTCTCGTTGTGAAATGTGCAGAAAACCTTTGATAGATAGATACACTTTGTTGCACAGAAGAAATAAGCAGTTGAGTGATATTTAGAAGAAGTATTTTTAAGGAAAATTTTCCTTAAAAATACTTCGTGTTAGTTATCTCATTAGCATCATGGTACAGTCGCCGTCAGTTATATCGAAGCAGACAAAGTGACCAAATACTTCTGAACAGTTAAAAATGTCAATAAGTGCCAAACACTACAAGTTACCATTAATATCTGAACATTCACTACTTCAATAATATCTGAGCAGATGCTAGTCAATAACTTCTATACACACAACTAACCAATAATATCTGAACACTCATCTACACAGGTAGCTAAATGAGACACATGACGCGCGTGACACATATTGTCGTTATGAGTGTTCAGATATTATTGGCATCTGCTCAGATATTACTGAAGTAATGAATGTTCAGATAATAATGGTAACTTGTGGTGTATAGAACTTTTGACATTGTTAACTGTTCAGAAGTATTTGGTCACTTTGTCTGCTCCGATGTATCTCACGGCGACTGTAGGTACTACAATGCAATGGCGAGAATCTTACCTTGCCGTAACATAGTCCTCGGACTAGCACGGGAGGTAAAGAACTTTTGTCGGTATACCTTCAATACATATTGTATTTGTCATAATTTGTGTAATATACTTAACAGTGTATCGTCAATTAGATGTCTTAGTTATTGACAAGATAATGTTGTTACTTTTGGTTTCATATCAATTTACTGGTTGTGCTATCGCCTTGTCATGAAGTATGAAATGGTGTACTGTATAGATACTGAATTATGCAATAAATTTATTCTTATTCTTATGTTTATAACTATTTATTCATATTCAATTCAGCAATAATTCATAATTCAACTGTAAAGTGGTAGATGCTCTGTGTAAGTTCCCATAATATTTAAGATATCCTGCAAAACGTAATTATTTAATTGCTGAAATAAAGCAACTGTTACGAAAACCTACGGACTCCTATTCGAATGATATGTTTCACGCCTGACCTCTTCCTTCCCCAGGGCAGTGGGAGGTTGTAAAGTGTTTGACTTATTTTCTCATTTGATTTCTTAATTCCGTTACTTTTCTTTCTTTGAGCATCTTGTTTATGAAGGATGGTGGAATGTTTTATTAGAGATACCTTCTTTGGAGCCACTTCTTGGAATTGTGAATATGATATTATCTTTGCTCAATTTTTTCTTTGCATAAAGAAGTCGGCTTGTTTTTGTTATTTTCGTATCCGTGAGTGATGTTTGGCAATGCTTTGGTTAGTTGTTCTTTTCAGTTATTGCACCGAACATTTTGGACTAAACTGGGAATTTTCGATTCGTCATCAATGTTATTTCAGCTGTAATGCTTAGGCTGCACTACGGCTAAACCGCCGTAAAATTGAAAAGCCTGATTTTGTTACTTAAATAAGCTAATACTAATACTAAAGAGAGGTAGGGCATAGCAATTTATCGCTCGAACTGGAGCAGCCCGACTGGTGGAATACCTCCACCTTACAGAAGACCGCAGGCAAATAACATTAACTTCGGTGTTGTTGTGTTCCTGCGTGTGAGTACGGTTTCCAGAGCTCCTGAAGGGGACTAATGTAGCAATTAGTAGCAGGGGTCAACCCTTCAAGGTAAGGGCGACAAGTCCAGTAACAGATTTATTATTCTGTACTTGTCGCCCTTAAGCTAGGACTTCATTACCATTTGGTGCAGGTGCTGTCCGGCCACGGCTGTTTTGGGCAGTACCTGCACCGCATCGGGCGTGAGGAGACTCCGTCGTGCTCCAATTGTGGCGCGGCGGAGGATTCGGCGGAGCACACAATGTTAGTGTGCCCCGCCTGGGATGCCCAGCGAGCAGTGTTACGCGCTCTGGTGGGGCCGAACCTCTCACTCCCCAGCATAGTCGAGGCTATGCTCGGGAGTGAGACGGCATGGGACGGGATGGCCTCCTTCTGCGAGGACGTCATGTTGCAGAAGGAGGCCGCAGAGAGAGAGCGGGAGGATGACCCTTCCGCTCCCGCCTGCCGCAAAAGACGGCGGCTGAGGGCGCGGCGTCAGTATGACCGCGCCCAGTTACCGCGTGGGGGCTGGCCGGTTGATGGTGTGAGGGCACCTTCAGCTGGCATTGCACCAGTCTCTACTGCGAGGTGAGGATGGTCCCGTTGGACCGGCCATCCCCAGGCTACCCTCCAACACAATGGGGGGAGTAGACGGAGCCACGTAAGTGGCTATTCCGCCGGCGGCGCTGTGGAAGTAAAGGCTGAGCCGATTTCCCATAGCGCCGCCACTTAGGCGATGAGGGTCCAACCGGGGGGTTTTAGTGGGTAGTCCGAGGATGGTAGGAAGGTGGGAGTCCCACACACGCCGTCACCCTCCCTCGGGGTGGCGGTACGGTGCATTAAGCATTTCCCCCCGAAAAAAAAAAAAAAAGGACTTCATTACCACTTAACATCTGGTGGGATGAGGTAAATCTTGAAGTGTAATATAAAAAAGATGAAAGCGGCCATACTGATGGTTTTTTGCCGCGACTGATTGTGAAACAGCGTTTTTTTACATAATGTTTACCGAAAAAAAACCGCGCCAAAATTTGTAGTCCATAGATTGGCGTCGCGGTTTTTAACCGTAGTGCATGCGTTTCGGGCGTCGCGGTTTCACGATTTACCGCTTACTGGAAAAAACCGTAATGCGGCCTTAGCCTATAACGTGTACTACTGAAAATATACTACCTTATGATTAATGTGGCCGTCCATCAATCATTTGATGTTTTTTGTCATTCCCCTTGGTACATTAGATGCAGAAATGTTTGAAAACCACAGAATCGAAGACAAGATGTTTCTTTAAAATAGTTAGATCGGTAGTGCGACGTAAAGTATTATACAAATCATAAAAATCTTTTAAGTGCTCAAATGTTTACATTCCATTGCTCGCGACTGTGCTTATTAATGTGTCTTGGCGAATTCCCACACTTTGAACCACTGATTTATGCGTCAAGTTCCAAGTTAATAACCATTTTTCGCAGTCGCAGTCAACAATGACAAACTTGGGAAGTAGTTTACCGCCAATCGAGAGGCAATTCCGCACAAATGAGCCGGGCCGAGTGATTGTTGCTTTGGTAAAATGTGGGCCAAGTGAGAGGCGCGCTAGAGCCCTCGATATTCGATTGATTTTTAACTTCTCGACGCGAAAAGAGGGGTTTTGGAAGCGTGACGTTGATGTCTGTCTTGTGGTATCGTTGCTGTGACAGAAATAGACCATTTCGTCCAGTCGCTTATATTTTTTTTATATTGCACTTCAATATTGATCTCATCCCACCGGATGTTAAGTGGTAATGAGGTCATAGGTTAAAGGCGACAAGTACAGCATAATAAATCTGTTATTGGACTTGTCGTCCTTACGTTGAAGGCTTGACCCCTGTTACTAATGTAGCACCCCCCAAGAGATCTGGTAACCTTATTCACACGCAGGAACAAAACAACACAGAAGTGATTGTTATTAGACTGCGGTTTTAATAAACGTAAAAAGGCATTTCCCATTGCTATTCTATTACATTTTGTACTTTTATATATATTCTATTAAATGTGCTTAATTACAAAAGGCTTCAGAGAATTTTAGAGTGACTCCCAAAAACGGCAATAATCGGCGCTGTAAAGTGATTCGGATCGCGACGTTAATTGGTCGATCTTAAGAGGCTTTCGCTGAGCTGTCGCTTACTAATGAGGATCAGGGTCAGGAGCCCTCTAGTGATTGCTGAGAATAAGTTTAAAGGTACTTGCTTCTTTGGCTGCCAATATTAACGATTTTTATACCAAATATCTGATTTATGACTAGTTCCAATATTTGTTAAACGTTTCTCTAGTTACGGATGGTAAAAAATTATACGATGGACGACGGATATCAGCTGATATGGAAAGTAAATTATAGAACGATATTAACGACTTGTAGTCGGTTGGCGAAAAACGGATTGTCATTTTTGACACATTACGAATCGTAAAATATTGGATCCGGGCATTAGCAGCTAACTGTTGAGGACAGTGAAATTAATTTAATTGTAACCACATTTGCCCGTAGTAAACAATGAGGATGTAACTTTGCTTTGTGTATTTTTTATATTGAAATTATTTAACACCTTTCTGAAATACCACCTTGTAAGATAGTTTAATTAAAGGGTTTTAAGCATAGCTGGGCACCGTTAATCAAACAGTTAACTTCGTTAATCGTTTATCCGCTAATAAAAAAGTTAGCTTCGTTAAACGTTAAAGCGTTACATTTCTGAAGAATTAACGGAAGTTAACGTTAATCGTTAATCCGTTAATTGGTAAACAAATTGGTTCGAAGACAAGGACCTGGATCCGATCCAATTCCATGTCTTCCATGAGGGGTCTTGATTACTGCACTGAAAAGTACCCTTTTAATTTACCTAATATTCCCTATTCAGTAACGCATATTGGGGTAGGGGGGGAGGGAGTCTATGTAAAACGTTTCGATGTGGTCTAATAAAACTTTAAGATATGAAACTCCCACTTGGAAAAGTTTTGTTTTCCTACGGTTTCCGGGGAATCCCTCGATTGTATTAGTGTGGTCGTCTTTTTTTAAAGAAAGAGGGAGGGGGAGTTCAGAAAAACGTTACGGTGCATTACAGAGGGGAGGAGGGGGGATGCGCTCCCTTTTTTAAAACAAATACAGCGCTCGTCATTGTAACTAGACACCGGTAACTAAGTTATTATTGACATGTTGAAATCGAATGAAAAAATGAATGGCTACTTTCATAGTTTAATGTCATACGGTCTATTGCAGTGGGGATCAGCTTCTGACATACAAACTATATTTGTATTACAGAAGAGAGTTATTCGATCTATATACAGCCTTAGATCGCGTGATTCACATAAATAATTATTTAAAGATACTAATATTTTAACCGTAGCCTCCCAATTCATCTTTGACTGCATTATGTTTGTACGTAAAAACCTTCATTTGTTCTATATGCTGCGATATACATAGTTTCAATACAAGAAATGAACATAAGTTCGCTATTTCAAACCATAGGCTTCGTAAAACCAGTAAAACATTCGTGAGATTAATTATAAAAATATTCAACAAGTTACCGCAATGTATTATTGACTTACCCATACATAGATTTAAGGTTCATATAAAATCATGTTTAATGCCAAAAGGATACTACAAACTTGATGAATATTTAAACGATAAACATATATGGACATGATTGTCTGCTTTAAACTTAAAGAGAACTCTCTAGCTCGAAATTTTGTAAAGATTAGGATAACTACTGAGTTTCTTCTCCGTAGAATTAGGTTCCGAACCGGCTGTAGCTTTAATTTTGGTTTTGACGATGCATAAGTGTTACTTGTAACCTACATAAATAAATGAACTGACTTGACTTGAATCTATTCGCAGCTTTCTCGCACATTGGATTAACGATTAACGGACTTCTGGATTATTAACGGACGTTAATGAGTCCGTTAACAGTTTTTAAAGTTAACTTAAAAGTTAATCCGGTACTCAAACTGTTAACTTCGTTAATTAACGATTAACGGATTAACGAGTTAATGCCCAGCTATGGTTTTAAGTAAGATTTAAAATGTTGATAGCAATGTATGAGCATATTTAATAAATTAACATTACTTTACACTATCTAGTAATTAAAAAAAATACTACAAAGTGTAAAATAAAGTCACCTCCCGTTGTATGCTATTTAAAACATTAAGTATTTTGAGGGGTATACTGGAGCAGTCCAGTCCCGGGTGGCACCTGTACACAAGCATGACGTATGTGCCAGCCATTGCTTCACTCAACCATAGTGAAGGGAATGTAACGACCTGCCATATAGTGCCACCACTCCACTGTCGTTTTATAAATGCATTGGGTCTGATTTTCACAGCACAAGTGTAATTTGTTTCGATTGTATTGTAACCTCTGGCCCTAAGCACTCCACAAACTCTCAGTTACCTGTATGTACCTACACGTTAAGCGTATGTCACTCAGATATGATTAACATGATCATCATTCGTAAATGGCGTCTTGCATCCGATGTTATACGATAGTACTGTTTTATTGCCGTCGTAAAAGTTACGGAGATCAAACGTGTGAGCGCTCAAGTAATATCGCTGTCTGATGATAAATGTGTAGAAAATAAAATTTGCAATAATTTTAATGTTGAAGTTATATTCTATGAGATACATTTGGAATATAAAATTGAGGTATGTAATTTTGGGTAACTATTTTTTACTAAATTAACTCATTTTTTTTTGCATACCCTAACTACTATTTAAGTTAATTTTTCGCTGTTTCGGCGAACGACGTGCCGCCTATTTTTTTTCAAATTTATTTATCTTTTAAACCTTCCTTGGAGGTCCAAAGAAGGTGTAAGTCCACAATCACATAAAACATAGCAAAATTACACAAAATCTTATGTTTAGCGAAACTAAAGAACTGCGATTGATATTTGTTATTATAGACTTTAATGTTATTATACAAATGGCGGAATTAATGCTTTGAAAATTAAATGTATTCTTTGTCAGTCAACTTCACAGATCTGAGTGAAAAATATAGTTATCGGTACGATTCAACAATTTTATGACCAATTTTATATGACAATCCGTGCCTTAAAAAGATGTGTAGTACTTTTAGAAAAATTTTATCAATAAAATAATTCTACCACGCTTAAAGCGCTACCCATTAAGCAAACTTTAATACAAGACTTCTCCTATTTGTCTCCCTGCACACCTTAATTAAATGTCTGTGACACAGTTTTTAAAGTATTTCAATCTCTAAACCGAGAGTATTTTCTTTTCCACGCGAGATTTTTTTATGCTCTAACACGAAAAGGTTTTTCTAGAACACTTTCAGTATGGAAATGGGAATTCTTTTAAAAGGGACCTCTATGGCTGAGGTCTTTCGCTTTAATTATTAAAAGTTTGGACAGCATTTAATTTCTTACTAAGCACGGACTTTGCAATGTTGATACAGCGGAGTAAGTGCCCTTTGAAGTATTTTTAGAGTTCCTTACTCAAAGGGTGAGATGAGGCCTTTTTACGATTCCGCTGTCCGTCTGTCTGACTGTAACCAGCTCAGATGATAGAATAGAATTTATTTTTATAACTATGTTTTTCAGGCTGTGTCACATTATAGTAAGACAGTTGAAGTTTTGTTGATGATTGACACAGATTATGTATTTTGGATGCCGCTTAACCCAAAAAAAATAACAAAAGACATAAGAAATAATCTTGGACTGCCCCACATACATTGCTATCGTTTTATCGTTCCTGAATAAAATCACTTGTACTACAGAAATCATAAATAACGACGCTACAATAACACCAAATCTCGTGAATATATAGAAAAGCTCGATCGCCTACGGTGGTTAATCAAGTTTGACAAAATATTAAACACAACAAATTTGTTTTTTCTCGTTTTTGCTTAATGTTGATAAACAAAAACAGGGGAACATTAAAATATGCATATTTTATTTTAGTCACCTTTAATATCAGTTTTAAAAAATAACAAACATTTTTAGACGATTCTTATGCAACTAGCGTGTTCTTTTGCCGTTTTTGTCGATAATGAACCAATTGCACGTAATACCTTTTCGCACTTAACCGGTTTTTGTTACTAATAGGGACGTTAACTGTCAAGGTAACTAATTAATTTAGCTTTGCGACCTGGAAAAGATTTTTCGGAACTTTTGTGACTTGATACTAAGAAAAGATACTAAAAGACGGCTAATGACTTCAGAACCGAGTTATGAACTCATGGTGATGGGTTCGATTCTTCGGTCAACCTAAAATGTTTTTGTTTCGAACATAGGAGCCTTGGTAAAATCACGTTTCACCACGATTAATTGTAAGTTGAATTATAACAATTTACTAACCGACTTAAAAAAAGAGGAGGTTCTCAATTCGACCGAATTTGAATATATATATACATATAACTAATTTTCTACTTAAAAATGAACAAGACATCGTTTGAATTGCTATCGTATTGTCGATAAAATTGTTTCAAAATGTGTTTGATTTGCGATTTGTTCCACTATTTTTATACTCTGATATAATGCCAACGAATTTTTAGTGTCAAAGTTATGATAGGTAAGTGTTAATTACTCACTTTTCCATTAACTATGAGTACCAAATGACGGATAGTATTCAGAGGTTCACCCATAACTCAAAAATGGCGGCGATCTCAGTCTCTGTTTATCTCATACTAGCTACCCGCCCTGGCTTCGCACGGATGTAAAGTAAATATTTAGAAATATTGGCATTTCTTATCTTTATTGCAAATAAAGCCTTCCTTTTGATGCACTATCTATCAAAAAAAACATCAAAATCCACTGCGTAGTTTTAAAGATTTAAGCGTACATAGGGATATAGGGACAGAAAAAGCGACTTTGTTTTTTACTATGTATGTAGTGGTTCTTACCTACTCTATCTCGTCGCATTTCCCGCGGGAGCCAAAAGTGGGTATCTGAGAGCTGGTTTGCTAAGCTTAATGACGTGGAAAACAGAGGGATGTAATTTCTGCCATACATGCCATTTTTGCAATTGGGAAACTCCATTAATGGAGAACAGATAGTGGAAAAATAATTCTCACTTTCCCCATTAGTCCTTTTGCAGAAATACCACTTGTAAATAATACGAAATAGACATGGTACATTCGTAATTTTCTATATCTTCTTCTTTTTTGCTTAACAACAAATGACCAGTTATTTAAAGTAATGTATGGCTAACGCCACCTTATCACTCAAATAGTTAATATAATTAATTTTGAGTTTGATGTTTGTAAATAAAAGTTTGCATCTTCTGTTTCGTATAATTTACAATTGGTGATTCAACAAAATGACTAAAGGGGTAGTAAGACCATAATCGATTAAGAAAAATATTCCCACTATCTCCATGGATCAAGATCAATAGGGATAGTGGGATGTACTGCTGTCCTTGGGGTGGTGCTGCTAGGTGGCATTCCCTTCATTAAGGGTGAGTGAAGCGATAGCTTGCATAATCGTCATAGTAGTGAACAGGTGCCACCTTTGAGGACTGGCCTGCTCCAGCTTACCTCTCAAAGTTTTCATGCTTACTTGAGTACTCTGTATTTCATCACTCATCAAAACAAAACTGTATGACTTGGTTCGAAATGAGCAATAAAATAGATACTGCTACTGTAACTAATCTTGAGTATCTTACCGTTGTCTTTTCGGTAGAAATAGGTTCCGAACCTACGGTATAATCACTTTGCATTATATTTACTATATTACTGCGTGTGAGTAAGGTTTCCAGAGTTCCTGGGGGGTGCTACATTATTAGCAGAGGCCAAGCCTTCAAGGTAAGGGCGACAAGTCCAGTAATAGCTTCATTGTGCTGTACTTGTCGCACTTAAGCTAGGACCTCATTATTTTCAAGATTGACCTCATCCCACCTTGAAGTCAATCGTGAAGTGCAATATAATAAAAAAATCAATGAGGATTGAAAAGTGTTGTATGTAACCCACTTGACCTAAAAATAGCTTTTGGTAACCTATTAAACTCCAGTTTGTCTTCGAATACACAAACAATCTGTCATCTTAAGATATTGAATTTCGTGTGTTCAGAGCAACGTCTAACACAGCTTATCTTCGGAGGCGTTATATTTAGGATTAATCCTAACAGTTTGCAGGTACAATCTCATTAATAGTTGACGAGTCATTTACGGCTTGCGTCTGAGGAGCCTGTTGTCAGGCAGATAAACGGAATAGCTAAATATTATTTGGTAGTTTGAGACCTAACTACGAAAACACGCTTGGTTTTAAATTTTAGTTGAATAGCGTTAAATAAGATAGTTTTTACATTTAGTAGCAGTTTTGTCACAATGTGTAAATTATGGTTTTACATTTTTGTGTAGCGAATAAACAAAAATTACTAGACGTGTTTGGAAAATTCGTTCTTTTATTATGTTGGACGAATTTTTTGAACGTTTTTTTTTACTATGAGATGAATGTGTTGAATAGTTCATTCATATTAGAGAGATATAAGATAAATTTTAACTGACAGAAAAAGGGAGAAGGTTTTTGTCGACGCTTTCTTAGAAAATATTTTATATCTGTCTGTCTGTCTTAGAAAAAAGTTTATATCTTAGGAGTGAGACTAGAAAAGTTAAAATTTATAGAAAGTTAGGTTAGGAATGTAAATTATGATCTACATCAATTGTAAATGTAGTAAAAACCAAGAAACCTTATTTTTTTTGTAATTTGAAGAAAATAATTTTGATCCTTTTTGACCATTTTACTACAGCAATGATTGATGAGTAAAATTATAGTTACACATATGTAGTTACACATTAGTGTACATATGTGTAACATGATTTACACTAATGTGTATATGTGTACACATTAGTGTAAGTACAGTCGCCGTAAGATATATCGGAGCAGACAAAGTGACCAAATACTTCTGAACAGTTAAAATGTCAAAAACTTCTATACACCACAAGTTACCATTAATATCTGAACATTCATTACTTCAATATACAGATATGTATCTGTAACTATAATTTTGCATGCTGAGATTACCGATCATTATAAGTGCAGTTAGCTAATGCAACATTGTGTAAAATGTAACTCTAACTTTGATATTTACTATATCTTGTGTTGGTAATCCAATAAATAATTATAACCAACCTTTTTTTCATTTCGACCGTTATATGCGAAATAGGTAATTTCGTTGTAACCCAAATAGATGGAGGTGCAATGCGCAATATTCTTTTCTACAAAGTCGGTAAACACAAAGTTGTAGTAAGGGCGTCTAGAAGACGTCTGAGACCGAAGAAGCGACTTGGGGGAAGGAACGTCGTCCACTTATGTAGCAAGGTAAGCTATATTTGATTTAGAAGGCTTAGCGATTTATCGCTTGAACTGGAGCAGCCCGACTGGTGAAATACCTCGTCCTTATAGGATACCGCAGCCAAATAACAATAACTTTGGTGTTGTTGTGTTACACATTTTATATTAATCTAGTATATTATCTATATTTTAGCAAATTTCACCTAAATCCATATTTTTAATTTTGCTTGAAAGATGAACAAACATCATCCATACATTCATACAAACTTTCACATTTACAATATTGGTAGGATATTTTTTAACCTCCCGAGTTTGCTTGCTTTGTTCATTTAAGCATATACTAATAAGTATATATGACAACATCATCAACACAAAGTCGTATCCTTAGTATAGGATCTTAAATACTTGTAACAGAAACAACGACGGACCACAGCATAATATTTACTTTAGAAAATGGTAATAAACCTACACAATTGTATTTACCAATAAGTGATCTTCAAACGATTGTTTTGTACCCACGGCCTTTGGTAAAACACATTAGATAAGATTGCGAGATACGAACGATAATAACTGTTTCAAAGGGTCAGTATACATAATAAATAAATAATATACAAATATTGGACAACATCACATACATTCCTCTGATATTGCGGTAAGTAGCTTAAGCACTTGTGTTACAGAAATCAGAAACAACAACGGTACCACAACACCCAGACCCGAGACAATATGCAAAAGTTCGCTTCCAATATGGGAAACCCGACCGGGGATGAAACCCGGGACCTTAGAGATGGCGCGACGCCAAAGTCCGGCCTGCTCGTCTCTCGGCTACGGAGGTCGTCAAATATACATGTAAGCGGATAAAATCCTACACCACAAAACACTCTGTTTGCTATACAGATCTAACTCCCCGAGCACTTAACACCTAGCTCGGACGAAGTGCTTCCACTTTTGGTAAAACAGGAATGCTCTTACGCCACTTACTTAGGCTTTGGCTAAGCGAATATGATTACCGCCTCAGTAGACAGAGAGTATTAGCGAAGTAATTGCTTCAATGTGTTAATTGATTACTGTAATAATCGTTGCTTTCACTTGAAGTTTAATTTGACTGGTTTCTAATTAAATGTCTTGTTTTATGTAAATATTTCTTAAAAATTGATAGTAAATAAAATAAATTAGAGATAATTTGGAACATAGTTCGAATTTTGGTATTTTACTAATAAAAGTTATTGTTTATTAGCAATGTTAATAAATTTTAATAAAAATAAAAAATAATACAATGCATAGGCAGATGTAAGAACTAGGGATGATCGATGTTAGAAAAACATCGATGTTGACATCGATATCATAATCGAAAGCGAAACATCGATTTTCGATATTTATCATAATCCGAACATCGATGTTCGATAACATCGAAAATTTTTTCACTGAGAAATTGTCACCAAAGTAAAATACGGTGAAATCGATTGATAAAATTCTACTGTTTTAATATACATTTCTCTGATGTAATATGACATTGAGCCGATTAATGGAGTGCGTTCGCTCATCCAAGAAACATAAAATTATGATAAAGTGAGAGAGAATGAGCGAGACGGCGAAGAACGAACGAAGGGAAGGGCTGGTGAATGAACACTTTTTTAATGGCATTATAATATGGATGCGTTTAGATATTGAACACACATGTATTAATGGATCTATCGTGCGGAAATAAACATCGATGATCAATTTCGCTAACATCGATGTTCTGAATGTTTTTGTACAGCAACAACGATGATCATCGATCAGCTCTAGTAAGAACCCTAGCTCTAGAAAGATAAAATATAATCTATTATAATTACATTAGGTAAAATGCCACGCCGCAAGCTCAGTTGGAAGAGCAGCAAGCGCGATACCTGTAGGTTGTGGGTTCGAATACTACACCGCTAGGGGAGATGTCATTTTTCTGTTTCTTTAAAATATTTGAAGTTCGTTAGGCGTTAAGCAATATAAACAATCGTAAAAATCTACTAGTGTTTTAGCTACTTACCGCAGAATTGATTTAAGCGATGGCTGGCACATACGTCATGCTTGTGCACAGGTGCCACCTTCAGGGCCTGGTCTGCTCCAGCTTACCTCTCGAGAGTAAATACTTACTTGAGTAGGTACTTAATTGTTTTATCACTCATCAAAACTTGGTCCAAAGTGAGCTACACATAGCAATAAGTTAGATACTGATGCTGTAACTGATCTGCTGAGTTTCTTACCGGTGTCTTCTCGGTAGATATAGGTTCCGAACCGGAAGTAGAATCACTTTGCATTGTATTCAATGACGATTCAAAAGTGTTATATGTAACCTACTTGAATAAAGAAATGTTTGAGTTTGAATCGGAGCAGTGTATGTGATGCTGTTTAATATGCTACTTATGTTATAAACGCAAAAGTTGTAGATATGGAAGAGTAGATGTCTGGATATCAGAACGTATATTTGTTATAAGTAAAACTGTCCGTTTAACCTCCTCAACCACAAAACACAGTCCACGTTGTACACACATAATACAACATAACATATAATACATCTATTTAAACTATACACAAACTTTTCCATTTATTTATTTATTTATTACACTTTTATTTATTTATTTATTTATTACATGATACACGGCAAACACGGTAACAAAAATCCTCTTTTTTCTCCCTGTCAATCGACCTATTTATTTATTTATTTATTTATTTATACGGGCCAGTCTGAAAACCAGCGCTGAGCACTGAGCCCAGCATCTGCTGAGACTGGTACCAATTGCCTGTATTTAACAAAAATATGTATCATTAGTATCATAGTAATGAATTTTTTTTTTCCTTTAGCGTTTATAAAATGTAAGTCATTGTTTCTTTTTTTAATGTATGTTTTAGTTATTTAGTTTGCAATAAAAAGTTTTTATTATTATTATTATTATAAGAACAAAGACTATAGAATGGATTTTGATGCAATTTGGTTGAAACAGAGATCAGATAGTAAGTTCAGCTGTAGAATATCACTTCATCCGAATTGACGCTGGCGAAGTCGGGGGCCACTGCTAGTTCAATTTAATTTTCAATTCAATAATCGTTTCTTCATTCAGTAATCTACACAACATTGGTTTACTTTTAAAACTTAAATTAGAAACAATAAGCAGATTATATACAATATAAAAACAATATGTTAAATAATTAGTATATAAATAAAATACATACCTATTTTATAACTTTTAGTATTCATGAAGACCGTTGTCTCCTGGCATAGGCAATGTTATGCCTAAAAGGAGAATCCGTTAACTAGAAATAAACATGTCTTTGTAAAAGAAATAAAGAATTTTTTAATTTTGAATTTGAATTTAAATTTGAAAACTCATGCTTAAATACAGTTAATTATTATCGTTGCATTGTGTCCAATTTTATTGCTGGTTTCCAATAACACAAGAGCTTAAATTAACCTGCTTTAGGATCAGGGTAATGTATATGATGGTTTCAGATATATTTATTTATGTGCAATGACTTCTTGGCTCTAGGTAGGTCACCATATCAAAATTAAAATTGATGTCAGATTCACAGGCTGTAACAAAACTCGTGCTCATTACGAGTTTGACAAACGTTCGCGGTAAGATGGCGGGTGCAAATGGCTTCGCTAACGCTGAACATTAAGAGAGAATACGAGAAATATGACGCAAGGAGATTACCTAGAACGAAACATTAGACTATTTTGAGAGAAAACCGAAATATGTCATCTCCCATTGCGATGTGGGATTCGAATGATCTACACGTATTTAAACTGAGATAAGGGGCCGTCCATTAATCATATTATGTTTTTTTTTGTGGCATTTTTATTACTCTGTGACTTCTGACAGTGACATTGACATGATAGGCGCAGAATGACAACTTTATTTACACTATTGGGCCTAACATACGCCATGCGACTAAATTTTATCGCGCTTTTAACACACGTCAAAACCGATTGAGTCAGTGCGTCAGCTGCTTATTGTCTAAAAATACGAGTGCAGTGTGCTTTTAGCCAATCAATAGAATTGAAACTTTTGTCGTCTCGTACGAGAAATTTGACGTATTGCGCATGATACGCCTGCATGTCATTGTGTCTTTTAGGAGACGACAAAAGTTTGATATAATTGCCTAATAGCACACCGCACTCGTATTTTCAGCCAATCAGCAACTGACGCGCTGAGTTTAATCGATTTTGACGTTTGTTAAGAGCGCGATAAAATATAGTCGCGTGGCGTACGCTAGGCTTGTTTGACTTGGATCCTTGACCTCCATGGAATCCTTGGTAATCCATCTAACTCCGAACAACCCTGTTCTATCCTGAAATTACGTCAATTTCCAAGCGACGTTGCAGTACTAATAGAAATGGCTAAAGTTTATCTTATTACCGTTAAGCATAAAAAACAAAATATACAATTTTCGAGGGTCGAGCGAAGCATGGCGTCTTAACATGTATCTATATTTGCGCATCGCGTTTCGCGTCAGAGCTCCTAATTGTCCCACCAACGGTTACAAAAGTTTTGGTAGATATGAAATCAGCGTTTTAACCTATGAAATAACATTTGGTTTATGTAGATAGCTAAGTATAACTATCTCTTTGACTATTATTGCACAGACAATTTTCAGAAATCAGAAACAACAACGGTACCACAACACCCAGACTCGAATATAGAAAAGTGCGTTGTTCATATCGTCCCGACCGGGAAACGAACCAGGGACCTTTCGCACTTCCGATGACTACCTTAGCTCTGTAGCTAAGAAGCACACTTGCTATGGAGGTTGTCAAATAATTAATAAAACGTACGCGTTAACTAGTTACATTGTTACAATTGAAAATAATTAAATTGAAATTGGCCCAATAAATTAATAAAATGTCATATCCTCCCTTGCTTCGAAGTTCCACATTTAAGATAGGACTGGTTTGTATACACTTGGGCTAATACGAACTTGCACGTATAAGAGCGGGACATACGAATGGAGGGGGGAGGGGATCTTCTATAAAAATATTGACAGAAATAACTACAAAATAAATTCTGTACACTAAATACACAAAAATTAAAACATTATTTAATTTTCATACGTACATAAAGATGCAGAAAGAGTGAAAAAAACACCAAGCACCCGGTCTCAAACTAAGATTTCCCCTTGTACTATGACTACCAGAGGGCTGATGCTAACTGGGGGCGTCATTGCAGCACACCCAGACTCAAGTCAATTTAGAAAAGTTAGTTTTCCCAATGGATCCGACCGGGAATCGAACCCGAGACCGAGACTTTTCGCGCTTTAGCCGCCTACCTTAGCCACTACGCACCGAGGTTATCAAATAAATTCGTTATGTCGTCGTAAATCACAAGTGAAAATAGTTTTGTCTAATTAGCCATCATTTCTGATATTGAAATGTAGTGTAGGGCACTCCAAAGTTAAATAATATAGGCTTATATTTTTGCTAGAAAAGACTTAATAAAATCTGGGCGCGCGTATGAAATCTGGGCGGCCGCTACTTAAGTAATACATAAATAAATAAAGGACAATATAATATACTTTATAAGAGATTTATAAGAGAGATAGGGCATAAAGATTTATCGCTCGAACTGGAGCAGCCCGACTGGTGAAATTCCTCCACCATACAGAAGACCGCAGCCAAATAACAATAACTTCTGTTTTATTGTGTTCCTGCGTGTAAGTAAGGTTTCTAGAGCTCTTAGGGGTGCTACATTAGTAGCAGAGGTCAAGCCGTCGAGGCACGGGCGACAAGTCCAGTAACAGATTCACTATGCTGTACTTGTCGCCCTTAAGCTAGGACCTCATTACCACTTAACATCAGGTGGGATGAGGTTAATCTTAAAGAGTAATTTAAAAACAAAATACAGATCAGAACAACTCATAAAAAGTGATCCAAAGAATAAAACAACATGTGCACCATTTTTTCCTTTTGTAGTACAGAACCCTAAATAACACTATATTTAAAGTAGCACCCATATCATACGATATTTAACGTGAATATAGCAGCGGCTTGTATTTTCAAAATGTTAAATTGAAACGGTGAAACATTTTTTACTTTAACTAAAACAGTTTTTATCATGCTTAAGGCCGGGCGTAGACGATGCGACATAAATGAGGATTTTATATCAACGAAGGTTTTACACTTTTTTAATATTTATCAGGTAAAAAACAATATTGAATAAAATTTTTCTGACAGCAGTGTGCTAACAGTAATAATAATAAGATAACCAACATTTACCACATTTTATGTAAACAACTTAAATTAGCCATTGAGAGTGTTATTTTTAAGTGCTTTAAATAAACTAGAAGTAAAAAAATAACAGAGTAATAAAAATTTAAGTAATTACTGCGCGTTAAAATTATTTTATAGATGTAGGGAACACTTCATTATTATCTCAAGGATCCACCTATAACCAGACTTTATTCAAGAATTTGTATTCACAATGATATTCGAACTCCGTTTTAGGGAACAAAAATTGTCTTAAGTGAGGTAAGACGTATCGGCAATATTCGACACGGTTACGAGTATATTAAAATTTTGAAGTGTTTTGAAAAAAAAAACCTTTATTAAAATTATTTTTATTTATGTAAATTACATCTGTTATAACTTGAATAGTCATTAAATAACAAATATTAGCTTACAACCACTTCGGAACTACATATTTAGATTTTAATTTTATCTTATTCTTACGTAGTCATAAAATATTACTTAACCTTTCAGATTCCCTTTTAAAGTATGATTTACATCAGAGAATAGGTACAACATAAATTTTTTGGTACAATTTAGGTATACTTTTTGCCAAATCAAATATTGTCCTTTCTCTGTGTAAATTAGCAATATTTATTACTATTGAGGTAAAGCGTATTAAAAGATGTCTATTGTGTTTTTATGTCGAAAGTATTTTTTTCCTTTCACAGTTTTCGTATAAATAAGACAAACTGTTGAAGTAAACCTGTTGTCATCTCCGAATCAGGTTTATGTAAGTAAACCAGTTTCACTTTTTTTTAAATGCTAGTAATCAATCTACATAAAGGAATAAATCTCCATAATATTAATTTAATTTGGCAGGAGAGCAATCAATGACGCTCATAAATCTGCATTTTGCTCTTCAACGTATTTCATGTTGCAGGTATTGTAAATCAAAAATGAAAGTTTGAACGTCAATATTGATATCCATTTGTAAAAAAATGCCAAGTGCGTGTCTGGTCACGGGCATTCAAGGATTTTAAGAATGTATGCTCATACGAATGACCATATATTGAGGTCTGGATGTGTCGGCTGCCTCTTTCTGCGAGATTGTTATGTCACAGAAAGAGGCAGCCGAGAGAGAGCGGGAGAACAGTCCATCCGCTCCCTCGTGCCGCAGACGACGGCGGCTGAGAATGCGACGGCGCAGTACAGTCGCGCTCTATCACCACCTGGAGACCGGCCAGTTGATGGTGTGAGGGAACCACAGCTGGCATTCACGGTCTCCACTGCGAGGCAGGGATGGTCTAGTGGATCGGTAGATAGATAGATAGATACACTTTATTGCACAAAACTTTACAGAAATAGGTTTTACAGATTGATTATAGTACAATTTAGGCGGTCTTATCGCTAGAAAGCGATTGGTCATCCTCGCTCCTCCCCCAAATCATTCCAAGGGGAGATGAAGGGACTGCTTAATTAGCGGCCATTCCGCCGGTGATGCTGTGGTAGGTCTTCTGTTCCCATGGCATCAGCATCTAGGCGATGAGGTCCACCGGGGGGTTTTAGTGGGTATTCCTGCCCGCATAAGAGCAGGGAGTCCCACACACGCCGTCACCTCCCTCGGGTGAAGGTACGGTGCGACAATGCATTTCCCTCCGAAAAAAAAGTCTGGATGTGTGGATATATGTCAGTCTGTCTGTATAGTCTGTATGTATAGTTGTGGCGTGAAAGAGTAACATACATCCATTCCGTAATGGATTTGGATGAAATTCGACCTATCTGGTTTCATCTATCTCGTCAGATACTAGATTTCCATATAGGATATTTTTATCTCGAAGTAATGTGGGCAAGTTGAGGAGAGGTAGGGCATAGCGATTAATCGCTTGAACTGGAGCAGCCCGACTGGTGAAATACCTCCACCTTACAGAAGACCGCAGCCAAATAACAATCACTTCTGTGTTGTTGTGTTCCTGCGTGTGAGTAAGGTTTCCAGAGCTTCTGGGGGGTGCTACATTAGTAGCAGGGGTTAAGCCTTCAAGGTAAGGGCGACAAGTCCAGTAACAGATTTATTATGCTGTTCTTGTCACCCTTAAGCTTGGACCTCATTACCACTTAACATCAGGTGGGATGAGGTCAATCTTAAAGTGCAATATAAAAAAAAGGCTACAGCTTGTCTTTTTAAATGTATTTTATCTTTCGTACAAGTTACGTTACGTGTACGTTACACACGTGTATTTCGATATTTGTTCTAAGAGCCATGTTATAAGAGCTGTACAACGTCAAAAGTTTATTATGCATGACTTGGTATTGACGGTATAAATTTTTGTCGGGAATTTTACACTAATTTCTTGAATTTGTCGAAGATAAAATACTTGTAAACTAGGAAGCCTCCTTATATGTATTAAAACCCACTAGACATTGTTTCTATATGTGGAAACTTGTTAATTGCCGTCATTTATTATTGTGTAGATTTAATTAGTATTTAGCCATATTATTCCCAAAAAGTGTAAAATAAAATAAAGTTAAGCCGAATTACCTACAGCTTATTAGTATAAGTCTCTGCATTAGGTATAGAATAGAATTATGGTCATGGAAAAAGCTTACGGGTTTTTAGAAGATATGGAACCCTGAAAATGTAGCATCAGAGCATGTGCAGTAAGCTTTTGTATCAATAGAGATTCAAATTGCTCGGTATTAAGAATATATATATATGACGTGAGCGCAGGATTGAATGCGACATCTGTTTTTGAGTAGCTATGCCCGGTTTTTTTTTCTTTGGTGGTAGATTTCAATTGATAGCCTCTTTGGTTTCTCAATACAATACTCAATAAAAATACTCATTCTTCATAATCTATTGTCCCCATCCTATCTGATGATACAATTTCATTACCTTTGTCAATTTCCTGACCGGCTTCTTTGCTTCCCTAAACTTAAACGTTCCTCTACATCATAGTGACTTCTTCTCCAAGACTTTTGATGTGTAAGCGAGGCTCTGGAACGCTTTGCCCGCTGATACTCGACAATTCCTGGGGGATTTTTTTAGATATAAGTTCGTGAGTACTTCTTCTCTCTCGCTAATATTTAATTTGTATAAATTTGTACAAATTTAAGACGTTTGTCATACGTTGTCTTTTGAAAAAAGGCTACTACAAAGTAGAAGAGTATTTGAATGACAAGGACGTGTGGATCAATAACTAGTCTGCTCGCCTGTACTTACGTGTTTTATATTATTTTAAAAATATATAACGCATTTTTTCAATCAATGTCAGAATTGGGCCTCGATGACGCATGTAAGTCATACAGTTAATTTAATTTAATTTACAAATACCTTTGTTTTATTTTATTTTTTTAATAAGTGATTTTAATTTTTTATTTAACAATTGACAAACTAACTGTGTGTCTTAGTGCAAAATTAGTAATAAGTGTAGCTTCCATTTGTAAAAAAAACTACTATTTAGTTTCAGTTTATTATGATTTATTTTTTTAGGAGATTTACGCCATTTTTCACTTTTACCTCATCCATATTCTCTTCATGGCCCAATGAATGGTTGACGGCTGTACTTTTTCGTGCAATAAAGATTTTAAATAAATAAATACATGGTTTAGTGGTGTAAGTACAGGGCCAATTTCTTGCAGTTCTGGTTTCGTTTGGGTGCAGAACCCTAACAGGCGTAGGTATATTGTCCCGTAGTCGCCAACATCCCTACTAATATTATAAATGCGAAAGTAACTCTGTCTGTCTGTCTGTATGTCTGTTACGCTTTCCTGCTTAAACCTCTCAACCGATTTTGATGAAATTTGGTATAGGTATACGTTGAATCTCAAGAACGGACATAGGCTACTTTTTATTAGAAAATAAGGGGGGAGGGGGGTAATACAACCTTTGGAAGTTTTATATGGAAAAATGTTTATTTTTGAAGTTAGAGATATGAAATTTGGCACAAATATAACTCGAAACTTGGATAAAAATATAGACTATGTTTTGTTTCGAATATTAGGGGAGAAAGGGGTAAAACCGACCATGAAAGGATGTAGTCCACGCGAACGAAGTCAAAAGGCACAGCTAGTAGTGAATAAGCCTAGACTTTTCCAACTATTTTCGTTCCGACTTAGTCTGGTCGGAGGCGACACAGCGGCCTTACCGCCTCAGCCGCGTAATTACCGCTAAGTCGGTCGAGAGGCTCCGAGCTCGTGTTAACTGGAACATTTGCGACCCACTGTACACAGCGCCCGCTGTAATGTATACTCATATAGTTAGTAACAGCTGAAGAAGTTAAAAAAAGCCTCGGGAGTAGAGTTGCATTTTGAAGTCCACTATCAATAGATTAACATCAAAGTATCGATATACAAGCCATAGTATTGTTTAACAAAAAGTAAGTATAGCATCGAACTTACTAATACTTTTTAATTGGAGCTAACTCCAAAAGCACATACGTGATGCTCGTGAGCAGGTGCCACCTTAGGGTACTGGTCTTCTCCCGAAAACCTCTTTATATAAATAAAATACTTAATGTTTTTTTCACTCATCAAAACAAAACTATATGACTTGGTCCAAAGTGATATACTCGTACACATAACAAAATTATATGTAGATACTGCTACTGTAATAAATTTACTGAGTTTCTTACCGGTATCTCTTCGGTAGATATAGGTTCCGATACGGCAGTGGAATCACTTTGGATTGTATTCATTGAGGTTGCAAAAGAGTTATAAAATGAAACCTACCTATAAAAAATATTCATTTCAATTTGTTAAAAAGGAAGCAATTCTAGTGAAGTTATTCTATACTATGACGTATACCATTGTGCATAGGCCGTCTAGAATCATCAGCTAATCTCCTCGCCACAGACCACTGAGCTGATAAAAGGAGCCACTGGCTCGAAGAAACAGGGTATTCAGCTTGTGACACCTAACTGTATCATTAGGAAATAGGTAACGAAAGGTAGGCTGGTCAGGTCAGTTAAACCTTCAAACAAAAATGTGCGTTAAGATATTATCTGTTGTAAGCTCATGCTTTAAATTGGTTATGCCTTTTAAATTTCTCTTCTTCTACGACTTTTTTTTTATATTACACTTCAAGATTGACCTCATCCCACCTGATGTTAAGTAATAATGAGGTCCTACTATAATGAGGGCGACAAATATAAGATAATAAATCTGTTACTGGACTTGTCGCCGTTACCTTGAAGGCTTGACCCCTGCTACTAATGTAGCACCACCCAAGAGCTCTGGAAACCTTACTCACACGCAGGAATACAACAACACAGAAGTGATTGTTATTTGGCTGCGGTCTTCTGTACGGTGGAGGTATTTCACCAGTTGGGCATTACATTAGTAGCAGGGGTCAAGCCTTCAAAGTAAGGGCGATAGGGACTTATCGCCCTTACTTTGAAGTAACCGATTTATTATCTTGTACTTGTCGCCCCTAAGCAAGGACCTTATTACCACTTAACATCAGGTGGGATGTGGTCAATCTTGAAGTGCAATATAAAAAAAAACATTATTCAAGTAAGGCTTCAGACTTTTACATATTTTTTTATCGCACGTCTTAGTCTGACGTAACGAAACCGATCCGTTATATTATTTATAGTGACCATTCATTACTTGTATCTGCCGGTCCAGTTGGAATGATCTCCGATAAGCCATGATGTG
Source organism: Glyphodes pyloalis (assembly GCA_037074685.1). Lineage (NCBI taxonomy): Eukaryota > Metazoa > Arthropoda > Insecta > Lepidoptera > Crambidae > Glyphodes > Glyphodes pyloalis. The sequence continues at coordinate 1,368,533 of JAYKKO010000024.1, read as the reverse complement.
GCTCGGGACAGGCCAATTGCGAGGCTCTATAAATCTCCGGTCGCCTCGGACATGCTCGCTCTATATAGTTTTTGTCGACCTTTGTCAGACCTTATCTGTGGAAGGACTCTTTGAATTTAGTTACTTTATCGCGTAAGTGGGTATGGTGATATTTCGGGTTTTTCGGTTCTAAAACTTGACCTTTCAAATAGTCTACATTTGAAATTTGCTTTGTCAAAGATACGAACACGGCGGTAGAATATTAAACTTGTACTGACGATTCATAAGTGCTTTTGAAAAACTTACATGGATAAAGATAATTCCGTTATTTTCTATTAAATAAATATTGGACAACATCACATATATTGCTCTGATTCTGTGGTTAATAGCTTAAAAATTTGTGTTACAGAAATCAGAAGCAACGACGGTACCAAAACACCCAGACCCGAGACAATAAAATAGAAAAGTTCGTTTCCCATTTTGACCCGACCGGGGATCGTACCCCCGAAGTGACGTCTAAATCCAGCCCGCTCTCCTCTCGGATATGGAGGTCGTTGCAAAAGTAATGAACAGCCAGATTTTATTTTTTATTGTCATATACATTTACAGATTTTTTTTTAAACGGTTTTATTTAGCTCACACAAGTGTTCATCACGCGAGTGCATGTCTTGGGTGGGAATTGAACCCATAACTTTTTGATTTAACAGTCAAGAGTGCTCATCATTATGTCATCAGGCCATTCAAGAATTATCCAATTTATTAAAGTATTTCCGTGACAATTTACACCGGTCACTGACCCGATGGTATAATAGTGCTGGTGCGTGCCAGTAATTAGGGTAAGTAGTGTTGATCCATGGCTGGCATTGTGAGTGGAAGCTCTGGTAATTGATGAGCCATCGACGTGCCAATAACTGCCAATACGCAACTGGTTAATCTACTTCTAAGGCTGCCACTATTGTACTGGGTAGTTACTGTACACATACAACGGATAAATATCTACCTTTATAAGATACTAGCTGTGCCCGCGACTTCGTTCGCGTGGACTACATCCTTTCATGGTCGGCTTTACCCCTATCTCCTCTAATATTCGAAACAAAAAGTAGTCTATATTTTAATAGAGCTATATTTGTGCCAACTTTTATATCTCCAACTTAAAAAATAAACATTTTCCCATATAAACTTTCAAAAGTGGCATTCCTGCAATGTTCCACGCTCCCCCTTGTGGAACCCTTACCCCCCATGCCACGCCACTCTCCACACAAGGAAGGATAGAAATCTTTGGATATTCACCTGGATAGTACGCGTGTATGTACGGCAGCCCGTTTAATTAGTAATAAATAATTTATTTACTAAAAAACTTTATCGCACAAATAAGTACAACAGGTAGACTTAAAGTTAGGGGCAGTCTCTTTTAATCAACCCTTGGGTCATGCAGATAGTTTGTTTATGGGTGCGGCAATAGTGGAGATAGTGCATAAATAACTAGTACTAAGATATATTAACTAGTAATCTGATAAAAAATAAATCAAAATAAACAAGAATAAATTAATCATAATAATTGACATGTAATTCAAGCAATATTATAATTAGTAGGTAATATCTGTTGTCTAAAAAAGTTTGAAAGGTGGTAGCCCTGCTTATCGGTGTTATATGCCTGACTGTTAACGCGTATCGTATCGTTTTCTGCTTGTCAATCATTTTGTGTAGTTTCATGATCTACCTACCATCGAACGATTCGGTATAACAAATGAGCTCTCTGCCAGGTTTTGAGTCGATTAGTTGCAATCGACTTGTTATCCTCGACTAGAATTATTACAAATTGGGTTAAAAATGTAACACATTACATCATTACACATTCTGGGCTGTAACGCTCGCTTTTGCAACGTTACAAAACACGCAAACCCTTAGACGTCTTCGATTTCCTCTTGCGTAACTAGTAACCATTGTTTTGTTGTTTGAACTAATTACCCAATTGTTTTTTTTGAAAAGGGAACGTCAGTACGTCAGAGGCTTGACGTAAAAATATGAGCATAGTATCAAAATAAGATTAATAATATAAAACAAAGCTCTTACAGAAAGTAGGTTGTGTCATTAGTCAAACAGGTGTCGCCGCTGATTGACGTTTCTAGTGCGAGCAGGCGGCGGCGGCGACGCGGACAAATTGGACAAAAATAAGGCCGTAGGTTTGTTTTTATTTTTATGCTAAGTGACGAGCTGTTAGGTGGACTAAATTAGAATTAGGTTAGTTTAAATAATGTACGCCTAGCATGCGCAATTTGTCAAATTTCCCGCATGAGACGACAAAAGTTTCTATACTAGATTGGGTGGCAGTACACCATACTCGTATTTTCAGCCAATCAGCAGCTGACGCACTGACTTTTTTTTTTAGTAGCGCAGTATATTGGCTCCCCCCAGCCTGATGGTAAGCAAGAGAGGAACCAACATCGCGATGACAACGGATTTGATACCGAAATATCCTATCCGTTAGCATCGCCATACTGGCCCGCAAGATGTTTCTTCACGCTCCTTTTGAAGGAATCCATGTCAAAGGAAGGACCCATGAGCCGGCAACGAGTTCCACTTCTTTATGGTCGGGCAAAGATAGGAGTTACCATTTTTTTTTGTTTGTGATGGAATATTTTCCACGGTGAAGCGATGACATCGTTGGCCGGCTCTTGTGGTTCTGTGAAGGAAAGGAGAGGGTGGGATACTATAATCGATTTTGACGTTTGTTAAGAGTGCGATAAAATTTAGTCGCGTGTCGTATGCTAGGCGACCGGAAAGACAGCCTTTGAGTCACAAATATAATCACACTATTAGGGGGGCTCATATCAATTTACCAAATCTTTTCCGAATCTTTTCACTGAACATTGTCTCGCCGATTCATAAAACTTTCATTATTTCATCGAAACGTTGTTTGGTGAAGTGATATGAGCCTCTAACTCCACTTGCACAAGGCTTCATTTAATATATTCAGAGCTCAATTAATTTATTCAAGTAGGTTCAATCTTTATGCCTCGTTATTTAAAAATTTCAAAATTCTCCGTTTCTCAATTTAGCGTTTATATTTAAAGCATAAAATAATATTTAAGTCCAAACTGTTACGTTGCCTATACCTATTATATAATTTCGCTGTTGTGGTAGCGCCCATCTTGGACTTGAAATTTGTTATCGTAGCAAAATATGTGATCCGACATATTTAGGCGACCAACATCTTGGACCGATTTTCATCAAATACTATCCCGAATAATTAACATAAAAAACATAATAAAAATCGGTTCAACCGTTTGGTAGCTAAAATGGCACACACAAACACACATACACATCAAAGTTAATAATTATAATCTGTAGTTTTTGCGTAACATACGATTACATACCGACCAAAGCTCTCTCTTATTGTTTCGTCGTAGTGAAAAGATTTGGCTCTATCTTCATTTATGTCTTTGACCTAAATCGGTTTACCTCGAAAACTTTCGCCCGGTCTAACAAAAAATAACTGAGTAATTGGTCTATTATTGCTTGTGCCGATGTTACTCAAACTGTTATACGTGTTTCAACTTTTTGGGTCATGTTGGAGTGAGTTTCTTATATAATTTTTCTCTTTTACGATTTGAAAATAAGCATAGACGTGTTTACAACTTTATATTTATGCATACAAAGGTTCGTCTGTGTTGTACGTCTCTTGGAATGTGTGAAAGTAACCTAACGGCGAATATCTTATTATTTCACTTTCCCTCAAAAGCGCATTCTTAGGTAATCCTTAGTCAAAAATGGCCGGTTTATGAAGTTTTCCCTACTTTTCTTTTATGTTTTTTTTGCTTCGTAGGAATTTCGAAAGCGTTTTCTAAGACCTGTTTTTAACACTAATACATACAGAACTTTACTTCACTTCCATACTAAGAGTTTATCTTAATAATATGTTAAGCGTTTAGTTATTAAGAACGTATGGATGTCTGGGTATAAGTTAGTTTATTTTGTACACAAAAACTGCCCAACGGATTAAGATGAAATTTTAGAGAAAGATGGTGGGTATACTAGATACGCATGTATCACACTTTTTATTCCGAAGTAACGCGAACGGTTTTGCAAGCAACAGCTAATAATTTATTAAATGGTTTTCTTACTCATGTGTGCATTTTCAGGTGTTATTAAAATCGTATTTTTTCTAAGATTTCATTTAATTTTTATTTCAAAACTCCATTGTCTTGTAAAATATTTTCTACTTAAACTATTGAGTAGCTAAACAATCATATAAGGTTATTTTTACCGGTATTTGTACTGGTAGAAAGAACATTATCGAGTTCCTTGCCACTTATTTTCGATATCTTCAACATGGCGGTGGTTTATCTTAATCTGACGATTCATACAGGCTTTTGTAAAATTTCTCATAAAAAAAGATATTTTCTATTCTACTCTATTAAAACGGATAAAAAGTAGCCCTAAAAGTTAACAATGGATGATTATTGTCATAAGAACACAACAATAAACATGTAACATATTATAAAGGTCTGTAGGGTAACTGCAAGACGATCGCCCCTGGCTTGTTCTTGTCGTCCGCCCCGGGGAGGGCGGCGGGGCGATGTAATCCTGAGACAGGATTATTGCCATTAGGCCCCTAATATATCTCGCAAGATGTAATGCTTGTCACAGAACTGTGCTGTTGCAGAAACTTAACATGTAATCAACTTGTAGCTTTTATTTTGATCTCGATGAATTATAATTTGTTAATTTTAGCCACAATTTTGACTTGCGCCATTTTCTTGGTATTTTTTATTTTTTTCATGTTTGTGATTCAAAAAGTCAAAGACTTGTCGGAAAAACAAACTATTCGTCGAATAAAGAAAAGGTTATCATGGCAACATTTGGATAATTTCACTCTGTTTCTACGATTGAAATATCTAAAAGAGAGCGCTATAATTGCATGCAGACGCGCTAATATAAAATACTGAAGGGTTACAGTTTTTTATACAGTTTATTTCTCATCATATATTTTAGTTTATTTTCTATCATTCCTTTAGATTAATTATACATTAACAATCAATAAACTACCATTTTTGTTTGGTTCAATGTTACTTATTTGTTCCGTTTTATTTTTAATAAAAACTAAAAACTTTTCTTGCCGGTATTATTTTTGTTAGTTATGGGTTTCGAACCTGAAGTAGCTTCATTTGGTTTATATAGACGATTCATAAAAAGATTCTAATTCTGATGTTTTATAGTAATTATCCATATTGATTGTCTTTTAATTTCTATTTTTTAAAGCACATTAAAAGAGATAGTCAAGTTAACGTGATTTAGAACTTTTCACCACTATTTTTAATACAAAATTGTATCTAAGTATTAATGAATGTTACTGTAACTACACCATGCACTGTGTCACTACGCGTTACAGATTGGCGGGATTGAATTCCGTCGCTTCGAGTATTGTTATATAATTATGTTAGTCTATCGCCGACGCTGCAATCACGTAACGCACTGATATCTCTTGAGGTATTATGGAGATATATCTTGTAGTACATTAATAGCAGTAGGTTAGGCATTGCTACTTAACTAATCTACTGAACTGACAGATTACAGACTTTCAGAATCACTTTGCTTCACTTTGAAATATTTGACTAGACTTAGACTTTGACTTCAGAAGACTCAACTTCAGGGAACATCATGGAATCAATATAAGTGGCGAATCACTGACGCACCTAAGATATGCTGACGACATAGTATTGTTTGCTAGAACATCAGAAGAAATAAGCAAAATGGTAAATGAGCTCGCGAGAGAAAGTGCAAGAGTAGGATTAGAAATGAATCCAGATAAAACTAAAGTGATGACAAATGGGCCTGAAAACGTTATACAGTTTGGAAGCACCCTAATCGAATACACTAATGAATACATCTATCTGGGTCAGACTATTACTCAAAAAGATTCTATGCGTAAAGAAGTTGAACAAAGAATTACAAACGGATGGAGAAGATATTGGGGTTTAAACGAAGTAATGAAGGACAGAACAATAAACATAAACTAAAAAGCAAATTATACAACACCTGCATACTACCTGTGCTTACGTATGGCTGCCAATCCTGGGCGTTAACTCAGGAAATGGCAAATAAACTCGCCACATGCCAGTATGCAATGGAAAGAAGTATGTTGCATATCAGGAAATCAGACAGAATGAAAAATTGTATTATTAGAAATAAAACAAAAAGCGTCGCAACGAAAATAAGAATACTAAAATGGAGATGGGCAGGGCATATGATCAGAGGTCATGATAAATGGAGTAAAAAAGTCACAAGATCCCAAAGAAGGCAAAAGGAAGAAAGGTAGACCACAAAAAAGGTGGGACGATGACATCAGACAGGTTGCTGGAGTGATGTGGAACAGAGTAGCCCAAGAAAGGTCAGAATGGAAAAGGTTGGAGGAGGCCTTTGCCGATTGGCAAACAGATCTGCAGAAGTTAAAGAAATCCCAAATAGTAGAATAAGATAAAATATAATATATATATATGTGGGAGAAAGTTGTTTTTGTGTATTATTTTAGAGTCAGTTTTATTTTAGGCAGTGGCAACATTGGGAGTTTATGGTCGGGTGACATAAGAGGAAAAGACGCATAAGATGCTAAGAAGAGAATATATTTTATGTTGTTAATTACAAGTGCCTTTTACTTCAGCGATCCCACAACTATTTTGGGGGCTCGTCCGGGATCCTGAGAAGTATTGGTGAGGAAGAATTAACAACAATATTTTCGAAGAAATCATACGAGAAAACCGGCATGTTAATGTGACAGCAATCTGCTTTACCGACACAGAAGATGGCGCAACGAAAAACGCAAGTCAAACCGAATGCATCGGGACGTTGTTACTGAAGCACTGATTTATCGACTCCATCATCGGACCGAATGCTACGGGACGCAGATCATGACGTAATTTTCTTGTGGAAGATATGATGAAATTAATATTTATTACGATTTTAAAGATTGAAGATTATTTGTTTCCAAGACGAAAATTTAAAGATTTTACGACTGAAGAATATTTTATTAAGATTTTTATTTATTTTGAAGACTAACATTCAAGATGCCACCGAAAAAAGACATTAAAGACGGAGAAGAGCGAGAATCACGTGACACCACACCCTATATCTCATTTGGCGATGTGGAGAAGTCGATGACGTCATTTAGTGGTGATGATACTTACCCAATTTCAACGTGGATAGATGAATTTGAAGACACGTCGTTGTTGATGAACTGGACTAAAATAGAAAAGCTAATTTACGCGAAAAGACTACTTACTGGAACTGCCAAACTATTTCTACGTTCACTTGGTGGTGTAAAAGACTTTAAAAAATTAAAACAAGAGCTGGAAGAAGAATTTGGTTCCAAACTAAATAGTGCCGCCATTCACAAGAATTTAAGTTCGCGAAAAATGAAAAAAGAAGAAACACTACAACAGTATTTTCTCCATATGAAAGAATGTGCATTGCATGGAAACATAGAAGACGCAGCACTTATGGAATACGTTATTGATGGTATACAAGACAGCGAATATAATAAATCTATCTTGTACGGAGCAATGAATCTAAAAGAATTCAGAACGAAATTAGACATTTACAAAAATATTAAAGAGAAGACTCGGACTCAACCTCATGTACCTACTCCACCTACGAAGCACTATCAAGCTAAGCGATGCTTTAACTGTGGCGACTTAGATCATGAAGCACCAACCTGTACAAAAGGCATCAAGTGCTTTAAATGCAACGAATATGGACACAAGGGAGCTGAGTGTACTAACAAAGGGAAAAAGATGTTAAGTGTTCAAAACAAAATTGCGAAGACTGAGATCGTTAAGGAAGACAAAGAATTGAAAACTCCTTTAAAGAAGATAAACATAAATAATGTAGAAATAACATCGTTAATTGATACTGGAAGTGATGTAAATTTGATTAATTTGTCACAAGTTGGCAAAATAATGACAGATGAATTTAAGTATGATAAAGAAAAAACAATAAATCTGACTGGAATTGCTGGAAAAGAATTAAGTACTGAAGGACTTCTAGAAGCTAAAGTTATGATCGATGACTACTATACTGATATGGAATTTCACGTTGTGCAAGATTATGTTATACCAGTTAATGTTATACTCGGAAATTCTATACTCAAAGATTTTGAAGTAAACTTTACAGCTACTGGTGTTTTTCTTAAGAAGATTACTTACCTTACATTACTGGCAGAAGAAAAGAAAACAATTTGCGAAAAATATTACCCTGAAAATAAAGAAATTAAAAAGAAGTTTACAAAGCCGATTAAAGAATATAAACCTGTAGTTAAAAAGAAGGAAAGTAATAAAGAAATGAAAATAATACTTACCGAAGAAGATCCGATCCATCAAAGTCCACTGGAAATGCCGATTATACGACCAAGCAAATCAGATTTAGCAAGCTCTGTTGTACTAGCAAAGAAGAAGTATGGAAATCATAGACCGTTTATAGATTACAAGAAGTTAAATAAGAAAATTGTGAAAGACTGTTTTCCGATAGAAAATCAGATAGACAGACTGAAAAGAGCTAACGTTTTTACGATCTTAGATTTACAAAACGGATTTATGAACGCGTGTACAAGAATGAAAGATGGAAACAAAGAAATGATGAAACTGAAAGAAGAAGAAGAAATTAAAGATTATAATATAAAACGAAATGAATCAAGAGTAAAAAAAAAAGACTCAATACCAAAGATTCTAGAGGAAAATGTTAAAAATTATAATCGAAGAAGGAAAAGAGCTACTGAATATGACGTTGGAGATAAAGTTCCTATTAACAGCCGTGGACTGACGTAGAACTACAAGAAAGTTCATCTGGGGCAGATGAATATTCAGGAGGGCCGTGTGGGAGAAAGTTGTTTTTGTGTATTATTTTAGAGTCAGTTTTATTTTAGGCAGTGGCAACATTGGGAGTTTATGGTCGGGTGACATAAGAGGAAAAGACGCATAAGATGCTAAGAAGAGAATATATTTTATGTTGTTAATTACAAGTGCCTTTTACTTCAGCGATCCCACAACTATTTTTAGCATATGATCAGAGGTCATGATAAATGGAGTAAAAAAGTCACAAGATCCCAAAGAAGGCAAAAGGAAGAAAGGTAGACCACAAAAAAGGTGGGACGATGACATCAGACAGGTTGCTGGAGTGATGTGGAACAGAGTAGCCCAAGAAAGGTCAGAATGGAAAAGGTTGGAGGAGGCCTTTGCCGATTGGCAAACAGATCTGCAGAAGTTAAAGAAATCCCAAATAGTAGAATAAGATAAAATATAATATATATATATATATATATATATATATGTATATATTAGTGTAATAGTTTTTTTCATGTAAGATCTGAATAAATAGCTAAATTATTATTACTATTATTAATTATTATTAGACTTTGAGTAAGTGAAAAAATGAATAAACTAAAGTACATTGCCGCATCTAGAAATAAAACTGTATTTATCTTGCACGGCCGTACCCATTTCTCGCCATCTACTATTTCTTCTGCCTTAAGGTTGTCTGGAAGAGATCGCTTTCAAGCGATAAGACCGCCTATGGTAGACAAAGTCTCCTAGTTTTTTTTCTAAGAACTCTTTCTCCTAGCATGGGCCCTAGTTTTGCATCCTTTCGGTTCTTACTTTACAATCAGAGTAATGTATGTTATTCAATGGAAAATTAATTATTTGTAGATTATTGTAAATTAACATCTGATGCGATTGAATTCCCAAAATTTTATTCTCTTCCCTGTAAGTGACATATCAGTCAAAACTCGGTCAGAATGAGAGTTCCTGTTGACAGGGGGGGGGGGGGGGAGTTGTATTGTTAGCGTTAATTATACCAGTTCGAGCTCATCGCGAATGCACCATCCATTCCGCATATCAGAGCGATCCTCAGTCACACCGAGCTGGTCAGTTTGATATTTCAAGTTCACTTTTTCATTAAAACCTCTCCTATACTATTCGTCAAGCGATCCATATTAATATTATAAATGCGAAAGTAAGTGTCTGTCTGTCTGTCTTTCTGTTTGTTCCGGCTTTTTCGCCTGAACCACTGAACCGATTTTGTTAAAATTTTGTATAGGTTACGTAGACGTTGAACCGCTAGCACGGACTCTTTTACTATAGCTCGAAACTTGGATTAAAATATGGACTACTTTATGTTTCGAATATTAAGGGAGATAGGGGTAAAACCGCCCATGAAAGTATGTAGTCCACGCGAACGAAGTCGCGGGAACCTTTTTTAAAAATTATTTACGACTGAATTAAAACATAATAAAAAAGATGTGTATTTTTTTACTTGATAAACTAAACTGTGTATTAGTCTTTGATGACAAATGATCAATTCCACTTTATTGTTTATTCGCTTATCATAACACAACATGATTTAGTCAAAAGGGATCTAGACATAGCAACTATAATAAATCTACAGAGTATGAGACGCGCGCGCACGCAATTAGGCGCGTTCAACTACGGTTATATTTTATATGACTTAAAAAGATCCTTTGACTTTGAGAGCTACAAACGTAGCTCTCAAAAAAAGCTCGCTTCGGTGTAACTGTCCGCCTGTCACTCCAAGATGGAGCTGCATCTGAGATGGATTAGCCGGTCTGTGCGCGCGACACTAACGACTGAATCTCGCCAACACTGGTCCCTCTAATAATTCACGCTCTCAGTTCTCGAGACGTAAACCAGATTTGCATTGTCGGGGGAATAAGCTACTCTCGTATTATTTTTGCTTATTCTGTGCTTGGGGAGCCATCCCTCTTATGAGGATAGTCCAGCTTCAGATACACTGTGTAAATGCAAAGAAATTACCACGAGAGAAAATCTACACCACGCAACAGATTTTTTTTGTGTTTGTTGTAGCGTTACGTTTTTTTTCTTTTTTTATATTACACTTAAAGATTGACCTCACCCTACCTTAAGTTAAGTGAAAATCTGAGTTCCTAGTTTAAGGGCGACAAATATCTACAGCATAATAATAGCTGTTACCAGTAAGGTGAGGGCGACAAGTCCAGACTTGTCGCCCTCACCTTGTAACGTGTAACGTATTCATATTTTGATACAAGATAAGTCTTCTTTTATTTTAGAGAAACCGTAAATAAATCATACACATGGAGACTCCTTAGAACTAGGTCCGTTAAACTACGGATGTGTATGCTTTTGTTGGCTGCGTGCGCTTTAAGATCGTGTCGTACAATAAATAATATTTATCTACTTGTAAATATATTCTTGTCTTTTCATAACTTTAAACTGTTGTTTCTTCTTTGCATCATATTCTACATTCATACTAGCAAGCGCCACGCGACTAAATTTTATCGCGCTCTTTACAAACGTCAAAACCGATTGAAGTAAAAGCGTCAGCTGCTGATTGGCTGAAAATACGAGCGCGGTGTGCTATTAGCCAATCAATAGTATCGAATCTTTTGTCATCTCATGATTGATCATGATTTATCTTATAGAATGGTAGATAAAAGTGATACGCGAGATAATTTTATCGCATACAAGCTGTTAACCACTTTGAAGCAGTTAACAACAAGATTTTTTAAACTTATTTTAGCTACTGATTGTGGCTTCTTCGTACATAATTTTTAAACTACTTTTGTTCTTTCTCTTTGTCATAATTTAAAATTCGATGCTTTACATCAAATAAATCAACCCACTGCAGCACTGGATGATACTGTATGTACTGACAGGTAATAAATTGAAATTGAACATCGAAGGAAGTAAGTGATATGACATTATGAACAATAATAAGAGAAATGCGAGAACCTTAACATCATTGTTATTATCGGTTCCTTCAAAATAATAAATAGCGGACTGGGTCGTGAAATTGATATATCAGGCCGTGTACAAACGAGCGTTTCAGTACTAACACATTGGTGGATTATATATTGCCACCACATTTTTGAACCTTATTAACTAAATAAAAGGTCTATAACCAATGGAAAATATTTTTTCTTCTGCAGGTTTAAGTGTGAAGAAAACGTATCTTAAACAATAGGAATGTTGATCGGCTAGTTACCTTAGATACTTTTATATACTACTACTGTCAAAACACGATTCCACTATTGATTTTCTATGAAGATAGCACACTGTGACTTTAAAATTTCACTCAACACACTTAATATATTAATTTTATTTATATGTATTATATATAATAATATTAATAAATAAATATTGGACAACAGCATATATATTGCTCTGATTCTGCGGTAAGTAGCTTAAGCACTTGTGATACAGAAATCAAAAACCACGTCAGTACCACAACACCCAGACCCGAGACAATATAGAAAAGTTAGTTTCCCATATTACCCCGACCGGGGATCGAACCCGGGACCTCAGAGATGGCGCGACACCAAAGTCCGGCCCGCTCGCCTCTCGGCTGCGGAGGTCGTCAAATATATGTATATATACACATTTCCATTTACAGACAAATAAAATTAGGCAGTCTTATTTGTAGAAAGCAATCTCTTCTAGACAAGCTTAAGATAAAAAAAATAGTAAATCGAGATACAGATACGACCGTTTTACCCTGAAATAAATAGACTGTATCTGTAAAATGTAACACTACTCTGTCATTATTGTCGTTCGTGTATCGCACCCCTTATTTGCTATTACGCTGGCCTGATTGGCCAATCAACTGTTAAAAGCCAATGATCGGCCAATCAGAAAATATTATTTTAGTCCCCGATATTACTCATGAAGACGTCTTTCCAATACTCTAGGGTCTGGTAGCTCCAATTTGTTTTCAAATAGATCTTTACATTTTGCTCGGCAAATGAATGAGTTGCTTTGAGCGAAATTGATTTGACTTTGTTATCTAGATCACAGATATTGTTGGGAATGACAAATATATCATCTGTGAAGGCAAGTATTGATTTTCTGTACAAAAACTTGGAATGATATTTAGGGTTTTGTACCCAAAGGGTAAAAACGGGAACATAATACTAAGACTTTCCTGTCTGCTCGTCAGTTTGTCCGTCTGTCACCAGGCCGTAGGTATCTTAAGAACCACAATAGTAAGACAGTTGAAATTTTCACAAATTATAAGCAGTATTTTTGTTAAAGCCTTTTGCCGCTCTATCAAAAAATACTAAAACTAAAATAAAATAAATATTTTTAAGGGGATCTTCCATACGACAAACGAGGTTCTTTTGCCCCTTTTGGCTCGATATCAATCAAATACTAGACAGGCACTTTAGTAACAAGTTTCAATTAAAAATATTACCTAACGGGGTCTCATATGCAACAGAAGTGGAAAATAATGTTAATAATCATGGGGGATTTTGAGAAGACTTGAAATTTAATGTCAAAAACGCTTGTAACACCGATAAATTGCTGACAAATTCTCGACCTTCTTAAGTCCAAATACATCCACATTATGATCCTAAGAAACGCTATCATTTAAATAACTTTAATGTCTAATATGTTAAAGAAACATAATAATACCATCTCCCCTAGCGCTGCACTGTGGGCTGCGTTCCTTAGTAAGGCGGTCGAAATTACTTATATGTATATATCCTATTTGGAAATACTTTTAAAGCACAGATAATTGAAGAGTAACAATAAAACAAAAGTTTTGGGGTTTATCACGTGTATAATGTGTTCAGAAAAGTAAAATATAAGCAAAATTAATTATTTATTAAATTAAAACTTAACCAATTATCGTCAAATCCTGAATTCTATGTTATATTAGAAGCTTAAATATTAACATAAAGGTAATTAATCACTGTAATATTGTTTTTTGCCAAATAAAGTATTATTTTTCCGTATTATTATTATTCAGTACAATCTAATAAACTTAAAACATTAGTATATAATGCAGCTTTTTTTTTTCGTGGCAATTTCCTTCTAGAACTGATTAATGGGTCTGAGTTCAGCAGAAGTCTGTTGATAAGGTCTGTGTTTGTGGCGACTCGAGACATTTTTCTGGTATGGTTAAGCCTAAACGCCTTTATATTTTTATTTGTTGCTTCTGCAGCCTCTTCGGATAGTTCACCAATAGGAACTAATGCATGTTCAATAACTATGGCACCGTGTACAAGCACTTTATGCACAGATGAACAAATATAGTTCACAACATTCTCCAAATTACTAATATCTAAGTTATCTGCATCCGGAATCATATTTGTTAACTGATGTAACATTTGACGGCTTCTTTCTGCCCCTGAACCACTTGTAGATAGCCACAGTTCAAATATATAGCCTCTTATAAAGGTTCCGACATAATTCACATCTGAAAAAAAGAAAAATAAAATTAATTATATTTTGCAATATTTTAGTAGGATTGTACGCCTTGGCCAACGCGAGGTACTAGAAGACTGATAACTAGATAATCCGCAAACTTCCGCAAAAAATCGTCTATGGCCGTTAGTCTAGACACATATTACTTGAAAATTAACAAAAAGTTACCATTATCTATGATTAAGAACAAAGTTAAAAGTTCAAGTAAATAAAAAAATAGCAGATTTCAAAAATACAATTTCGTCGTTCCCTGATCCTATCGTTTTTTCTATACTTTACATAAAAATGACAAAACGTATGTATAAATCAAAACAACATACCTGATTGTTGAAGCTCCATTACAAAAATAGTTACTTAAATTACGAAATTTTCAGAAATAAGCCACCAAAGACCGGTCACTTATTGATTCACTGATATGATTGTACGTGCAACGGGAGGTATCTTGAATTTGTAGGTTTATTAGAGAATGAACGCAACTACCTACCTTGTTTCTGTTTATGGTTCATTATAGTACGACTCCTTGGTAATGACATGACAGCATTCAATATTTGAAAATACTACCTCCATTTTTTTTTAATTATGACCTCTGGAGAAACCGCTGTGCGCTGTGGGATTCACGACCTTCACGTATCGCGCATGCTGCTCTTTCAACTGAGCTAACCGCTAGTTATCGTAGGCGATGAATTTTTCTGTTGTATATTTACATATACATTTGTAACAAATCAACTAAATCAACGATTGCGTTTCTTTTGATAGCATCGCATTCACATTGACAATGCTTAATCTAAAAAGCAAAAAAAAAAACCGGTCAAGTGCAGCACCTACCATAATATAAAAGTTTCTATTGGACTTGATTGAATTAAAAATAAATTGCGGTTTACGATTTATGACGTATTAAAAAAAGTAAACAGACAGACAGGCAGATATGCTGAATCCACAAGGGCTCCGTTTTTGGCCATTTGGCGACGGAACTCTTAAAAGATAAGAACAAATTAGGTTTATCAAGATTCGGGATATGCCACAATGGTCGCTGATGAGGGCGACCGACACGGAATACTGTTATCGTATGAATGTTCATTCTCACACTCGGAGTACGGATTCATTGGAACCGTCTGACACGCGATATTCAACCAATTGGACGCGATAATTCGCGTATTGTTGAATTTTGAGCGGGGCTTTCTATTGAGTCGTCATAACAATATTCGCTTATTGTTTACAGGCAATTTGCATCGTGCTTAGCATAAATAAATAAATGCGCCAGATCACATGAATCACCTGGTCTTGAACTAAGGGTATCCCTTGTACTATGAGTACCAGATGACGGATACTAACTGAAGGCGTCATCCCAGCACGCCCAGACCCAAGTCAATTTAGAAAAGTTAGTTTTCCAAATTGACCTGACCGGGAATCGAACCCGGGACCTTACGCGCTTTGGGCTCCTACCTTAGCCACTGGGCCACGAAGGTCATCAATCACAAGTATGGAAATAGGGAGTCGAGGATGTTTTTAAAGAAGATAGATAGATGGATATGTTTTATTGCACGAAACATTTACAGAAATTGGTTTCACAGAATGATTATAGTACGACTTAGGCGGTCTTATCGATAGAAAGCGACCTCTTCCAGATAACCAACAAAATACAAACATACTTGAAGGTAATGGAAATAGTGGATGAGAGATTTTATGTTTAAAAACTATAATTTATGTGATTTAAATTAAAGAAATATAAATGAAAATGAGGGTTGTTTTATTTACAACCGAATTCAAAAGTTCTAGGTTACATAATTAAGTTGTATGCTACTCGTATTATGTTATTGAACTAGGGTACCAATCTCAAAATGACGAATACTATTGTTAACGAAACTGATAACTATTGCACTTGTTCCCGTGAACAACGATTTGCCACACAATCCAATTACTAGTTTATGTATAGACAATTCATTACTAATTGAGATTTGACATGATTTTATGTTTAAAGGCTTTTGAAATAACTCCAAGACAGTGTTTTTGAATAGACTCAAATTTGTCGAATATTTCTTAAGGCTCATTAATCAACTATTTTGATAGGATACATTTTGTATTTTTTTGCAAATGAGGCTCACACTAAAGCCTGTTTTACTGTGAGTATCAGATACATGACAGATACTGACATTAGGCGTTATCCCAACACACCCAGACCCAAGCCAATTTAGAAAACCCCTTCACTAATTGACCTGACTGAGAATCAAGCCCTGGATCAAAGTGCGCTTTTCGAGTTGTAAATATTACTGATGGAATGTACATGAATCAAAAAGATATTGACTCTGAGTTTAACTTCGATCATTCCTCAGCCATTGCGCTACAAAGGCCATCAATTTATAATATATTGCTAGACCAACTAATTTTGATTGTTCCTAGACAGAATTTACAGATTATCTCCAACGCCATTGTAGGGGGAGCCACCATGAAACGAGTATGAATTTTACAAAGCCATAAACAGCCTTCTTTAAACCACCCGGTATCGTAATTCACAGATAATAAACCCTGAATGTATTGGTACGCCATCGAGTTTTATAGCTGACGTTATAGTACGAGATCCGGTTGCAGAATGAATGGTCTCATCAAATGAAAAACAAATTTATACGCATATTTATGACCAGGGACCTAGCTTCACACAGGTGCAATGTAGATACTAATCAATAGTAGAATTTGTGTATATTATACATTAAAAAAAACTGCCTTTTGAACACTTTATCTATTTCAAAAACTCATCAAAATCCGTTACGTAGTTTAAAAGATCTAAATGTACATATTTGTTCTGTACTAAAATATAGTGATTAGGAGAGAGAGTAGTTCCAGGTTGTCTATCAAAATGTTACAACTAGTATATTAATATAAAAAAAACCGGCCAAGTGCGAGTCGGACTCGCGCACCGAGGGTTCCGTACAAACCTGAAAGGTTTACAAAGTTCGTTCATTACGACAATCGAGTCATAACTATGGTATTTTTATTGCAAAATGAAATTCATAACATTACAATGGGGAAAGATGGAGGAGCATAAATATTTTGTAATGTAACTAAAAATTTATGGTTTTCGTAATTTTTCCTTTATCTATGCTATAAGACGTTGCTTCGTACCAAATTTCAAGATTCTGAGTTCACGGGAAGCACCCTGTAGGTTTTGATTCCCTTGCAAGTGTCGAAAATTTGCGGCATAAACGGCTGTATCTTTTGATTGCGTTGGCTTAGAAGTTTGATTTTTTCACAGCTTCAAGGGACAGTAAATCTGAGTAATTGATATAAATTTCAGCTTCATACCTCCACGCGTTCCTGAGAAAAAGGGTCTTGACAGACGGACGGACGGACGGACAGACGGACAACAAAGTGATCCTATAAGGGTTTCGTTTTTTCTTTTTGAGGTACGGAACCCTAAAAACATGATATTGTCATAAATATGCGTCAAAATATATATTTTTTGCAAATACTCGACGAGTGCTCTGATTCTGCGGCCGGATCATAGTCTATAATGTTCGATATCTCTACAACATACGTAAACAAACATATCATTTTCAGAAACGGAAAACACTTTTATAAACTTTAAAAGTTGAATTAATGATCAATATTTACAAGCGCCACTCCAGCCTCGCACGAGAGCAATATTTAAAATCTGTCTTATGTTATTTGCAAATATTCAGTTAAATTACGCACTGTATGTGGGCTATATATATTAATAATAAATGTAAAATGTGTCTAACTTACTAAATCGGATATCGATTTTATTATTTTTATAGTACTTAACGCCGTACTAGCGAACTTTAAATATTAGAAACAAAAAATTTTTATCTCCCCTTGTGGTGCAAGTATGTAGTTCTAAACATATTCGGCAGAGGGCACTTACCGAAAGGCTAACGGTTGATACAGCGGAAAAATTTCATCGCCTACGATAACTTGCGGTTAGCTCAGTTGGTAAGAGCAGCACGCGAGATACGTGAAGGTCGTGGGTTCGATTCCCGCACCGCAAGGGGAGATAAAAATTTTCTGTTTCTAATATATAAATCGGATATGTATTTATTCGTAAATTAACCATTATTTCGAGATTAAAACGGTTCTTTGTACCATTTTAATATTTTATCTGTCTAGCCCCCAAATTCCATTGAAATCTATTCAGTATTTGCTTTTGTAAAGCTAACATGTATAGAGGTATTACCATTTCTATTCTGTTATTACCTAACTAAGCTAACGATGTAACAGAATATACCATTCCCATTACCCATTCCAATTTCTCGCCAACTTTCGTCTACCTCAAGGTTGTCTGGAATAGATCGCTTTCTAGCGATGAGACCGCCTAAATTATACTATAATTAAAATGTAAAACTTTTTTATGTAAAATTTTTGTGCAATAAAGTATATCTATTTAGGTAGATAGTAATAATAGCCATCTATTTATAATATTTATCTGGTTTATTCGAACAAACCATATATAAATATATATCGAATACTTCGCTCGAATAAACTACGAACCTGTCCTAATGATTCTGTTTTTTAATATATTAATGCTTGTATTTTAGATGCACAGTTCAATGAACCGTATTGTACAATGAAGGTTCAAGGAAATTTCAGTTTGATGTCGTACAATACGTCATCGTCAGAGCTATTAGTGAAACAAAGGGCAGTTTCGGGCGCTCCCGTCGCGTTTGTTTCGTAGTTTCCCGGACTATATTGGAACTCGAGACAAAAACTGACCCTCCTATCCTGCTGGGAACTGACATGAATACGAGAAGTGTAAAAACTAGTCGAAATTACATCCGAAAAGGTTGTGAATACGCAAACGATGATTTGAAGTTTCTATTCGTTTGTTTTTTTGCGTTGCAAGTCGTGTTCATTATGGATTAATGTACTATATAGATAAATAAATAATGGACAAGATCAATGGGCCAATATGGGAAAGGAACTTTTCTTTTTAGAGTGAGTGTCGAGTTTCTTGCCGGTTCTTCTCGACATCATCAACATTGCGAACACGGCGGTAGAATGCTTAATTTGTACTGACGATTCATAAGTGTTTTTGTAAAGCTTACATGAATAAGTATGTTTTATGTTGTATTCTATTCTATATGTTGTATTCTATTCTATTATATATTATAGTTTCGGGTCCGGGTGTTGTGGTACGGTCGTTGTTTCTGATTTCTGTAACACCATTGCTTAAGTTACTTACCTCAGAATCAGAGCAATGTATTCACATACAAAAACACTTTTTGTGTTATTAGAATCTAAAACCACAGTACTACAACACCCAGACTATACCCGATATAGAAAAGTTCATTTTCGAAATTACCAGATCAGGAATCTAACCCGGGTCCTGAGATGGCGCACAGTCAAAATCTGGGCCGGTCGTCTCACCTACGGAGGTTGTCAAAATCAATAAAAAAATGGTTCTAATTGTACTTAAATAAGTTAACCATTATAGCATTGATTACGTAGCAGTACCAAGTAAAGCTTATTAGGTGAAAAGTACATATAACACGTCAGTCCCAGCAGTAAGTGACGTCACGATTTTCTCTCTGTTACGCGAAGCCTTTAAAAATCCCGGTGCAGAGCCGGCTAATCCTGACGCATGCTTGTCATACATCCACGAAGGCGGAGTATTCTGAGACAAACACAGTCTACACTTTTTAAATGGGAAATACGAACGAAAACTAGATAGAGGAACATACTTGAATGTGGAGAAAATATTGTAGCCCCAATTGTACCTTGAAAGGATTTTTTTTTTTATTTTATTTTTAAAATTCAGGAATAACAACAGCCATACATTGCAAACTTAAATTATGTGTTAACTAGTACAGATTAGGCCAAAACTGTTATTCACAAACTGTTACATGTTTTTGACGCTAATTTTTATTAATTCCTTCGAAAATATGGCCACAAAATTAAACATTGCAGCATGTGCACAACAGGATAATAGTGCAAGATTCAGGTGATTTTAAAAAAGAAAGTAATGGTAAAAAAACTACAATAATAATAATGAGCATGTGTATACAATGTATTTGAAGTACATACGTATTTAAAAGTAATAATTAATTAATTAAATGATAATTAATTATTTAAACAGATTATGATCTATATCTTCATGGGATCCTTGGAAAGCTATAGAGTACTCGTGCTATATTAGAAAATATATAAATTCTCACGCGAGTTTGGCGAATATACTTCTCCATTTATGATGACTCTAATTTCTATAGATAATATTCTATGTTATAATATATATATACATAGCGATTTACCGCTCGAGCTGGAGCAGCCCGACTGGTGAAATACCTCCACCTTACAGAAGACCGCAGCCAAATAATAATCACTTCTGTGTTGTTGTGTTCCTACGTGTGAGTAAGGTTGCCAGAGCTCCAGGGGGGTGCTACGTTAGTAGCAGGGGTCAAACCTTCAAGGTAAGGGCGACAAGTCCAGTAACAGATTTATTATGGTGTACTTGTCACCCTTAAGCTAGGACCTCATTACCAGGGGTGCTGGTCAAGAAACCTCCTCGTGGTGCACCCTGGGCAACGTCGGTATGCGGAGTCCTCATGCGTCTTTTGCTGAGGACTCCGTCGACCGGCGGCTGATATCTTGGACACAGATCGTCCTCATTACGATTCTCGGTTAGATTATTGCATAAGAGGGCGTGCAGGATATTTTCCTGCTTTGGTGGAGCTATTATCAGTCACTTGTAGTAGCGGCTCTTTGAACCGTGGCGTGGCAGAGAAGCCTCACGGCGCGACGGGTGCGGCTGGCTGCGCAATAGTAGTTAGACGTACAGACTTTAGTCATCGTCGGGCAACCTGTTCTGATCAGGTGCTGGTGTCATGTCTATCGGCCTGATCAGGGTAGGGGTCTTGCCTTAATTGGCCGGACCAAGAGGAGAAAACCTCAATAAAAAACCCCCAATTTCGACGTTGTGAGTGCTCGAGGCGTCGGGGCCATCTCTCTTCGGAGGGATGGTGACCGGGTGGGAAAAACCCGGTCGTGGTCGGTGGCATCGGCCTCCCTGCACAGGACCGCCCGCTCCCGTTGCAGTATGAGGGTAGCTGGGGGTACTCGGCTCTGCCCCCGGTGGTCCTCCTTAACCGTTGTTCTCGTGGGACTAATCATGAACAGTTCTAAACCAAAAATCTTAAAAACCAAAACCTTTGATGAAGTGGCATCTTCGGATGCGGAGGGCGCCGCCTGTACTTTTGCGCCGCAAGATGTTGTTGCGTCATTAGACGCGGAATGTGACGCCGACTGTTCCGTTGCGTCGGAGAGGGAGTTTGTGCAAACAAGGAGTCGTGCACCTTCAATGGCTTCATTGACGTCGGCCAGCAGCACTGGCTTCTTCACTAGGCCAGTAGAAAATATGTCGGGTGAAGAGTCCGATACGCTCACGAACGTTTCGGACATGTCAGCAACGTCCAAACGTGAAAAGTATTTAAGGGGACGTAAGCGCCCTTTATCTGGCGGGGAATCCGATGCTTCCCAACCCGGAAAGCGTTCGGATAAGTCAAAAAAGAAAGGGCTTGGCAGGCCCGCCACCACCGCTGACTATGCCGGTCGGGCGGAAGCACAGCGGCAGCTAAATGCCGCCAAGAAGGAAGCTTTCGAACTGGAGCTTCAGTCCAAAGCATCAGAATTGGAAAAAAAGATGCGCAAGGCCCGTAATGCGGCCGGATATGGCGTGCCCCTAACATCTTTGGAGGGGAAGTCGGCAGCTGAATTGCGCCAATTGATGGAGGCGGATACTGATAGTTCAGTCACCATGATTTCAAAGTCGTCAAATTTAAAGGGGACTTTCAAAAAGGCCCTCAAAGAAAACGCCACAAATATGAGGGCCATATGCGAAGAGGCCCTCAAACGGACCTCTTCAGAAGAGACGGAGCGGCTGTAGGCGACTGTGAATCGCCTGCAGGCAGAGTTGAACGGCCAATTAAAACGGGTGGCCGAATTGGAGGCGACGGTGTCTCGGCTGACCAAATCTGGTCGCATGTCTCCGGCACCGGTCTCAGTCCCCGATGGGGCGATAATGGAGGTGGTGGAGTCCTCCCCTCTATTCATACCATCATCGGAACCGTCGACGGCGGGCGCGGCAGATATAGAAGCTGTGGTCCACAAAATCATGTTGGAAGAGCGGGCACACTTGAACGCGAGGTTGAACGCTCGATTTGAGGGACTGGAGGACCGTCTCCTTCCTGAAAAACGTCTCCGTCCGCCACTATCTCAGACCTTGACGACTCAGTATCCAGGTCCGAGATCATAGAAAAGATCGCCGGAATTGGTAACTGCCCGGCTGATCAGATAAAGGCGGGTGAGGTTAGGCGTGGACGTATGGGGATGGGGGCCATCCGCGTTCAATGTCCCGTTGCGGCAGCAAAAGCTGTTCTTGATGGTGGACGCTTCTTAGTGGGCTTCAGTTCCGCGTCGGTCCGCGCACTGGAGGAGCAGCCCCTCCGGTGTTTCAAATGCCTGGGCATTGGACACACCCGTCCCCTCTGCCCTTCTCCAGCTGATCGTCGGGACTTGTGCTTCCGCTGCGGGCAAGGAGGTCACAAATCCGCGGCCTGCGGAGAGAGGAAGCCGCATTGCAAAGTCTGCGCGGATAGCGGAAGACCTGCCGGCCACATCATGGGGGGGAAGAGTTGCAGGCCCCCTCTTAAGAAAGGAAAGGTGAAGGCTCAGACCCAGCCGGCCACCTCAGAGCCCAGTCCGGCAGTAGGCGTGGAGGAGGTTGAAATGTCCATGCAATAATGGCCCAATTCAACCTCCTCCAGACTAATGCCAACCACTGCCGTGCAGCCCAAGACCTGTTGTCCCAGGCCATGGCGGAGTGGTTGGTAGACGTGGTTGTGGTAGCCGAGCCATACTCGATCCCTGACAGCTGGCTAGGTGACAGTGATGGCACAGTGGCCATTTGTAGACGTGTGTTATCAAATTCTCCCTCTCTCTCGCTTCATGAGAGAGGGTCTGGGTACGTCTCGGTTTTGTGGGGGGATATTGTAGTGCTTGGTATTTACTTCTCGCCAAACCGTAACTTGCAGGACTTTGAGTCCTTCCTGGGCATCCTGGAGGAAGTCATAGGTCGCGCTGTATCATCTGGTCGTCACGTCATGGTGCTGAGCGACTTCAATGCGAAGTCGCCGTTGTGGGGAAACCCAGTTGCCTCCAGTAACCGGCGGGGGCAGCTGGTGGAGCTTTGGGCCGCGGCAACTGGCATATCCTTGCTGAATAGGGGCTCCATGCACACTTGCGTGCGACAGCAGGGAGGGTCTGTGGTGGACATATCGTTCGCCACCCCTGCTCTTGCCGTACGTGTCGCTAACTGGAGGGTGGACCAAACAGAAACCTTATCTGACCATAAGTACGTCAGATTTGTGGTCACAACAGGTGCGTCTGTCCAGGCAGTTAATACGCCCAGGACCGTGTCTTTTCCCAGGTGGGCCTTGCCTCGCCTGGATCGGGAAATTGCCAGGGAGGCGGCCTTTTTACAAGACTGGGTTTTGCCTCCCTTGGTTGGTCCAATGTGGATGTCTCAGCGGCTCACCTTAGGAGTTCTTTGACCGAGGTGTGCAATGCAAGTATGCCTTGGTCTCGCCGATCACCTCCACGACGCGCCTGTTTTTGGTGGTCGCAGGAGCTTGCCGATCACCGCGCACACTGCATCGCAGCTCGCAGGACGTACACCAGAAGCAGGCGCCGAACACAAAGGGACCCAGCTAGAGAGGCTGTTTTGTATGAGGTCTACAGAGTGGCGAGAAATCATTTTAAGGCCGCCATCGCGGCCGCTAAGGATTCCGCTCGGTCGGAGCTTCTAGAGGGTCTCAATCAAGATCCGTGGGGGAGACCATATCGGGCAGTACGTAAGAAGTTGCGCCCCATCGGTCCCCCAATTACCGAGACCCTCGAGACAGGGTTGCTCAACCGCGTAGTCCGGGGTTTGTTCCCGGACTGCGACCCTGGCTTCACGCCGCCAACGATGGTTCATTTCACGGGGCTAGAAGTTGCAGGTTCCAGCCCTCCGTTAGAATACCCTCCTATTACAGAGGAGGAGTTTGGCACGGCGGCACTTTGTCTACGTGCCAAAAAGACAGCTCCTGGGCCAGACGGGGTCCCGGCCAAAATCGTTGCACTGGGCGCGACCGTGATGGACCAAAAGTTTAGGGAACTTTTCGAATCCTGCCTCTCGGTCGGGAAGTTCCCTAAACTATGGAAGGAGGGGCAGCTGTGCCTCCTCCGTAAAGAGGGTCGTCCTCCAGATTCCCCATCAGCGTACCGGCCAATTGTTTTGCTGGACGAGGTGGGGAAGCTGTTTGAGCGAGTGATAGCCGCGCGGGTCAAGGAGCACCTTCGAGAGGTTGGCCCTGACCTCTCGAAGGCCCAATTTGGTTTCCGAGCAGGGCGCTCTACTGTTGACGCCCTGTTCGGTCTAAAGGAATTAATTCGTGAGTCCTGGGAGAGTGGGGAGGGTGTGTTGGCTGTCTCTTTTGACATAGCTAATGCTTTTAACACCCTCCCTCACTCTACAATTCTGGAGGCACTCCGTTACCATCGGGTGCCTCCATACTTCTTTGTTTTAATAAAAGACTACCTCTCAGATAGAGAGGTAGTCTGTATCGACGGGCGTGGAGAGTTTCGCCGTTTCAATGTTCGTTCCGGTGTTCCACAGGGGTCAGTTTTGGGGCCCCTCCTGTGGAACATCGGATATGATTGGTTGCTCCGCGGTGCCCTTCTCCCGGGCATGACAGTCACGTGCTACGCAGACGACACTTTGGTGACTGCCCGGGGGAGGGATTTCGGCGCGGCGGCGCGACTGGCTGCAGCGGGTGGCACTTTGGTTGCCAGAAGAATTGGGCTTTTGGGCCTCAGGGTGGCGCTCCAAAAAACTGAGGCCATTTTCTTCCCTGGGCCTCGGCAGCGCTGCCCTCCAAACGCACATATTTTTGTGGGGGGCGTCAGGGTGTTGGTGGGAGCCCAACTTAAATATCTGGGCTTAATATTAGACGTGCGGTGGCAGTTTGGCCCGCATTTTAAGGCCCTGTCATCGCGTCTCTTAAAGGCGGCGGATTCTCTGTCCTGGCTGTTGCCTAATCTGGGGGGTCCTAGGGCCAAATGCCGTCGGCTCTATGCCGGCGTGCTCAAGAGCATGGCCCTTTATGGTGCGCCAATCTGGGCAGACTCCCTTGGTGCGGAGAATATCAGGACCCTCCGCCGCCCCCAACGGGCCATAGCGCAAAGAGTTTGTAGGGCGTATCGCACCGTCAGCTTTGACGCGGCGTGCGCCCTTGCTGGGACGGCTCCGTGGCAACTTGAGGCCCAGGCTCTGGAGAAGGCCTATCTTTGGCGGGTTGAAATGAAGGCCTCGCGCGCGGTTGCTTCCTTCTGCGAAGACGTAATGTCGCGGAAGGAAGCAGCCGAAAGAGAGCGGGAGGACAACCCGTCCGCCCCCGCCTACCGTAGAAGACGGCGGCTACGAGCGCGGCGCCAGTATGACCGCGCCATGCTACCGCATGGAGACCGGCCGGCTGGTGGTGTGAGGGCACCCCAGTCGGCATTGCACCTACGGTCTCCAGTGCGAGGCGGGGATAGTTCAGTGGATCGGCTTTCCCCGTTTACCCCCCCGACCATCCAGGGGGGAGGAGACGGGGCCGCGTAAGCGGCCAGGCTGGCGGTGCTGTGGTGGTAATAGTTTTACTGCTTCCCATAGCGACGCCGTTAAGGGCGAAGAGGTCCACCGGGGAGTTTTAGTGGGTAGGCCTGCCCTTCTGAGGGCGGGAGAGTCCCACACACGCCGCCACTCTCCCTCGGGTGGCGGTACGGTGCGTCACGCATTTCTTCCCGTAAAAAAAAAAAAAAGGACCTCATTACCACTTAACATCAGGTGGGATGAGGTCAATCTTGAAGTGCAATATAAATAAAATAAGTGCATTATCACTAGCATCTCTTTCGGTCGCTAACTCTCCCTCGAAACACGATACCAGAATACAGTCACGGCATCCAGTTTTATTGTGATTTACAATAGTGAGCTCTCGCTATATGTTATAGTCTGCACCGGTCTTTATCATTTATTTTAATAACGCAAACGTAAAAACTTGTCCCGTTCTGGAAACGCGAGGACAGAAAGTTTTTCTTGTGAAAAACGCTCAAAATTCATTTGGATTCTATTCTTTTTTGGAATAACATTTCAACCAGTATTGAGTAGGTACCTATTAGAAATTTAATATCAACTGTTGTTGTTTATTAAATTAATTTTAGTTTCAGACGCAATTTCGTGTCAAACTTTAGGCAATTTAGTAACACAACTTGATTAGTTTTCGAACATTTTTTGCGACATAATGCTACCTTTAGAGTTGTTTGATGTGAAAAGCCAACTAACTTTAGGCAAGTACGTACATTTCTGGCAATTTAGAGTAGTTAATTTTAGGATGAACCCAATTTATAACCCACTGCAAGACAAACGCGTCTATCAAAGATATTACAACCTTGGGTTCGCTTAATCAATCCGCTTGCCTGTGGATTGGTGATAACAAACCCAAGCTTTATCAAAAAATTCGTAATAAACAAAAACGGGAATAAAATCCTAAACCACACGATCATGAATCAGTATTTAATTCATTAACATAATTTTTTATAGTGTTTCAAGCGCAATTAGTATGTAGTTCTAAACTGATACGGCAGAAGGCACATACCTGAGGCCAAGAAGTTTATACAACAGAAAAAATAATCGTCTACAATAACTAGCTGTTAGCTCACTTGGAAGAGCAGGACGCGCAATACATGAAGGTTGTGGGTTCAAATCCCACACCGAAAGGAGAGAATTGTTCTGCTTGTTTAAAAAAATTAAACCATTAGACCATAATACAGCAGGAAAGAGCAAATAATAAAGAATTGACGTTAGAAAGTCTAAGGGTTTTTCTGGAGGGAATTCTTCCAGTAAACGCACGTTTCAAG
Source organism: Glyphodes pyloalis (assembly GCA_037074685.1). NCBI lineage: Eukaryota > Metazoa > Arthropoda > Insecta > Lepidoptera > Crambidae > Glyphodes > Glyphodes pyloalis. Next base: position 1,341,357 of record JAYKKO010000024.1, on the reverse strand, counting down.
GCACAATTGTGTCTACAGCAAGTTCTACATTATTTAATATGTCAAACAGACACTCAAATTTTATTTATATGTATAGAGTATAGGTGTATAAATAAAATAAATATTCTATAATAAATAGTAGGATGTTATTGGGAAGTCTGCCCCACCAGTCGTTCGGTCGAACAGCGCTGTTCGACCTCACTCCTGATGGAGCAGAACTTCCCAATAACATCCTCAAGAAATTCGGGTTACAAAAATGAAAACTGGAGACTTACCAAAGTCTGTTATTTCACGTTCACGGTACACGCACGGACCTTGTTAAATGCATTATACCAAATGGCAACACGAGGGCGATAATGATGACAAAAATATATAGCTTTTTATACAAGAGAAAAGGTCTTAAATTTAAGCTTACCATAAATACAGAGATTACTCAAAAAAACCTCATTCCCATATCACCGTTCACTTGTAGCATTATGAAATTTGTTAAGCAACCTAATTCACTAAAGTTGGAAAATGTTTGTTTTACCACTAAAAATAGTAATCATCGTCATGGTAAACTACTTCCTAACACCATCCGTTGCATAATTTGTGGTCCGTCAAATTGTGGTAAAACCAATTTAGTAATTGGGCTTCTTTTACATGAAAATGGACTGAACTATCGGAATGTGTATTTATACTCAAAGACATCGGAACAACCTAAATATGTATTTCTGGAAAATGTGTTGAAACTAGTACCTAGAATAATATTTAAAAAATTTCGGGACAATGATCAAGTATTGAGTCCACAAAAGGCTAAACCGAATTCCATTATCATCTTTGATGACGTTGCTTGTGAAAACCAAAACAATATACGTAACTATTTTGCAATGGGAAGACATAAAAACATAGACTGTTTCTATTTAAATCAGACATACAGTAAAATTCCCAAACAGCTTGTACGTGATAATGCTAACTTATTGATACTCTTTAAGCAGGATGACATTAATTTGCGTCATATTTATGATGAGCATGTTAATACAGATATGACTTGGATAGATTTTCGAGATATGTGTGCAACAATCTGGAGTGAGCCTTATAGTTATGTGGTAATAAATAAAGATTGCGAAAAGAATAAAGGTGGCTATAGAAAAAAATTTGATACTTTCGTAACGTTTAATTAACAATATAAATACTGCAATTGTTATTAGAAAATCATTTGTATTTTGAGAACTGAAGACCAAATACGTTAATCAATTTTACTTAAAATGGAAGCAACAATAAAACGCAAAATAGTAAATGCTGCTGAAGCAGTAAAAAGAAAAGTAAGAAAAATGCGTGACATAGAAATACATAATGATAAAGTTCTTAAAACAGTTTTCAAACCAGTAACGGACCCTCTGTATGAATTAGTGGATAAAAGTAAGGCTAATGATAACCATGTCAATATGTCACCTAACTGGTGTTTAAAAGAAAAAGAAAACGGATTTGAAACAATGAATAATATCAATTTGGATAAAACACTTGTAAAAAACAAGTCCAAAATTGAACACGTAGATAAATCTTATGATGATAACGATTCGGAAGATTTTGAAAATAATGAATATGAAACTGATTTCAACGATGATGATAGAGATGATCATGATAGAGATGATGATGATGACTCAGAAAGTTCAAAGGAAAATAATTCTAGCTTTATCTCATTTAAATCCGTGGACTCAACCCCAAGCAACCCTAATGAATCCACTTGGTCATTATCTTCCAACGTCATACAAGATGTTCCTTATGGTCTAAGAAATTCACGAGGAAAGTTGATGATGGGGTCAGCTCGTGTTATTCTTAAAGATAATCATATAACGATTTGCAGACAAACATATGAACGAACGAAAGGTCTTGATGAATTGCTAACAAAAAAGTCACCTGATTTAAATCTAGTCAATCATGATGACTTGCGGAACTACAAATTGATACTCTTGGATACAAACGTACATCGACGAGATTATGATCCTAAAAAACCAATAAAGAGTAATAAGGGCCAAAAATATTTAAATGTAATAAAACCACTATTTAAATTACGTAAAAACTCTGATACTAGTTTACCACGGGGAAAGGGACTTGAATTTATAAAAAAGCTGAATAATGGTGTAGACCTTGTCTATTGGAATGATCCTAATGAACTAGTAGAAAGGTTAAAGCTGTTACTGGCTTCAAAGGATGCTGGCAATACTGGTTTAGATAATGAAATTATTTCTATTGTAGAAGAGCTTCGTGAAGATGGATATATAAACAAATAAAAACGGATAACTTATGTTACTTCTTTTATTACTTCATTAACCTTACACACCGAACTACTAAAATGAATATAGATAAATTTGGACACCACGTTCACAAACGTATTCGTTTGTCTGAAATATTTGATTTCACTGAAAAAACTCTTCAAAAAACGGATGATGGTGATTTTGATTTACAATTACATAGATTGAAAGGTGTTCAATTCCCTAAAGAAGCAAGTGATGCAGTCAATAAGGAATATGTTGATAAAATAACGAAAAAATACTATACTAAGACAGAAGTTCAAGATATATGTAAAGATATAAAAACCGAGATAACAAAATTTCTTGATCACTTTAAAAAAGACTACTACACAAAATTGGAGATAAATAAGCTCATGTCAAATAAATCCATTCAGCATGATAAAACAGCAAGTGGTAAATGAAATTCATAGAGAGGCGCGTAAAAAGTTTATCCGCAGGAGTGTATTTTTAAAAGGTATTGATGACTTATGGCAGGCTGATTTGATTGACTTCAAATCCCTACAAAAGTATAATAAGGGATATAAGTATATATTTGTAATAATTGACTGTTTTTCAAAATATGCTTGGACAATTCCTGCAAAAACAAAGAGTAAAAATGAAATATCAAAGGCTTTTCGGAATATTTTAAATACAACTCTTCGCTGTCCAGTAAATTTACAAACAGATAAAGGAACTGAATTTTATAATGAACAGTTTGCAAAAATAATGAAAACTTTCAAAATCAATCATTATTCTACGTATTCAGTTAAAAAAGCATCTATTGTCGAAAGGTTGATAAAGACTTTAAAGACAAAATTGTACAAATATTTTAATTTAAATGGCACTTACAAGTGGATTGGTTCACCTCTAAATTTTGTTGTGACTTCATATAATAATAGTGTTCACAGTACTACAAAATATAAACCAGTCAGTGTTAATAAGTCTAACGAAGTTGAAGTAAAATATAATATAAATAAATCACAACCAAAATTATCATCAACTAGGAAAGCTAAATTCAATGTCGGTGATTTTGTACGTTTAAGTAAATATAAAACTGTTTTTGAAAAAGGTTACACTCCTAACTGGACAACTGAATTATTTAAGATTAAAAGTATACATTTCACTAAGCCCATTACGTATAACATTGAAGACTTAAGAAAACAACCTATACTAGGATCGTTTTATGAACAAGAACTTCAGAAAACCCAATTTCCAGATGTTTACTTAATTGAAAAAGTTCTACGTAAAAAAGGGAATAAATTGTTTGTGAAATGGTTGGGATTACAAAACGAAGCTAATAGTTGGATCGATAAAAATGATTTAATTATAAATTAGTACTCATTTTATATTTGATCATGCAAGGAGAAGGACTCCTTAACAGCTGTATTAATAGCCTGCCATTTGAACTTCATTTACCTGGCTATAATTATTGTGGTCCTGGAACTAAGTTACAAAAGCGACTATTAAGAGGTGACAAGGGTGTCAACAAGTTAGATGAAGCTTGCATGCAGCACGATATAGCTTATACAAACCTTGATTTAGAAAAAAGACATCAAGCCGATTTAGAATTATTAAATATGGCGAAACAGAGACTAAAATCACAGGATGCAGGAAAAGGAGAAAAACTTGCCGCTTGGTTAGTTAGTAAAGCTATGAAAACGAAAATAAGTACTGGTGCAGGGGTGAAAAATTTTAAATCTACAATATCAAAAATACGATCATGCAATCAAATTAGCATATGCGGTTGCAAAAAAATTATTTGCTAATAAGAAAAACGTACGCTTACCTCGAATTATACCACTACCAAAATCAGGGGGTATATTACCATTACTACCAATTTTTGCGGGATTGTCGGCTTTAGGAGCATTAGCTGGGGGAGCTGCTGGTATAGCCAAAACAGTGAATGACTACAAAACTAGTCAACAGAACCTTCGGGAATCTGAGTGACATAACAAAACTATGGAATCTATCGCTTTAGGAAAAGGATTGTACGTCAAACCGTATAAAAAAGGTAGTGGATTATATATCAATAAAGTTTCAAAAAACTAATTAAAAGGTTACCCAAACGGGCTCTTACTAATATAGATATTTTAAAGTTTTCAACGAATATACCATTCTTTCGAGGTGTTTTTATGAAAAATCAAATGCCTAAAAAAGCAAGAAGTATGGAATGTGGGATAGTGAATTTAGATAATTCAGATAAATCGGGAAGCCATTGGGTAGCCTATGTTAAGTTAAATAAATATTGTGAATATTTTGATAGTTTTGGTGATTTAAAACCACCTTTGGAATTAGTAAAATATTTAAAAAATAAAAACATTTTTTATAATTATAATAGGTACCAAAATTTTAATACAGTCAATTGTGGTCATTTGTGTTTAAAATACCTTATGCATTTTTGGAATAGATATATAAAATAAGTAATTTTGTTTTAATTCTAATCATTACCAAAATGTCATTCACACTGTCAGTAACGGGTAATACATCCATCTTGTCAACGAACTATTTACCAACCTTACAACTAGAGGGTGATTATGAGTGTGCCCTTTTATGTTTGTCTACGTTTAACTCCATACCAAACATTGATAAAAAAAATAATAAATTTTACTATGGACATAATGAGGTCATAGAAATACCTGAAGGAACTTATGAGTTTCAAGATATAAGTGATTATTTACAAAGAAGAATACAAAATGCTAGTCTTCAATTGAAGTGCAATAACAATACACTAACGACCTCTATATTTTGTACAAAGCAAATAAACTTCGAAAAAGAAGATTCTATAGGGAGATTGTTAGGATTTAATGCTCAAACCCTCAAAGCCAATATATTGCATGAATCACAACTTCCGATCAACATTTTATCAACAACAGTGATACGGGTAGAATGTGATATAGTAAGTGGATCATATATTAATGGGAAATTGAGTCATATAATTCATGAATTTGCTCCAAACGTGCCGCCGGGTTATAGAGTCATAGAGGTACCAAAAAATATAATTTACTTTCCTGTAAATCAGCATAACATTAGCTGTATAAATATAAGAATATTGGATATAAATAATAATCTCATTAATTTACGTGGTGAAGAAATTCAATTATATCTCCACCTAAGAAGAAAATGATTGATTACAATAAAACTGAGAGACCGTCTGCTGAAAAAGTCAGTAGTAAAAAACCTATCAACAAAGTAACAACTAAAACCAAGAGGCAGTTGACAAAGAAAAATAAACAGTTTTTGAAGTTGATTGGATTACTAAAATGAATATTCTAGATATAACAAGCACACCCGTCTTCGATAACACCATTGATGGTATCGAGTTTCATTCTTACAAACCTTTTGTAACAAGTTTTAATAGGAATGATGAAATTCGCATACCTATTAACCAACAAGACCTATACATTTTACCATCAGCTAGCACTTTATATCTTGAGGGTAGTGTAAATGTTTTGAAAAACCAATCAACAGAAAAAGTATCTAGTGTTAACTTTACAAATAATCCATTGCTCTATCTGTTTCAAGATATCCGTTATGAATTAAACGGAGTTGAAATTGATAAAGTAAAAAATGCAGGAATAACGACTACTATGAAATCTCTGATTTCAATGAACGAAAGTGAATCAAGAATGTCGAAAGTTTGGGGTTGGGATATTAATGGAACAAAAAATGAGAACAGCGGAAATTTTTCGGTTTCTATTCCTTTAAACAATGTTCTTGGTTTCGCTGAAGACTATAAAAAAGTTGTAATGAACTGTAAACATGAGCTTATACTATTGCGGAGTAATACAAATTTAAACGCTTTAAAACTTAACACGGGTGAAATAGTCGATGGAATAGATATACAGAAAATTATTTGGCGTGTTCCTCATGTAAAAGTATCTGATCGAGAAAAAGTAAACTTGCTTAAACTCTTGGAAAGAGATCGTTCGATTCAAATGGTGTTCCGGAATTGGGATTTATACGAATATCCCTTGCTACCCAAAACAACAAAGCACACGTGGTCTATCAAAGCATCTTCGCAAATCGAAAAACCTAGATTTGTTATTATAGGTCTACAAACAAACAGAAAAAATATTGCAAGCAATGATATGAGTCGATTCGATCATTGTCAGCTACGTGATGTTAAAGTTTACTTGAACTCAACTTACTATCCATATGAAAGTTTAAATGTAAATTTTGCTGACAACAAATTTGCATTATTATATGAACAATATGCTAGATTTCAACAGTCTTATTACGGTCGTCGGACTGAGCCGTTGCTTAGCGCGAAAGAGTTTAAAGAAATAGCTCCGCTTTTTGTTATTGATTGCTCTAGACAAAGTGATAACTTGAAGTCTGGACCTGTAGTCAACATTCGTGTCGAGTTTGAATGTGATCAGGAAATACCCGATTTGACGTCGGCTTATTGTTTAATACTCAACGATTGTATTGTGGAATACAAGCCCTTGTCGAACATTGTGAGAAAAATATCATGAATCCAGACACTATTGTTGTAGACGTTCAAGGGTTTAAAGATATAAAGAATAATTTTATAATAAAAGAGCTAGCAATAGCTTCTGAAGGATATACCCAAACATTTCTAATCAAACCTCCGTACTCCTTTACCAAATTATCGAACGAAGAAAAAAAACGAGTAAGATGGCTAGAATCAAATCGAGGAATTTATTGGAGTGAAGGTTATGTTGATTATCGTGAATTTAAGCGAATTATAATTCCGTATTTAATTAATAGAAAAATTATAATTAAAGGAAATGAAAAAGTGAAGTGGATAAAAGAATTATGTGAATTATGTGATCCTATAGATGTAGGAGAAAAGGGGTGTAGTAATTTGAAGTTACTTTGTAAAAAATATTGTTCGGCAAATAAATTTAATTGTATTCACCATACCAGAGAATGTGCTTTAAAAAATGTGATTTGTATTAAGAAATGGTATGTGGAAAATCTGTAAGCAACAAATTTGAAATGTGAAAAATAATTAACTACCTAACTAATAAAAGATATATATTTTTAACTTTTTGTTTTAATTACTATGTTAGTGAAATGAAACGCCTAATATTTTAAAAATATTTATTTTTCCCATACTTACTATATATACACACACACACACACACAAATTAATTATAAAATAATTAAAACTAAAACAAAAACTAAATATTACCTACAATTAATTAGAATCTACAATTTAAAATAATACCATTATTATTTACAAACTATCACTACACAATTTTTTTGATATTTTACTAATTAAACTTTCCGTATGGTCCATAATTTCATCTAAAGTGTCTTTAACAACGTATTGCGCACTTATCACCACATTTTCTTCTGTCTCTTGATCTCCGTCCAAGTCCAGAACTTTGATCTGGATCACTCGATAGCCCTTCCGACGATCTTTTGTCTGAACGTACGACTGATCCAGAGTCTTCCTGGAGTGGCGTGACTCCCGCTTTCGCTTTGTGCGCTGCTCCCTCTGTTCGATGACTGAGTTCGGCGGCGTTTGGGGTTGGCGCGTGCGGCTGAACTCCGGAAACCGCTCGCTGAACCCATACAGAGGATCCTGCGCATATTGCGAAAGCGGGAAGTCAGGAGTGTCTTCCAGCACCACGACCTCGGACGGAGAATTGTTGTAGAAGTTCATTATCTGTAGGCAAAAAGATGACATGATAACTAAAATTATTTTTATAAACCACCTACTAGGTACTACTTTTAACGTTAAGTTTGGAAAATGTAAGGATTTACGGATAAGACATAAGATCAAAAACTACTAAATGAAAATAGATGAAATTTGGTAATAGACAGATGAAAGACTAGAATAATTTTAAAAATTAAACAATCATTTATAAATAACACAAAGTTACAGCAAGCGATAAATAAAGGGGAGTAGAAATTAAGTTTAAAAAAATAATAATAGACACTTACTGCGTTTACGTTGGTGAGAAGTGCGGCGACAAACGAATGTGGTGAGAGCTCGATTGCAAATGAAGGAATGTTTAGTTTTGACTTGTTTTGCATACTTTACTTCGTCAGCTGAAATAGTAGCCGTCGGCACACCTTGTAATAAAAACGCTGAAGTCTCAATTTAAAGTTATCATCAATTGATTGCGAAACATAAATGTGCACATGGCTGACCTATATAGGTACCTACAACGTCGAGCGTGGGAACACGTGTAGATAGCTATTTCCTTTTGAAAGGTGATATCTGCCTAGGTATCTATTTGCGTAAAATATTCGAGAAATATTACAATAACATCTTTTGGTTTCTAAGGCGAAATTTAAAATAGGTAGGTACATCAAGAACATTAAGTAAGTTATTGAAGATGAAATAAATGAAAGCCTGTATTTTATACATAAAATTATATTAAATTTATTTTACTACTTACATTAATTCACATATTCATTGTGTTAATACTTAAAAATTTTAAACTATGTTAGTGGGTCTGACATTATAGATGGATAGTTAGATACACTCTGTTGCACAGGAAAAATACAGAAACTGGTTTTACAGACACATTATAGTACAAGTTAAACGGTCTTATTGCTAGAAAGCAATGTCTTTAGACAACCTTTAGGTAGAATATTTTATAAAAATTCAAAAATAAACTAAATTAGAAACTAGGTAACTGTTTAACAACTTAGAATTCTTTAATTTAAAAAATAGAGAAGTTACCCCACGCTTTAGTACTTATATTATCAGAGCAAATAAGACGTTTGTCATCATTACTAGAGAGCGCGACTTTGTTTACACTTTGTGTAAAAATTTGATGTTTGATTGATTTAAAGACTATGTTCTTTTTGGTTATAATATCTTTATTGAACAAAACATTTTCATAGTGCCTAATTTTAAATTTGCGAACTACGCTTGCCTTTACTCCTTTAGCTTTTTTAGTTACTTTGTTTTCTGATTTAATGCAATACATTTTGGATCTCAATCCAACAAAATCAGTTATAATTTTTCCTCCCATCTCATCTTTAAATAATCCAGGTATTTTTTTGTTAAGTTTAGGAATGCTATATTCATTATTTGTTTCGTAATTGCTGCTATCAAAATATTGTAAAAACTGTTCTTTTAAGTCGTGATAGAAATCATTAGTATTAATTAAATAAACAAGCGAATCCGTATCTGTGTAACATAGCTGTACATTGTCATTATAGAAAGGTTTGACGATGTTATAGTGGAAATCGTACATATGACACTTAGATAACTCTAAAACTGAAAAACCTATGTAAATTGGCTTATCCAAAACTATTTGACTAGGTCTCATTTGTATTGCTACTAGATTATTAGTAAAAATCGCAGAACTATGAAAGTAAGGGCTAGCTATTAATTTCGAAGCTTGCTTTGATTTTTTTGTTGTATTAGTTTCATCTTCCCATTGGTTAACTAAATGCACATCTACCCGTTTTTCAGTGTTCTCCAATGTTTTACCAAATACACTGTTGTTTAAAAGCTTAAAAAAGTCTTGCTCGAAAGTACTCTTTGCCTTTTGTCGTAATTGTGTGTTAAGTTCAATGTAACGTTTCATATATCGACTTTGTCTAAATGTAATAACCCTATGAATTTTACGTAATATTAATCCATGTTGCATACATGTTTTCAAATGAACGTAATGAATCACATAGTTGTATTTATTATATAAATTAGGAATTAGCTTTTTGGTATTACCCCCGGGGGGAATACATTTTTCGGGACAAAATGGTAAGTCGTTGTGTTTGTCATGTAAACTATGAGGATACAAAAGGTCTACTTCAAGTATGTAGCCCCACTCAGCATCCTCATCGACACTTTCTATGTCTAACAGAGCAATTTCATTCTGATCTAAAAATCGAAAATTTGAAAAAGGTAATTGTTGACACATGTTGTATCCGTACAGATTATTACAGTCCAAATAAACTATGTATGAGTCAGATTTCGTTTTATCATATTCCTCCATATATTTATGGTTCGCTTTAGCATATCTATGCGAACACATGCACACGCCGCCCCTGATCCCATCCTGAATCATTCGGATCATAGCTAAATCATTAATCAGTTCAAGTTGAATACCGGTTATTAGTAACATTGCATCAAAAGATAGACTAGGAGCTGTTATGTAAAAAGCTGGATCTAGTTTGTAATGTTTTTTGCATGTTCTGCGAAAACTTTGAAAAATGTCAGTCAGCAAAAGAACATCTGTTTTAAGATACAAGTCAGTATATTCACCCAAATCTTTAATATTAAACTCTGACCAAACGGTTTGTGCATGTAAATAATCACTTTCGGAAACCTCACTATCGGTGATTGAATTAAAAAAGTTTTCCTTAGATGGCAGAACTGTTTCGTTGTAACGTGCCCAATTTGTCATATAATCATAAGGGTATATGCCTTTTCGTGTTAGCAATTTAAACTGAGTAACTTTTGGAAAATGATATCTCAAACTAATGAAATCTTCTTCATTCATAGTCTTAGCTAGTTTGTCTAAACTAGTTCCCAAAAAATTAAAGGAATCTAAAAAACGTAATTGAACGCACGCATCTTCATTTATAGCAATGAATTTGGTGAATGCAATATATTTTTCCTTTGTTTTAGGCAATATTCTAATATTCCCAGGAGTTTCACCCAACTCTTTGATAAAAAGGTGACAGTCATAACCAGAAAGATTGTGAAAAAATACCGGAATAAATTTTGGGATTTTGTACTGAAGATTACAATAGCGATGAGCAGCTCCGCGGTAACGTCCCGTGATGTGACAATGATCTTTTACTTTATCACGCCATAGAAAATGATTGCATATGTGACAACGGTTCGCTTGTTCAAATTCGAGTTTATTTTGTTCTGTAAATGTCATAGGCATATTTTTAATAAGTCTTTTATGAATGTCAATAACATCTTTGCTAAGAAAATTAATGAATTTAGATACGCAATCTTTCCCGCGATAAGTAACAAATCGATTGTAACTTTGATCGATCGATGAAACGATATTATACGCGAATGCAATAGGTGTATGTTGTTGCAAGTTCAAAGTATTTTTATCGGATTCTTCTGAACTATTTTGAACAGGTATCAGCATTGCCTCAAAGTCGGCATAAATAGCAAAAGGTACATCTTGTTTTCTGTCATAGTTTTTAAACTGTAAGACGGAGCCTTTGTCCGGTAAAACAGTTACTACTCCACCACATAAATGATTAGCGAGCTCATCAGGGTTACGAAAAAATAGCAAGCAACTTTCACACAAATGTAATTTCCCATGATGTTTTGTTACTTGAGATCGCACTAATCGAGGTAAGTCTTTGATAAGACAATAATGTGATGAAGTGTCATTTTCAAGAAGCAACAAATGTATGTGCCAGGAATTATGTACTGTTGATTGAGACTTATATAAGGGTCCAATAATATGTTTATCGTTTTTTAGACCATAGACATTTATGCTTAATGTAGGATTATTTTTTTCAAATACAGCTATGTCTGCAAAACTAACCGGAAATGTTAAATTTTTTACATTGAAACTACCTCGAAAATGTGGATAGGATGAAACTCTTTCGGGGTGTCTAGATGTAGGATGCAAAGCTGCATTTACACACCACAAAAAACAATATTCATCTTTATTTTGAATATTTACACATGCTTTTTTACTTTTTATAAATTGAGGTAACTCAATGAAACTAGATCCACTAAGAGGTTGATATTTGTTAATATTAATTTCTAAATGTGAATTAGACAAGAACATCCAACCGCTATCTGCGCGTTGAAACTCATCGAATTTAGCTAAAAGTGTATTTTGTGCATCGGTAAATAGTACGTCAAAGTCATAATTAAAATGAAGAGTGAAATTTTTCGTGCTAAAAGATTTCATCGTCTCTTCATCGCTTCTAAAGGAAATAAAGGAACAAAAAAGTTCGAAATTGACTTTTAGACATATATGTCTTTGTAATGCTTGATTTACTAACAATTTAATTTGTTCAGATATATTCTTTAAAAATAAATCTGTGGATATATGTGTCTCTTCTTTTGAAGCGATGACTCTGTAACTTGCTATACGCCCTTTGAATGCAGATTTAATTAATTCAACATTCTGGTACAGTGGAACGGTACTGTTATTTTTATGATTATTACTACGCAAATGTCCGATCCACCGATTTCGCTCTACTGTAATATTACATACTGTACAATACGGCATGTTTCTAGTTTAGAAAGTAATTAAAATAAAACTTAGTGAAGCGTTTCGTTAAATGAGAGATCGACAATCCGTACGAAATTATGGAGTGCTCGCGACTGATCGCTATTTTATCCGTTTTTAATTTAATTCGAACCCACACCTCTTCCTCTAAGGCTGAGGTTCCTTAAGTTTGTAAAATAATAGTGTGAGTATTACATAGAAACCAATTTAAAAAAATCGTATTCCGAAAATGTTTCTCGCTCACAATAAAATTTAGGGTCTTCTTGTTAAATATTAAATATCTATATAGCAAATTATGAAGTTACCTATTTATTAAGCGTTCTAAATGATATTAAAGAATAGCGTGGGTGTTAAACAGTTACCTATTTTTACATGTGTACCTATGGTACCTATGGTCGACGGCGCGTCAAGATAAGCACTGGCAGTTCGATATTAGTTCTTATGCGCACGACATAAGGACGATACCAAAGGCCGGAGTGCTTAGTCTGGCGTACTTTTGACTATCAATTAATCGCGGCCGCTATAAAATTTAGGGTCTTCTTTAAATATTAAATCGACACTCCGTACGAAATTGTGGAGGTGTCGCCACTGATCGCTATTTTCGTCCGTTTGGAACTTAATTCGAACCTGCGCCTTCTTCCACAAGTCGACGGAGTCTGTGTCCAGCGCGTCGCTGGTGGCGTACAGCTTCAGGTCGACGTAGAAGCCTCCCTCGGTCGCTGCTGTTCGCCGCTCGTTGCCGTTTGCCACCCTATTGATAAAATAGGATGGCAAGACTTTTGCTCCCGGTTTGCAGGTCTCTCCCTCTTCTTTACGGCTTGCCAGGCCGAACACGTCGTAAGTCTTGCTGTAATTAGATAAAACAAGCTCACTTAAATTATGAAATACAAACGAACATTTTTCGATGTTATAATTTAGTTGCAACTACGTAAATCTTTTTCCGGCTTTGTATGATAGACAGGTCTGTGCTCGTGTAAACATGTTCATACATGTTTTTAAGTATGCGTCATAATAAGTAGGTATGTATTGACTAAAAGCAACCGTTACCGACAATCTTATAGATATAACAACAGTTTTGATACCGGCACAAAAATTAATTGGTTACTTTAGGAACTCGACAGCAATATATAATTCGAGCGGAAAATATTGAATGCATGTAGGGGGTTCGCAGGTCTCCGGGAGATCCGTGCGGACTGGCCGTACGGATTCCAGGACGGAGACACACGTGAAAGCTAGAACATCGTTTCACGGCGACGGATTCGGTCCGTAACCAAGAGTTCGTACAATTTTATAACGCTGTATTGCATTAAAGCGTCGTTTCAGAGAAGCGCGGGTGTTACCCTGCTTCGAGCGACGCATACAGGTCCCTAGATGCAACTCACATCACACACGCAAACACACAACCACACCGAATTGATAACTCTTAATAACCTGAGAAAATTATAATCACCTTAAGGAAGATCCTGCTTTCGCTTGCAATTTTCGTTTTTTGCTTGCAGTGTCCCCTTGCGTTTTCGCTCTTTTCGCCGACTTCTTCGGGACATCGATGTACGTTCCGCATTCAGAATCCGACCTTAAGAGATAAACAAAAGAATTAGTAAAGCCATCAGTTTCTGCTCTTTACTAGCAAACAGTTAGCTAATACAAAGAGTTGAAATTAATCCAGCAAGAGACAAACTCTAAAGTCCCGCAGTCTATTTCAGTACAGCTCTTTCAATAAGTACCGTACCAAACCCATAAGTTAGCATTTAAATCACGAAACGGAGTCAAATATAATGAGAGGTCTAAAACAAAATATATTATTTACCTAATCAAAAATGTTAAATCAATTCGCACTTGTTTACACTTACATTGGCTTAGTACAGTCCGTGTAAGTGTAAACAAGTCCAATAGTATAAAACCAGCTGATTGATTTGATTGTTTATTGCTATTTTCCTCATTTAATTATATTTTCCTTTGTCCTTTTGTTATTGTAAAATGTTACAGAACTTTAACAATGTACAATAATAAACGATCAATGTTTCACAAATAAATATTTTAGATATAATAACAACACTAGAAATAATCAGGTGATGTTATTAATGCAATATTTAAAAAATATAACTTCTCTCAATAGGAATTGCATCCATTGCAGATTCAATTCCTATGTAGGAATGCTAGATTATCTCCAGATTTAAAATACGATACTTACCTACATTCGATTTCGGAACTTAGCATTTCCAACACTGAGAATGTCTCGAACTCTAGGTTAAGTTAACATAGAGTCTAAGATGTTCTGTACCTAGGGGTACCTAGCACGAATAAAACGGTAATTAAGTAGTTTTACGTAGTGATAGTTTGTATGGAAATATCAGTACTTCCGCTACTTACCGCTGCGGTGCTCCTAATAATTCCATACATTTTTATCACTACGTAATTACTATTCGGTAACCTTTTTGTTCGTTTGAAGGTTTCTGAACTCAAAATTCTCAAAACTCAAAGTTCAGAAACCAACATCAAGTAAAGAGCACACAAAAGAAAAAACAAAAATAATCTGATGTAAAAAATAAAAAAAAAATCAGAGAAATACTCACTTACATGATTTAGATTGGGAGCTGTAGAAACGTCGAACTGGTAGTGATATCACCAAAACTAGATTGCTTGAAGAACTGTGGTTAGCTCCAAAATTAGGTCTCAATTTATACACCAAAAATCCGTAGTCATCAATATTGTAATTTTCTATCGATACATGGGTTATTAGTGTGTGTTCGAAAATTATGACGCACAAAGTGACCTAATTGTAATATGATATTTTTAATATACATGGTTTGCGAAGCGGCGATGCTTGTTAGATTTACTAAACGATAACGATACTTTCTTTGAAATCATACGTAAGATATTTAGATTGATTAGATACAATTTTGTGTCACACCGCACATGATTCCCAAAGCAATAGCGGGCTTGATCTCACAAGATACACCAATTTATTTACTCAATAATATCTGAATGTTCTAACTCAAAAAGTTTCACGTTTGAAACGGATTAATGTATTTTATCTGAAGTTACTTTTTACTATTGATCCATTATATTAACTATTATAATATCGATTTCGTGATATTATTTAAACACGATTCAATATCGTGCCTGTTAAAGTTACAATTCTCTGTAACCAAGTAATCCGAAAAATCCAAACGATTTTGACAAAATTGATAACACGGATTTCAAAATTATTCTTAGTATTGAAACTAATCTTTCAAATAAATTATAATTTTAAAATATCTACGGAAAATAAATTTGTCAAAATATCCATAAAGTATTAAATGTGATGCATTCTTGAAGAGATTCGAAGTATAATCATAGCTTGCTAAAATTGCTAAAGTTGCAGTTTCAAAAAGTAGTTCGCAAGCAATTTACGCGCGCTCAGTAAAACTGACTTGCGTTCGTGTGTTCGCGCTTATGTTTGCGTTTTGGTTTAAAGTTGTGCAATGATTTAATTATTTCCCACGGGAGCTCAGTCCGTATCATGGCATGATTGAAAAAACGTCGCGTTCGTTTTGCCATGATCATCGTGGTCGCGAAGCCATTTGTCGTAACAAAACAAAAGGTCCGTGCGTGTACCGTGAACGTGAAATGGCAGACTTTGGTAAGTCCTCCAGTTTTCATTTTTGTAACCCGAATTTCTTGAGGATGTTATTGGGAAGTTCTGCTCCATCAGGAGTGAGGTCGAACAGCGCTGTTCGACCGAACGACTGGTGGGGCAGACTTCCCAATAACATCCTACTATAAATAATACTATAAAATATATTCGGACACGAGGGTTGAAGCAATTTGATAAAGTTATATGCAAAATTTCGGCATATTGTCTTTCTTTCCCAGTTTGAGCCTTTTTATCGGCTTATTTGACTGGATTAATAAGCACGCCTTAAGTCGTTCTGTACTAAAGATTAAAATTTTAATCAAAACAAAAGGTTTAAGAAATGTAGAGGCAGAAGTTGCCAAAATGAGCAATACTTTATCGTGGCTGAATATTAAAAGAGTTACGTTTTATGTGGCCTTTTCGCTTAATACAAAGTTCAAATCTGTTAGTTGTTACAAAATATATTCTCTGCTTTTCTCACTGTTTCAGAGCGTGGAAAATATGTATGCTATACTTATTATGAGTTACTTAAGCAGTAAAAATGTTTGCCTTATTGGTTTAAAGACCTCCGTAGCCGAGAGGAATACCGGCGTTGCGCCATCTCTGATGTGGTTTGTTTCCCGGTCGGGTCAAAATGGAATACGAGCTTTTCTGTATTACCTTGGGTCTGGGTGTGCTGGTACTGTCATTGTATCTTTACTGTTATACAAGTGTTTTAAAGGGTGCAGTGGATTACTGCACGTACACACATAAAAATGACATTATTGAATTCGAATCGGTTGCAAAATTTCTCCAGTGGTGTCTGTAATAAACCTGACCCTGTCTACTTTGAGAGTGGTGTTTAAGTATAAATAACTCGCTTTTGACCGCAACTTAGCCTGCGTAACAATATTCCATTTCGTTCAGGAATAATGTAAAATGGTAATGCTAAAAGAAATTTAGACATCGATCCAGTACTTCTTAGTTAAGTTATTGCAAGATCATTCTTCTAATATTAATATAAATAGGCACAATCGCTCCTTAATATCCTCTACCTAAATTTTATATTATGCAAATATGAATAAAACAAATCAAATTATTCATATTTTTTGCCGCCAAACACCGTGTTTTATACAGTAAGTAAATAATATATTTGAAAATTAGTCAAATGTTTCCTTAAGTCCGGTAATACAGAAGAATCTTCCATTTATATATAGCCGTTAAGCTATGAGATCGATCTGAACATTTACAAAGCGATGTAGAGTATAGCTATTTGCATGCTACAGGTGAACTGTATATTCAGTAATATTGCGAAAGTCTTTTTTCAAGGGGGCGCCAATACATTTCTCGCATTGGCGATCCTACTGCTGCGTTGGGGTACGCAACATTCTATGTGTTTTCAGAGTGGGGACCCACTAGACCCCCCACCCCGCACCTCTCATCGCATAAAGATTATCTAAAACAGCTGTCAGCAAATAGGACAAAAGCCTTGAGTTGGAGTAAGTCAGATTAATCGCTGCCGGTGGGTTCCGGGGGTTCCATCCGGCTCTCGGGGGAGAGCCTTGAGATTTGTTATATTACACTTCATGATTGAACTCATCTCACCTGATATTAAGTGGTCCTAGCTTAAGAGCGACAAGTACAGCATAAGTAATCTGTAGTGTGTGACTCACCTCTCCACCCGTGTATCATCTAGTATATAAGCCCTAAGTAATAAGAGACAATTAAAACTATACTCGAGTTGACAACACGTCTTTCGATCACTCCCGGTCCCAACATTACATGGCGACCCTGCCAGTGCTGCCTTTGGGCAGTGCTGCGCAACGTTTTTATACTAGTTAAATGTGAAAAGTAATAAGTGAAACCGGACTACAGAATTGAAATAAAAGTGTTGCTTAAAAATAAGAGACAGTTCCTGATGGCGAAAAAATAATTGTGTGATGTTCCTGGGCGTCTGGCAAATCGTGGCACCAGACGAATTTTATTAATGTGCTGTGTGCTGTGATGATGTTGAAAATGAGAGAATGCTGGCAGCCGGGAGAGTACGAGTCAGAGGTTTGAATGTTGCTGGCTGCCGGGAGAGTCGGCGTCTGATGAGATGAGGTCATGAAGATAGAACGCGCCGGGAGACACCATGACACCGACACGGGATTTTTTTTTATTATAATAACATTTACTTTTATTATTGTCATTTCTTTTATTTAAAGATTTAAGGTGGTTAACTAGCTGTAGTGTTAATTTGATGGGCCCTACCTTACTATTATCTGCTTATATTTTAATGATTTTTTTTAATAAGTCCTTTTTTAATAACATTTTAAAATGTAACATCCAATAATAGATACTCTCAATTCATTAAAATGAAATTTAAAATAATAATTAACATATGTATTTACCTAATTCATTCATTTTTAAATGAATCATAGTTTTGTGTAAATTTAAATAGATTATTTCAAATTACAGCAAGTTTTTGTAGTTGTTGATAATTTTGGTACAGAAAGTTAGTAATGTTTTAAATTTAAACTACAAGTTATTTGACAATTATGTGTATTTTAATAATCAGCTTGAACATTTGGTTCCTTAAATTTTAATTTTATTTTCAAATTTCTATAATCAGGTTTGATTAAACATTAATTTACATTAAAAACGTAACCGTATTTTAAATTATTTTGTTATCTACTTTGTTTAAAATCACATAGCAAAGTCCATAGTAACAAATTGTGAAATTGATGACCTTATTAGCGAACAAAGTAATGCGCGCTAGTAAATGACACCACCTCCGAATAAGGAGCGTGCTTCATAAACATTGAAGACTTGTGCACTGTTTATCGATGGTTTTAATTAGACGTACTAATAATTTTGTCTTATGTTCGAGTATGATCTAGACATTTTAGACAATAAATCATTTAGAAATTTAAATTTTTAAAAGAGTTTACAGCATTACTTATTTTGAACTTTAATGATATATTCGAATGGAAATTTAATTTTAGATACAAAACTATAATTGTTTTTTTTTGTTATATGTGTATTTCATTGATTGATTAAGGTATGTTTTGGATATTGAGTGTTATGAGTTGGGAATTATGTATTTTAAATATTTTGTTTAACAATTGGACTGATCACCCAAAAGCAAACTATTTTTTATACTGAAGGATTAGGTATTTTTGAAGGTATAAGGATGTCTCAAATAATGAGTTAATGTTATTATGAAGATGGGGAATAATATAAAATGAGTAAAAAGGTACAGACTAGGGCTCAGATCCTTCATTTGATCATTGGTGTCGACGAGTTTCGCTCCGTGAAAATAGTTGGAGATCGGTAAATCTTAAACCTGTTGACCCTATGAGTAATTATGAAACGTGTAAAATGATAAGTGGAATAAATAATTGTCTGTACCGTAGGAATAGAATCATATAAATGAGGAAAATAAGAATACGGCTGGCCAGCCCAAATTATAATAGTAACCCCAGGAGATATGAAATGAATAGTAGATATAGAAATATGGATGTAATGGAAAGGAAATAAAAGGAAGAAAGTAATGAAATAAGTAGAATAAATATGAGATTTTTTTTAAAAGGCTTTGACTTTGCGAGATTTGTAATTCTATGTGTATTTGTACTCTGAACCAATCAGGTTAATTTTTGCCAACACTTGTTCTGTAATATTTGATTGTCAATTTTTTTTTTGAGCAAAAATATGCCGTGTTTGTAACTTTTAATAATATGTAGAAAAATGTTTGCGTAATGAGAGTATCTGTCTATCTATCTTTCTTTCTATCTTTCTATCTATCTTATCTATGTTTTTTATATTGCTTAACATTATTCATAACTTTTTGTATTTTATCGGAGAATATTTTATTTAAAAAAAAACAAGTAAAGTAATTATGTTTTTCTTTTTTTTTTTAATAATAGGGGAGGTGTAGTGTGTGACTCACCTCTCCACCCGTGTATCATCTAGTATATAAGCCCTAAGTAATAAGAGACAATTAAAACTATACTCGAGTTGACAACACGTCTTTCGATCACTCCCGGTCCCAACATTACAAATCTGTTACTGGACTTGTCGACCTTGAAGGCTTGACCCCTGCTTCTAATGTAGCACCCCCCAGGAGCTCTGGAAACCTTACTCACACGCAGGAACATAACAACAAAGAATTGATTGTATTTGACTGCGGTTTTCTCGAAGGTGGAGGTATTTCACCAGTCGGGCTTGTCCAGTTCGAGCGATAAATCGCTAAACCCTACCTCTTTTAACTTGACTTGAATTCAATGATCGATGCCGTAGTCCTACAGAGGAGTATAGAAATGGAAATTTAATAGCGCAAATAAAAAGTAATCCCAACTAGAAAAGCTAGTTAAACGTCAATTAAGTAAAATTCTATTTTCACTATTTAATGCAACATACAAAGCAACAGCGAACTTACAAAAGCTCGCGTTACTTGAAGCCGAATTTAATGACGCCCATTAGTTAAGCGGCTGTTATATTAGCTGGATTAATCGCAGGTTAAAGAGGCGGGTTCATTTTGTTTAGATGCGTAAAACCGTTGTTTACTACGTCACAAGTTGGAGAGACCAGAAGTTAGAATAGAATAACAACAAGCAGACGAATTTATTTAAATCCCGTCGCATTTGATTATCGTAGTACATGGTTTATGTGCAGTTTGCATAAAATCAGTCGAGCGGTTGTTCGATTATCACATTTTGTAATAAATGAATATGCGTGCCGCTAGCTTCTAAAAAAAATATGTTATATGATAAATAATAGAAATTATAGTTAAAAACTCGACATTTATTAGAAACCAGAGTCCGGCGCGACTTCGTCCGCGTACCATCCCGGTAAATTGTTATATATTTTTGTATAAAACTAATTCTAAAAATTACGATTAAAAAAAATATGTAGAAGAACATTTTTAAATTTAGCTGTGCATAAAAAAGATTAATATTATATATTTTCTCCCACAGGTAAAGTAATTTTTTTAACGTGGAGAAACGCACAATGACAGCCACCCCGATTGGGGAAACGGGGCGGGTATGTACGTAGGACTTTAAGTCTCACCTACTAAAAACTCCACTACTTTCCCACCTATGCCTATTGTGGTGGAGGTCGGTATCCACTACTGTGGTGAAACGCAGCCCCCACCGACATATCTTAGTACTATTTGTCCCAACAGTTAGAATAAGACATATTTTTTATATTTTAAAGAAACAAGAAAATTTTATGTGCAGATTTGCGGTGTAGCGTTTGCACCATCGACATCCACCTTTCATAGGCTAAGAGTTTAATATAACAGAAAAATTAATCGCCTAATATAATTTGCAGTTAGCTCAAATGGAAGAGCAGCACGCGCGATAAAAGAAAGCCGTGTATACGAGAAGACAAGTAGAAATAAAAGACGTAAAATGAAACTAAGTTAAATTAATTCGCTTGGCTCGACCTAAGCTTCGAGCAAGAGCAGAAATAATTCGTAACTGAAAACATTTCGATAGAAATATGCAATTAATACTTTAAGAACGGACGTCCGCCGACGGCCTCCGATTTAATTGGGAAAGAGGTAAAGTGAAATAATTTATATTAAACAAGTTTATGTTCTGATGAAGTTTCGTTTTGAAACTTCACGGTTCTCTGCGGTTTTGAATTGTTCTGGTTGCATCAGTGTTTTGGTACTTGTTGATTTTTTTTATAATGCACTCCAAGATTGACCTCATCCCACCTGATGTTAAGTGGTAATGAGTTCCTAGCTTAAGGGCGAAAAGTATAGCATAGTAAAACTGTTACTAGACTTGTAGCCCTTACCTTGAAGGCTTGACCCCTGCTACTAATGTAGCACCCCCAAGAGCTCTGGAAACCTTACTCACACGCAGGAATACAACAACACCGGAGTGATTGTTATTTGGCTGCGGTCTTCTGTAAGGTGGAGGTATTTCACCAGTCGGGCTGCTCCAGTTCGAGCGATAAATCGCTTTGCCCTGCCACTCTTAAATTTAATCGGATTTCGCTTTTATGTGACTCGTGTAAGTATTATATCTACTAACATAGTCTATAATGGTATATGTTACTAACAACTTATGGATCTTTGGTTTGAAAATAAATAATTTTTATTTTTTATTTTATTATTTATTTCAATCCTAAAAAGCAAACTTCTTCATTCATGTGAAGAAAACTCAATGTTAACTTTTTAAAATTAGAAAAATTATTCAAATGGATATCAGGTCTGATGAGGTCTTCTGAAACTCATTTACGGAAGGACCAGACAACCATAAGCAACCATGGAAGCACAGACAATCGGCCCATCATGATACCCTCTTTAATCTAGGAGTTTTTATAGATAAAGAATTGAAGTTTACGTCACATATAGATAATATTGTTAAGAAGGCTTTCGGCATGTTGGGTTTCCTGAGAAGGAACGCTGCTGAGTTTAAGATGAACTTCACCCGTAAAATTTTATTTAATGCGCTGGTCAGAAGTCATCTCGAGTACGCAAGCGTGGCCTGGAATCCAGTTTATACAGTTCACTCTCAGCGTCTGGAAAGCGTCCAGCGTGCGTTCACCAGGCACCTTGCCTTTGTGTCCCCAGGTATCTCGCATCGGGCTCCTTATGACCAACGATTGTCATTTTTTAAGATGAATACGCTACGGGACCGGCGTAAGCGCCAAGATCTAGTGTTCCTGCACGGATTGCTAAATGGGAAAATAAAATGTGCCGAACTCCTGGCACAAGTTGGGTTATCGGTTCCAGCTCACTTACCTCGCCACCCCATCAAGAAAACCTTTTATTTACCTGCGTCTAGGACAAACCTGGGACGCCATGCTCCCATGCCGAGATGTTGTGATGAATACAACCAGAATCTCAACATAACTGTGGATATCTTTCGCGATTCCCTAGCCAAGTTTAGACGTAATTTGGCGGACTCCTTGACGTTAACCAGGGAATCAGCTAAACTATGAAAAAAAAAAGCAATTAAAAAAACTAAGATTTTTCTAATTTAAACTACCCGTTTCTAGTATTTTTTTATTTTTTATTTTTAGTCATTTTAATATCTAATTCTAGTTTTTAGTATGTGTTTTTATTTTGCTCAATGTTGTGTACGCCTGTAATAGGCATATATATAAGAATTGTACTACCATACCTAATTTGTATAAATGTTTTATATATTATGCTGTTGGTGTACCTATTTAAATAAATAAATAAATAAATAAATTTGAGGTGGCTTTGCCAGAGAGCTTTGTTCTGTGGCCGGACCACATAAATTGGCATTTAAAAAATCATTTAAAATTTGAGGTAATCAAAATATAAATATATTCTGATGAAAGTAGGCCAGAAATATAAATAGACATTATCTTTATTCATGTAAGCTTTACAAAAGCACTTATAAATCGTCAGTACAAGTTCAATATTCTACCGCCGTGTTCGGAATGTTGATCATGTCGAGAAGAACCGGTAAGAAACTGGACTTAAGGTAGGTTCTATTTCGAACTATAGTATCTGAGGTGAAATACCTCCACCTTACAGAAGACCGCAGCCAAATAACAATCACTTCTGTGCTCCTGTGTTCCTGTGAGTAAGGTTTCCAGAGCTCTTGGGGGGTGCTACATTAGTAGCAGGGGTTATCCCTTCAAGGTAAGGGCGACAGGTCCAGTAACAAAGTCAAAGTCAATATTTTTTATACACATAGATTTCATTAGTAATACTTATGAATAGTCTCTATATAAAGCAAATGAAGCTACCTAACTAACAGATTTATTATCCTGTACTTGTCGCCCTTAAGCTCGGACCTCATTAACACTTAACATCAGGTAGGATGAGGTCAATCTTGAAGTGTAATATAAAAAAAGAAAAGTACTAAAATGTGGTCCCTCCACAGAGGTTCACACCATTTACCCAGCTAAAACGTAGACCACAAAACCCTCTGAATTTTCACGAAGCTCGCTGTCATCTGCTTATCACCCCGCGTCCACTAATCCTACACCTATTTATCATTTGAAAAAACCGACCCTTGAGGGCGGCAAAAACTTTGCCCGAAATAGGAACGGATTGGGCAAAAGACACAGGATACATTTCACGCGTTTGGTAGCGTTTTTAGAGTTCGGTACACAAAGGGTAAAAAAGGGACCCTATTACTAAGACTTGGCCGTCTGTCCGACTGTCTGTCACTAGGCTATTATGGCGGTTAGACATATTTTTTACAAATTATGTATATCTGTTGCCGCTATAACCACTAATACAATAAAATATTTAGGCTCCTACAAAAATGGAAGGCTCCAATTAAAAAAATTTACCCCTTTTTTAAATCAATAAAAGCAACAGGTATTTTCATGATATATTTAACACTCAGTTGTAAAACGGTTTAAATAAATTATACAGTTAAAATATCTCAAGCTCTGCGGTAAGTAGGCAAGTAATATCAAACCAATATTAAGGTCCCATCCAACAAATCTAATTTTTTTATCGATATGAATAATGAAATACTCAGTTGTATTTTTTATTTCATAATAATTACCAAAATTAAAATCAAATAAATGTGAAAGAGAGCTCCCCTATACAAAAAATTGTCACTATAGTATAGGCACTTGAAATATTTAAGCTAATTTGTTTGCCTACTGTTGTGTACCCAGACAACGATACGGAACCCTTCGTGCAAGAGTCCAACACACTTAACCACTTTTTTTAGAACGAGAAAGTGTGAATAATGACATTCAAAGATCAAGAGCTCTAACGTTTTGCATGGAAGTAATCCCATCAAACGTAGCTGTAAAATAATTAACCCGAATATGCGGCGAAATGGTTCCAGTAAAGGATGGTACGGTAGTGTTTGCTTTGCGCTCGACTTGGCGGGGGCACTGCCGTGCTCCCCGATATCTTTACTAACCGTGCAAGTTCGTCCGCTTTGAATTGATATTAATAACTCGCTGTTACCCTCGAATCTTTTCGCGTTATGTGCAATAGAAAGTATTCTCTCAGATAAACTGGTATCTTACCTATCTCTCTAAAATTTCTCCTTCAAATTCATTTAATAGCTTTTTTGTGAATGATTCACAAGTATTTTACGAATTTCAGTATTTTACCAAACTTTCGCTACATAATGTGAGTAATTAATTAATATCATCATCATCATCATCAGCCTGTTGCAGTCCACTGCTGGACAGAGGCCTCTCCAAATGTTGGCCACTTCCCTCGATTTTCGGCGACTCTCATCCAGCTCCTGCCAGCCGTCCTGCGCAAATAGTCACTCCACCTGTTTTAATATAAATAATATAAATATCAGTAAAGTAGGTTTTCAGGTGTGGGGTGTGGTTGGCACTTTTTAGTGTTCCGCACCCTAGGAATAAAAACGGGATCTTATTAATATGACTGTCTGTCCGTCCGTCAAAACGTCTGTCTGTTTGGAGACAAGGCTGGACCGTGATAGCTAGAGTGTTGAAATTTGCACAGATTATGTATTTAATACTAAAAACTAATAAAAATAGATATTGTACTTAAATAAGTATGTAAAACCAATTTCTGTGAATTTTCTGTGAAATAAAGTGTATCTATCTATCTATCTATTTCAGGGGGGCTCCCATACAACTAACGTGATTTTTAGGCATTTTTTTTCGGTGTTAATAACGGCAACTGATAGACGCTGAAATATTCAGAGAATATTTAAGTATATATTTACTTCAATAATAAATAATTAAATTGAAATAGGTTGCGGTTGTCCTGATACGCAGTAAGGAATTCTTACGAATTTAGCTACTGCATTTCATCTTAGTCCATTAAGTAGTTTTTGAGTGAATAAGTAACATAGATGTCTAGAATTATTATTAAAGACAAAATTAGTAGAATGTCATTTTTAATTGCTGAAAGAAATCATAGAAAGTCTATTTGTATAGTTTAAAACATCAAAAACCATCTCAGAGTACATAAGATAAGTAATTCCTTTGTGGGTTTAAGCGTTAAATTATTTAACAAGTTACCTGAAAATGTTATCCAGTTGCCCATGCATAGATTTAAGTCTCATGTTAAAAATTGTTTGATAAAAAAGGGCTATTACAAATTTGATGATTATTTAAATGACAAAAATGTATGGGTCTAGAATAACTTTCATTCTCGGAAATGCTTTGTACATTTTATTTAAGTACCTGGTATAAGGGAACATTGTTACATTGAAAATATAAGTTCGGTTGCCGGTTCTTCTCGACATGATCAACATTTCGTACTCGGCGGTAGAATACTTAATTTGTACTGACGATTCATAAGTGCTTTTGTAAAGTTTATATGAATAAAGATGTTTTCTATTCTTTCCTATCCTATTTTATTCCCTTCAATGCGGGTTCATCAATTAGCAGTCAAAAATTATACATTTCCCTCTGATTGATAAAGGAAATTTAAACAAAAGTTCAGTATAAAGTAAATTAAACTTGTCCGAAACAAACATCATCAATAAAAATCGGTGTGTATTCAATAAACCGCTTTATTTAACCCGTCAATATTTAACTCGAACAGCGGTTAATATTCCGGCATTGTTGCCTTATTTGCGTAATCAGTCGTGAAATTAAAACCCGTCGGTAAATCACAGAAGCTTCGCGGCAAGCGATAAATCAATCGGCTGCAATATGTTATGGGTTTATGCCTTTGGGAGTTTACTGTTGATATTTATATTTCGACGACCTCGGTGGCGCAGTGGCTAAGTTAGGCGGCCAAAGCGCGTAAGATCCCGTGTTCGATGTCCGGTCAGGCCAATTTAGAAAACGGACTTTTCTAAATTGACCTTGGTCTAGGTGTACTGGGATGACGCCCCCAGTAAGTATGCGTCGACTGGTGCTCATAGTACAAGGAAAATCCTTAGTTTGAGACCAGGTGATCGGTGTGGTTTTCTGGCGCATTTATTTATTTATTTATAGCGGCATCTGGCAGCTTCACACGTGTACTATCCCAGCTTTTTTAACATTTTCCACTTATTCCTTGCTCCTATTGGTTGCAGCACGATGCTATACGGCCAAGAGCCTACCTCAATTAATACACTACCCAACAAAAAAGGAATTATTCAATTTGAATCCGTACTTCCTGAGATTTGTTTGAACGCGCAAACAAAAGGAGCGTGAAGAAACATCTTGCGGGCCAGTATGGTGATGCTAACGGGTAGGATATTTCGATATCAAATCCGTTGTCATCGTGATGTGGGTTCCTCTCTTGCTTACCATCAGGCTGGGAGGAGCCAATATACTGCGCTACTATAAAAAAAACAAACAAACAAATTCTTCAGCTTCATAATATTAGCATAGATGCTAACATTTATAGAAATTTGTTTGACGAACAAATTGTAGTTTAGATGGTCTAATCACTGGAAAGCAATCTCTTCTAGGCAATTATCCGGTAACAGTAACAGCACCAATCTTTGCTTCCAAACTTTTATATTATTTTGACGACCTCCGTAGCCGAGAGGCGAGCGGGCCTGACTTTGGCGAGCGCCATCTCTGAGGCTCCGGGTTCGATCCCCGGTCGGGTCAATATGGGAAATGAACTTTTCCATATTGTCTTGGGTCTGGGTGTTGTGGTACCGTTGTTGTTTCTGATTTCCGTAACACAAGTGCTTAAGCTACTTACCACAGAATCAGAGCAATGTATGTGATGTTGTCCAATATTTATATTTATTTATTTATTATTAGGACACTGTAGCATTGCAAATAAACTATTCTTATTTCTTATTGTAAATTTAAATTTTATCTTTTTGTCGTCCTATTTGATGTTCCTTTCTGTCTTCTCTTTTCCTCTCCTCAATTATTATCTTTTATCTCTGATTTACACGTCATTGTAATTAATGTATACTTGTGTGGATTGCGCAGCAGCTCAAACGAGCATCGACATTGTTTGTTCTGCGACGCAGTAATCGGCCCGCTTCACACAGACCCAATAGATATACTACTACAGTCGGCAAGGTTCCCTGAATTAAAGGCTAGCGATTAAAGAGAGAGGTAGGGCAAAGCGATTAAAGAGAGAGGTAGGGCATAGCGATTTATCGCTCAACTCTGAACAAGAAGAGAAAAAGTTCTTACGTACTAAGACTTGACTAAAATTGATAGAACTTTTGCTAAATCTGTGATTGGGGATGACTAAATTTAGTTTAAATTAATCCCATTAACATGGTCTGCGTGTTTAAGTCTAAACACATTTTAATGTGGTTCGACGATTTTTACTCACACCTCTTACCGCCTTTAAAAGCTTTGAGAGCCTTAATATCGACATCTATAACGACATTTAGTGCCTTACTTTCTTAAAGTAATTAATTTATATGTGCTTTTGTAAAGCATTCATGAATAAAGAGGTTTATGGGATTAAAGGAATAAGAATAGAATAGTTTGTATTCTATTTTAGTTTGTAAAAGACGATAAATTAATACATCAGCCTATTGATATCCCACTACAGGGCAAAGGTCTTAATTAAAATCAAGTAATTTCAGACTGTAATTTAATTTCAACTGTGTAACCAGCCAATAACGCCCGTATTTGCATAAATCAATCGCAGGCTGCCACATTATAACACTGTTCATGTTAATTCCGCAGTTGGATCAACTTACACTGGCCACGATGATAAACGCTGCAAACAGGCAGTATGCCAATCATAGTACTCTAGATTTTATCAATTACTTTACTAATTTTATCAAAATAGTTTGTATAAATGTTTGTGGATTTCTAGATGTATTTTTGTTACTCTTTCACCTGAAAATTACTGTATAGCAGTTAATACGAACTACTTAGTGCCCGACGTTTCGGTTAGGTTGCACCAACCGTGCTCACGAGCTGACTGAGCAGGTAGTAAGTAGTTCGTATTAACAACTAAAAAATATTGTCATGTTGTGACTCGTTGACTTATTTTAAATGTTTAAAATGGAACGCGGATGTTTTAAATTCGGTTCGGATAAAATTTGGTAAATAGATGGATTAGTAGAATAACACGCAATAGTTTTTATCCCGAAATGACGCTGACAAACAATGTATGTAATGATCAAAGATAATCAAGTCATTACATTTTTTTATAGTAGCGCGGTATATTGGCTCCTCCCAGCCTGATGGTAAGCAAGAGAGAAACCCACATCGCGATGACAACGGATTTGATATCGTAATATCCTCAAAAATCCAATTACGTTGTGAAAGTTGTTTATCTTCATTTTTATCCAATTGGTGATTAAAAATAATAATCATTATCAATTAATTTATTCGTATTGGTGACAAATAACACTTGTGCATCGTCAAAATGAATAGCTAGCTTTTTATTTGTAAAAAAAACTACTGAGTTTCTTGCCGGTATCTTCATGAATAAAAAAGATTGACTTTGACTTTGAATCTAAAGCAAAATTGAAGCTTCGACAAATCTTGCAGATACTAGTCATGAGACGTAAATGTTGTAGGTAGATATGTCATCATATCTGTGTAAATTACATAACCCTATTTCGGCACTTGACTGATGATCGATCAGCGACCAGCGATGACGGATAGCCTGAGGCCTTTCCGTATGCAATTGTGTATCTACTCTCGAATTACCTCGAGCGCCATATTGGAAGCATATTCACAACTTATCTTCTACCAAAAATAATAGGGAGACGGCCTAAAACTTGTTTTAAAGTCCATTTGATAGATTATCCAAAAATACAGGACAAGTATTTTTGCATTTTTCTCTTATTCAAAAAATAACGGTGATAGATTAAATTATGAAGTATGAGGTCTTCAGTGGACACATTTTTTACCTACCTATGACGTAACAAACCCCCGTCCCGTAACTAGACTTTTTTATATATTTTACTTCAAGATTCTTAATACCACCTGATGTTAAGTGGTAATGAGGTCCTAGCTTAAGGGCGACAAGTAGAGTATAATAAAGCTGTTACTGGACTCGTCCTCCTTACCTTGAAGGCTTGACCCCTTCTACTATAGTAGCACCAGGTATTAGTTGGTTAGCTAAAGGTATTGAAAGCTTCAATGGACTTGTAAACACGTCTTGAACTTGAAGTGATATTTTCTGAAACTAGACGAATATTTGGATAATCATTATCGATTAATTAGTTCTAAAGGTTACACATGCATCGCTAAAATTATTTTGAAACAAAAATTCTTTTGAACGTGGTTTTTGTGAATTTCAGTTTTGAAATTGACTCAGCTTTACTCCCTTACAAGAAGGGATTAATTCCCTATTTAGCCCCTAATGCATAAACTACGGAGTGTTATACCTTTAAAATGTCTGTCTGTCTGTGTAAATATCCTTATTAATATTATAAATGCGAAAGTAACTCTGTCTGTCTGTCCGGCATTCACGCCTAAACCACTGAACTGATTTTGATGAAATTTGGTATCATATACGTTGAACCTCTAGAACGGACAAATGCTTACTTTTTTATTTAAAAATAATGGAGGAGGGGGGTACTATTGCCCTTGAAAGTATATATGAGAAATTTTATTCTTTAAGTTAGATATTTGCAATTTGGCACAAATATAGCTCGAAACTTGAATTAAAATATGGACTACTTATTGTTTCGAATATTAGGGGAGATGGGGGTAAAACCGATCATGATAGTATGTAGTTCACGCGAACAAAGTGGCAGGCACAGCTAGTTAATAATAAGATCGAATTGCTTATACCAAATTGCTGACACTGAACTCATTATACCTAAACATTTCATACATCTTGTCATACAGTTTAAGTTTGATCAGAGAAGTGGCAAGTAAGTTGGTAGTTATAGGTAATCTGGAGCAAGACATCAAAGTATTTATACATAGTACAATAATAATATTGTACCAAAATAATATTAATAATATTATATATATATAATATTATATATATGTAATATTATTATATTATTATTATTATTTAATATTATTATTATTATATTATTATTTGAGTATACTTTTGTATTCTCAGCGCTAGCGGCTGGTATACTGAAATCCACGGGCCTAGGCCAAGTGTATTTCAGGGGGGTTTTATGTTAAATCAGTTGGGATTGTTGTTGTGTTGGTTGTGTTTGGTGTCTGTATGTCGGTTTGTAAAAATTTCCTAACTATTCTGCAGGTGTTCAAAATAACAGCTTTTTGCATTAACATGTAGGTTGAAGAAGGTAAGGATAGCATGTCTATTGAGGTGTGTAGTTGATTGGGAATTACTCCTGTAGTAGACAGAACTATAGGGACTATTGTAACGCTTTTGAGTTTCCACATTCGTTGTATCTCATCTTTAAGTTCTGTGTACTTCGTTAACTTTTCCGCTATGGTGTTTTGTATGTTATGTGTATTTGGTATGGCTATGTCAATGAGAAGTGCTGTTTTTTTTATCTTGTCAACTACAGTGATATCCGGTCTATTGTAGTGAATGGTTTTATCAGTTAGTATGGCTCTATCAAAGTACATTTTATAGTTCTGGTTTTCTAAAACAGATTCTGGGATATATTTATAATAGGCTGTCGTAGGGGGTGGCTTGAGTTCATATTTTACGGCAATTTTCTGGTGAATGATGTTGGCAACCTGATCGTGTCGGTGTTTGTAGTCGGTTTGTACTATTGCCCTGCATGCGCCTGTGATATGTTGGATCGTTTCCGGTAAACTGCTACATTTTCTACAAATATCACTTGTTCTGCTTTTTGTTATAAACTTTTGGTAATTTCGGGTCTCAATAATTTGATCCTGTATTGCCATTAAAAAGCCTTCAGTCTCTGGGAAGAGTTCGCCGCGAGTCAGCCATGCGTTCGACGCTATCTTGTCGACGTTGGGTTGGCATAAATCTTGGCGGTGTCTCCCGTGCAGTGACTTGGTGCTCCAGGCTGCAATTTTTGTTTGCTGGCTTACTATTTTGTCTGTTTTTTGTGTATTCATGTCTTTTAAATTCAAAGGTGTAAATTTAGTATCGTTATCTACGGCTGCTCTATGAATCTTGGATGTGTCTGTTTTATGGTGAAAATACTGTCTGAGTGTCACTATTTGTTTGTTATGTAGGTTAGTTATATCTACAAGACCTCGGCCGCCTTCTTTCCTCGGGAGAGTTAATCTTTGGACACACGATCTGGGGTGGTGTTTGCGAAATTTGGTCATAGTGGTATTGATCAGTCGTTGAAGTGATTTAAGGTCGGATTGACTCCAGTTAATTATACCGAATGAGTACGTAAGGATAGGGATTGCAAAGGTGTTTATGGCTTTAACGGTGTTTCGTGAATTTAATTGGGTTTTCAAAATAGAGTTGAGTCTGTGTTTGAACTGTTGCTTTAATTTAGTTTTTACTTCTTTGTAATGAATTTGCTGAGACTGTATGTAGCCTAAATATTTATATGAGGATTTTTCATCTAATGGGTCTATAATTTCTCCTGTTCCTAACGTGTAATGGTGATCATAAATATGTCTTGACTTTATGGAATTTATTTTGCATTTGTCTATCCCAAATTGCATTTGTATGTCATTTGAAAACTTTTCGGTTAAATTGGCTAGTTGGTCCAGCTCAGTTTCAGTTGCAGCATAAAGTTTTATGTCGTCCATATATAGCAAGTGATTTAATTTTACTACGTCTGTCTGTTTGTTGGTGTCTGTAGAGTATTTTAATGGGTAGCCAATACTTGTTTTATTAAGGATATTTGATAGTGGATTAAGGGCAAGGCAAAACCACAAAGGACTGAGTGCGTCCCCTTGAAAAATCCCTCGTTGTATTTTAATGTAATCTGTTTCTATAGTTTCAGTAGGTGTAGTAACTCTGAGTCGTGTTGACCATTTGTTCATTGCGGCATTCAAAAATGAAATAATGTTTGGGTGGATATGATACACGTCTAAAACTTTCAGTAACCATGTATGTGGGACTGAATCGTATGCTTTCTGATAGTCAATGTACATAGAATAAAGTTCGGATTTAGTTTTGTATACTTGTTTTAAAATAATTGTATCTAAGGTCAATTGTTCTTTGCATCCCTGGCTTAGTTTTCTACAGCCTTTCTGTTGTTCTGCTAGGATATTTTGTTTATGTAGGTGTTTGTAGATTAGTTCTGAGATGCAGCTAGTTATTATTTTGTAAATTGTCTGTAAGCATGTGATTGGTCAAATTTTGCTGGGTTCAACTGATCATTCTGATCTTTAGGGAGCATGAACGTTGTACCTTTTGTTATATATGTTGGTAAAGTTTCAGGGTGTAAAATGAAATAATTTATGTGGTTATATAGATATGAATGAACTTTGGTGAATTTTTTATACCAGTAGTTGTGTACAACCTGTAACGGAAAGGGGGTAACAATGTAAAGTAGGTGGATACTATACCTTGTATAGATTCTATATGCGAAATCCCGAGTTAAAATAAACACTTTATTGTTTTTATGAAATAAAAAATGATTAACTATAATGACTGACTAAAATGTAAACAAACGCATCACAACACTATTGAGGTCAGCGACCCCAAATCACGTTATCACTTCACGACAATCACTGCGATCCTGAATTTCTCCACCTCCTTCCTCGACATGCGCGCCTAGTACTTTCTTAGAAGATGCGCGAACATTATGCAACATTTGTGGTGTCACTGTACAGAACGCGGCCTTGATGCTTTCTATCATCTCTTCCCTTGACGAGCATGCTACAGCGTACACCTTCCTTTTAAATTAGTCCCACAAGAAGAAGTCCAACGGAGTGAGGTCTGGTGACCGAGCTGGCCATGTGATACGACCTCCTCGCCCAATCCACAGATGGAAACGAGCGTTTTGATGGTTTCGTAAATCTCTTTCTCTAGCTCTCGGTCGGCCATTACGCTGCCGTCGGTTGCTCCGACACAGAGAATCATCTCGAATATTCTTGATTGCTCAAAGACATCACGAAATAAGGCTATCCGTAGTAAGTAGGTAATCCAGAAAGGCAAAAACACAAGATGTTGTCACGGCGACGACAACTCAATGACTTAACTGAATTGTCAAAATGAGAAACGCTAAACCAACAAATTTCAGATGTGATTCAGTAAACACTAAAAGATGAACCACCATTGTAATATTTAAATTAATAGCATAATACGAGGTAGGTACATCCAAGTCTTTCGACGATTCCAACAATACTGTGATAGTGTTGTGCAAGCGTGACTTAGTCAAAATTTTGACTTGTATTTGACTGATATTTCAAAAAAAATATTGAATCAATAAATGCGTGTACACAGCTACAAATGGTCCCATACAGTTTGTAACCGTTAACTGCTTTGGTATTTTTGATATTGTTATACCCTTTCCGTTACACGTTGTATATGATCTGATCCAGGTGCCTTCCAGTTATGCAGGTTATGGATTACTTTATAAAATATATCTACAGGTACAGCTTCAAATTCCATTGGCTGTAGTTCAGAACTATTTTCGATTTCATTTTGTATCCAGGGTGCTTGTGCGTCATGCTCGACAGGGTTCTCCCAAATATTAGCCCAGAAACTACGTAGCACCTCTGGGTCTGGCATATTTTGTAAAAAATGGTTATTAGTACTTGTACTTTCTTGCGTGTTAGAACATGAAGTTTTGAGTGCACGGTAGAACTGTTTTTCATTATTTATAAAGTTTGTGTTTTGGTGTTTGCGTAGTGTGCATGTTTTATATCTACTGAGGCGACTCGAGAATACACACAGTTTTTGTTTAAGAGTATCAAGAAACTGCGACATTTCTGTATTTGCACCTTCATGGCTCGAATGAATCTTGTATTGCTCTGTGATTTTGTTTATATGATTTAAAATATGTATACTTCTATTGCCGTTCATATACTGAGTAAGTCTTGCTATTTTAGTTCGTAAGTCACTAATTTTCCTTTCTAACCTTTTTTGCCAATTTGGTTTCTTATCGTTAGGGTTTTGCTGTCTAGGCCTCTCTGATGGTGTCATACTAATTTTTGCTCCGTTAGACTTGGCAGCTGTCCAAGCAGCACAATAAATAATAGTTTGTAATGTATTAAAATCTATATCCATTGTGGTATTTTCAGGCAAAAGTACGTTATCTATGTATGTTACAATTTTTGCAAATTTTTTGGATGGTTTTTGTTTAGGGATGTATGGCCTGCTAGTAGGATGTGTGTCTTTAAAATGTGTTACTGTTTGTAAGAATAAATGGTCAATGTCTGGGATTCTTTGGGAGTGAGATTGTGAGGTTACTGTACTGGATTGATCATGTTCAGTTTCTTGATTACTCATAAACTGAATATCCGTTATTGCCTGTTGACTATTTGGATTGTTGTCTATTATGTCTTTTCCATCAGGTTCAGTGTTCAGCCCTAATTCAGCAGCTATTTCTTGTCTAATTTCAATCAATCTGTCTTCGCTTATGTATTTATTGTGAATAATTGTTCTTCTCTGGTCCGCTATTCTTTGTTCACTGAAATGGGCAAGGTAGGGAAACTGAGCTATGAATTGTTGGTGTAAAGGTTTCCTATATGTCGTTTTATTAGTTTCTAGCTGTGTGATGTGTAGGTATATGCGAATAATTGCCTCGTTTTGTTCATTAGTCCATCTTAATCTTCCTTGTGCCTGCGCGTGTGCTGCTAGTTGAGCTGATATGGATGGTGTGATTGTGTTTAATTCTTGTTGAACTTCAACATAAATGTTGTCTATAACATTTTGTGGTAATAATTTTCTACGTACTATGGCTCTTCTCTGATCACCAAGGCGCTGTTTACTGACATTAATATCGGGATATTTTGCGGAAAACTTGTGGAACAACTCATCTAAGTAATGTCTTGTATCAGTGTCTAAGTTTGTTATTTGGAGATATGTGCGCAGGATAAATATATTTACATCTGTTGACCACTTCCTGCGCTTGCAGACTTTAGTTGTGGTGGGTCCAGATCCAACAGTATCATCTGCATCCTGGACAACATCCACGGTCTGT
The DNA here is from genome assembly GCA_037074685.1 of Glyphodes pyloalis. Classification (NCBI taxonomy): domain Eukaryota; kingdom Metazoa; phylum Arthropoda; class Insecta; order Lepidoptera; family Crambidae; genus Glyphodes; species Glyphodes pyloalis. The sequence goes on along the minus strand of JAYKKO010000024.1, from coordinate 1,305,527 downwards.
TCACTGTTGATAGACGAGGGAGTAGGAACGTAATCGGATCGACTAAGCGATGAGAAAAGGGATTGGTTATCGGAGGAATCGGAATGTTCGGAGATGTTTTCGGCTGACGCATATTTATCGAGGGGAGCCCGCCTGCTCAGCCCCCCGTCGCCGTCGGATCGCATGCTGTGACACCCAGCAACGGCTCCAGGTGCACCCCGGCGACCCCCGGGTAGCGGCCGCAAATTATACTTTCTTTCTGACATTTCTCCATAAGACTGGGTTGGGTTGAGGATCGTTAGTTTGGGAAGGGTGTGTGAGCCAAGGTGGTAGCAGCAATCTGTGTCTCCCTAAATTGGGGTTCAGTCTAGATGTAATGACTGTGACTTAAAATAGGTACCGCCTTCCCGTAAGCCCCCCCACCGCGGCAAGGTGATCCTCTGGGGGGGATATTATTATTATTATTAGTATTTTGTACCTAAAGATGAGCAAGACTTATATCTATACTGCACCATACTAAAAAGTCTGAACTTATTCCGGAGATACGATACAACAAATCTTTAAAGGTCGTTGGCGCCATCAAGATTGCTCACGCGCTATACGAGTATAAAGAAGAACGGGGTAGCGCAGGGCACTCTAAGAAATTTAAACTGTGCCTAAGTAAAGCCTTTTAAATAATCCATCGGGCGTGAAACATGTGCGAACGGGGTCATACGTTAGGTATTTGGTGCGTGCCTTGCGTGGGGTAGGGATGTGTTGAATAAGGAATAATTTTTTTATGATAAGTTGCTTTTTTAATACTTGCTAGTTTTCTTCAGCGCTGTCTACCTATCTACCTATACTACCACCGTTTTTCCACATCTTCTAATCATTTTTTGCTCCAATAGGTCGCTGCGATGAGTAAAATACCCTAAATACAGACTTTCCCGATTAATGAACTTAACATTACAAAAATATTTTTCAGTTCGGTATCTACTATACCTTGAGATAAGCGTATTCAAAAAACAAACTCTTAAGCTTTATAATATTAGTGTAGATTGTAAAGTGGTAAGATATACGTCGTATGGTGCTCATGTGAAATACCTTACAGAAGACCGCAGCCAAATAACAATCACTTCTGTGTTGTTGTGTTCCTGCGTGTGAGTAAGGTTTCCAGGGTGGGTGCTACGTTAGTAGCAGGGGTCAAGCCTTCAAGGTAAGGGCGACAAGTCTAGTAACAGATTTATTATGCTGTACTTGTCACCCTTAAGCTTATTACCACTTAACATCAGGTGGGATGAGGTCAATCTTGAAGTGCAATATAAGAAAAATATACTAGCAACTGTTGATATTATTTCTAAACTGTACATTAAAATATACTTAGTTCAGTGTGAAGGCCCATCCCTTAAGGTTGGGAGGGCTGGGAGAAATGACGCGCTAACCGGAGCGCGTCGATGAATATTTAACCGTGTACCTGATTGCTAGCGCATGTTTGGAGCAAAAATTGGTGATGTTAGTCCTACTAAGGGCTGATTAACATCGAAGGCAAGACATCAACCTTCACCAAAACCGGGAGTGTTCAAGCGATCATTGGCCTTCACGAAATTCTTGAAAACCATAAGTTTCAGTAATAATATATACAGATATTTTGCAACTTATCTATAAATAAATACGTCAGACAATCACACCAATCACCTGGTCTCAAACTAAGGTTATCCCTTGTACTATGAGCACCAGATGACGGGTACTAACTAACTTGGGGCGTCATCGCAGCACACCCAGACCCAAGTCAATTTAGAAACGTTCGTTTTCCAAATTGACCCAACCGGGAATCGAACCCGGGACCTTTCGCGCTTTGGCCGCCTGCCTTAGCCACTGCGCCACCGAGGTCGTCACATGTCATAATGTACTGTATGTAATGTATGTTCGTGCCATGTACTAGAACTAACGGAAACTAGAACACTGTACTTCAGTGTTTATGTGACTTTCGATGAAAAGTGTTTATACTGAATTTCATTCCAGTAACTTAAAAACACGGCAAAGTTTCATACAAACTTTAAACCACCTTTTTATCCGCTTAGGTGGTGGATACGAAATTCCTAGTTTTCCCTACGCTTAAAAGGAACTCTTATCCAAAATGTCTAGTTTCTTTTCTTATAATTTACGCCTTGCGTGTATAGTTCAGTCTGTCAGCTTTTGCTTATATAAATTTTCACCCTAAACGTGGAGTGAACCAAACCAAAAGTCAGTCTTACATTAGGAAATTATAAAGACAGTTAACTATCTAGCACTAGCCATATGTACTGCGAATGGTCAAATATTATAGGGTCTGTTCTTTTTGGCTCAATCGTCTTCTCGGCGGCAATCCTGTGAAAGCATTTTATGCTAGTATTTCAGGTATGGCATTAAACATACGCCCTCTGCAAATGGAAGTCAGCTCGTGACCCCGGTTGGTGTAATCCAATGCAAAGTAGTTCGCAATAAGCTACTAAAATGTTTAAACTTATTTTCAGTATTAAAAAGTCTTAAATTCTATCTTACAGGCTATTTTTAATGTCTGAAGACCTTTTAACACTGTCATATACAGTCACCATCATGAGTCTGTATACACTTCAGTATCTTGTCACATTAAACATCCGAGTGACTAAGTAAGTCAAATAGACATGAAGCTTAAGCCACAGGGTACTTCTTGTTTACAGACTAAAATGTTGACTTTACTAGCTACGCAAGATGACGTCACATTTCTGGTATTGCTTATTACGTAAATGATGTGGGTAAAGTTTATTGCGCAGTAATGCGAACTCAACAGGCGGATGATTCGCGCAAATGCAACGTCATTTACGGAACCCGCCCAATTAACCGAGAGTGAGGCAAATATTTGATTGCAACCGTGTTCATTATTCGTTGTAAATAGTTGAGGTTACACTTTTTGGGAACTGCTTTAGGGTTTTCTTTTTTTTTATATTAAACTTCAGGATTGACCTCATCCCACCTGATGTAAAATGGTAATGAGGTCCTTTTTTTTTTTTTTTTTTTTTTCGGGGGGAAATGCGTTGATGCACCGTACCGTCACCCCGAGGGAGGGTGACGGCGTGTGTGGGACTCCCTGCCCTGAAAAGGGCAGGACTACCCACTAAAACCCCCCGGTTGGACCTCCATCGCCTTAGTGGCGGTGCTGTGGGGGATCGGCTAAGCCTTTACTTCCACAACACCGCCGGCGGAACAGCCGCTTACGCGGCTCCGTCTACTCCCCCAACAGTGTTCGGGGGGAGAATGGGGATGGCCGATCCAACGGAACCATCCCCACCTCGCAGTGGGGACCGGTGCAATGCCGACTGAGGTGTCCTCACACCATCAGCCGGCCAGTCCCCACGCGGTAGCTGGGCGCGGTCATATTGGCGCCGCGCCCTCAGCCGCCTTCTTCGGCGGCAGGCGGGAGCGGATGGATCGTCCTCCCGCTCCCGCTCTGCGGCCTCCTTCTGCGACATGACATCTTCGCAGAAGGAGACCATACCAACCCATGCCGTCTCACTCCCGAGCATAGCCTCGACTATGCTGGGGAGTGAGAGATTTGGCCCCACCAACGCGCGCAGACTTGCGCGCTGCGCATCAAAAGCGGGGCACACCTGCAGTGTATGCCCCGGCGTGTCCTCCGCCGCGCCGCAACTGTGGCACGACGGAGACTGCTCTCGACCAATGCGGTGCAGGTACTGCCCAAAACAGCCGTGGCCGGACAGCACCTGCACCAAGCGGAACGTCAGGAATCCTGACTTGCGCTCGAGCCAGCGATTTATTGCTGGCTCGAGCGCATCTAGGGTCCACCGACCCGACGGAGTCACCAGTAAGGACTCCGCCCAACGCCGGACCACCTCTTCCTGCGCCTCCCGGCGCACACGTGACAGGTCCTCCGGGTAAAAACGTTCCCCGGAGGCCTTTCTTAGGGCCTGCCATTGATAGGCCCTCGCCATCGCCCGGGCCTCCAACTCCCAGGGTGGCGTCCCAGCGAGTGCGCACGCTGCGTCAAACCCAACGGAGCGATAGGCTCTACACACTCGCTGGGCAATGGCTCGCTGGGGGCGCCGCAGAAGCCTCTGGTTCTCCCGAATGTGGAGGGAGTCGGCCCAGATGGGCGAGCCGTACAGGGCCATACTGCGCAAAATGCCGGCGTAAAGTCGTCGGCATTTGGCCCTAGGACCCCCCACATTGGGGAGAAGCCACGCTAAAGAACCCGCCGCCTTAATGAGGCGCGGAGATAATGCAGCAAAGTGCGGCCCAAAAGACCAGCGATGGTCCAAAATGAGGCCCAGGTATTTCATCTGGGCCCCAACCGCCACCCTGACGCCCCCGACGACGATGTACGCGCCGGAAAACAATCTTTGCCGAGGCCCCGGAAAAAATATGGCCTCGGTCTTATTAAGAGCCACTGTAAGGCCCAAGAGGGCAATGCGTCTGGCAATTAAATTGCCACCGGCCTCTGCCAGGCGAGCTGCGGCGCCAAAATCCCTCTCCCGGGCAGTAACAAGTGTGTCGTCTGCGTAGCAAAAAACGTTCATGCCCGAGAGGAGGGAGCCGCGCAAAAGCCAGTCGTATCCGATGTTCCACAGAAGGGGCCCCAAAACAGACCCCTGTGGAACACCGGAACGCGCGCGGAAACGACGCAGGACTTTGTTGGCACCGACGCAGACAATTTCCCTGTCGAGAAAATAGTTCTCGATCAGGGCCATCAAATAGGAGGGCACTCCGTGATAGCGGAGTGCCTCCAAAATTGTAGAGTGGGGGAGAGTATTAAAAGCATTGGCTATGTCAAAAGAGACAGCCAACACACCCTCCCCCCTCTCCCTAGACTCTAAAACGAGGGATTTCAGATCGGACAGGGCGTCAATAGTGGACCGCCCTGCCCGGAAACCGTACTGCCTGTTCGACAGGTCTGGACCGACGGAACGAAGGTGGTCCTTCAGGCGCCTGGCCACAATGCGCTCGAACAGCTTCCCGACTTCGTCGAGAAGTACTATGGGCCGGTATGCCGATGGCGAGTCCGCCGGTCTGCCCTCTTTCCGAAGGAGGCAAAGCTGCCCCTCCTTCCAAGGTTTAGGGAACTGGCCGACTCGGAAGCACGAGTCGAACAGCTCCCTAAACTTCTGCTCCATCAAAACTGCGCCGAGGGCGACGAGCTTCGCCGGAACCCCATCCGGACCAGGGGCCGTCTTTTTGGCACGAAGGCAGATTGCCGCCGTGCCGAACTCCTCCTCAGTGATTTGCGGGGCCTCGTACGGAGCAGTTGCAGGCTCCTGCTCTGAAGAGGCACTCATAGCCGGCGGGACGAAGCCAGGGCTGCTGTCCGGGAACAAAGCCCGGACGACGATGTCGAGCAGCCCTGGCTCGAGGGTCTCTGTAAGTGGGGGACCTATGGGGCGCAACTTGTTTCGTGCGGCCCGGTACGGTCTCCCCCACGGATCTTGGTCGAGACCCTCGAGCATTTCGGCGCGTGCGGAATCCTTGGCGGCTCCTATGGCCACCTTGAGTGCCTTCTTCGCATCTACATAGGCTCCGTAGAGGGAGGCCTCGTTTTCGAGGTCCCGACGAGCGCGGCGCCTACTTCTGGTGTAGGCTCGCCGTGCAGCCACGCAGACAGCTCGAAGTTCGGCGAGCTCTTCCGACCACCAGAAGCAGGCGCGTCGGGGAGGTGGACGACGGGACCGAGGCATGCTAGAATCGCATACCTCGGTCAGGAAACCTCGAAGAACGACCGCGGAGGAGTTCACGTCGGGACCAGATAAGGGAGGCGAGAACCAGTCTTGCAGAAAGGCCGCCTCCCTTGCAACTGCCTTGTCCAGGCGGGACAGTGCCCACCTGGGAAAAGGCGACGACCTAGGCGAAATTGGTGAAGCCTGCTGAGGGGCACCGGAGACCACCCCGAACCGGATAAATTTGTGGTCCGAGAGTGTCTCGGACCGGTCCACCCTCCAGTTGTGGACGCGTGCGGCGAGTGCAGGGGTGGCGAACGTTAGGTCCACCACAGACCCCCCTTGCTGCCGCACACAGGTCTGGACTGCGCCCCGATTTAGGAGGCAAAGGCTGGACGAAGCGGCCCAAAGCTCCACCAGCTGCCCCCGTCGGTTGCATGAGGCAACCACATTCCCCCAAGACGCCGCCTTGGCATTGAAGTCCCCCAGAAGAAGAACTTGATGTCCAGCAGAAACGGCCCGCTGGACAGCTCCCTGCAGGAGACCCAAAAACGCCTCGAAGTCCACAAGCGGGCGACTTGGGGAAAAGTAAACCCCCACAACGACTGTGTTGCCCCACAAACAAGCGACGAAACCCGATCCCCTCTCCACAAGAGATAGAGGGGGAGACGTGGACGTATGTCGCCTGAAAATTGCGACTGTACCGGTCTGGTCCCCGTGCCAACTACTGGGGACCAGATAGGGCTCTGCCACCACCACTAAGTCTACCAACCACTCCGCTACAGCCTGGGACAACAGGTCCTGGGCTGCGCGGCAGTGGTTGGAATTTGTTTGGAGGAGGTTGTATTGGAGGAGGTTATAATGTGATCGGCTGGGCATTTCCCGATAGCCGCCACTTTCTCAACTACTTCGGACCTCGACACAGAGTCGTCGAGGTCCGAGATCATAAGCCCCGCGTACTTTATTGGCCTTGCCACTTTGGCAAGGTCATCCCCGATCGCGAGCCGCATTTTCTCTGCGAAGAGGTCGGCCTTCTTTGATGAGTCCTCGCCCGGAAATTCGATTAACCGTGCCCCGGCTTGAGTCGGGCGGGTGCGGATGGATGTCACCCCAATCTCCTCGAAATTGATGCCGCTACGAGCCCTGCGGAGAACCGACTCATAGGTTTCCCCCTTTTGCTCCGCCTCAGCCGTGAGTGTAACCACGACTGCTGCGGTTTTGGGGGGAACCAATTTCTGCGTCTTCTGTGCTTGCGACTTAGAAGCCGGGGCCTTCTTCTTCTGCGACATCGTCGAGGCGGCAGCAGCAGTAGTGGCTGTTCTGGGAGCTCCTTTCGCCGGAGGGGCCGTTAAAGGCGCAGGCTGCGAACAGGGAAGAGCCGTCGATTTCTTGCCCTTCCCTTTGCCCTTCCTGACCACCGTAGCCCAGCTTTCGTTGGCTGGGGTGGTCGCGGGCAGAAGAAGGTTTTCCTCCACTACTGGAGCTGGAAGAGCGGCTCGGGGAGCAACGACAGAGGCCGCCATAGGTTTTGTCACTTTGGAGGGCCCAGGCAAGGAGACAGACGCAGCGGCTCTAGATGCACGAGATCTCGTGGCCCTCTGGGGTTTTGGCGGCTCAGGTACCCGGAAAACTTCCGGCAGCCGCTCGAGGACCACAACGGACTCCTTGCTGCGGTCCGCTGCTAGTGGTGGACGAAGCCGCTTCTCTGGGAGGAGGCGGTCTTCTAGGCCCTCTATGCGGGCATTGAGCCGGGCGTTTAAGAGAACCCGCTCCTCCATCATTATTTTCCGGACCACAGCTTCAATGTTTGCTGCGTCCGCTGTCGGTGATCCCGCTGATGAAGGGGACATCTCCACCACCTCCATCACCGTCTCTACGGGGGCAGGGACCGAAGCAGGAACTGAAGATGCCTGACCAGACTTGGTCAATTTGGCAACTGCGGCCTCTAGCTCGGCCACGCGTTTCGTTTGGCCAGCTAGCTCAGTCTGCAGGCGATCTACTGTCGCCTGCAGCCGCTCCGTCTCCTCTGAGGAGGTTCTCTTGAGGGCCTCTTCGCAGATGGCCCTCATATTTATGGCACTCTCTTTGAGTGCCTTTTGGAAGGTCCCCTTTAAATTGGAGGACTTTCTAATCATAGAGACGGAGCTCTCCGCCTCCGTGGCCACCAAACGCTGCAATTCCGCAGTCGACTTCCCCTCTAGCGATGCAGTAAGGGACACCCCGTATCCGGCCGCATTACGGGCCATGCGCAGCCGTCTTTCGGTTTCCGCTACTTGAGCCTCAAGCTCAAGCGCAACGGCAGCCCTCTTCGCAGCATTCAGCTCTCGCTGCGCTTCCGCACGACCGACATAGTCTGTAGTGGCAGGCCTTCCGCGTCCCTTTTTCGACTTGCTCTTAGTCGTGCGGCTCTTGGATTGGGAGGCATCAGAAGACGACCCCTTTTCCCCATCAGATCCCCCCCGGAGATACTGGTTCCGCTCGGACCCTACCGACATTTCGGACACATTTGTTAATGTGTCGGACTCCTCGCCCGACGCCCCTCGCCCAGTGAATATACTGGGCCTGGCAAAGAAACTATTTGCCGAGGCCAACGACGCAGCCGAAGATGCCCGACTTAAACTAGCAACAGCAATGTTGCCCTTCCCCGACGCACTAGAACATACGGCGTCATATTCTGCGTCCAAGGACGCAACGGCAGATTTTGGCGCGATCGCACAAACGGCGCCAGACTCCGCACCCGAAGGTGCCACTTCAGCAGACTCCCCACGTTCGTCATTTTTTTTTTGTTTTGGAATTGGTGTACTCATTATGGTTCCCACGATTAAACGGTTATAAAGGACCACCGGGGGCAGAGCCGAATACCCCCAGCTACCCTCATACTGCACGGGGGCGGGCGGTCCCGTGCAGGGAGGCCGATACCACCGACCACGACCGGGTTTGTCCCACCCGGTCACCATCCCTCCGAAAAGAGATGGCCCCGACGCCTCGAGCACTCACGACGTCGGGATTAGGGGTTTTTTATTGTGGTATGCTCCACTTGGGCCAGCCAATTAAGGCAAGCCCCCTGGTCTGGTCGAGCCGATAGACATGATCACCAGACACTCGACCAGGGAACAGGTTGCCCGACAGTGGCCGAAGCCTGCTGCGACCGACTGCTATTACGCAGCCGGCCGAGCCCGCCGCGCCGCGGAGATACCCCGCCATACGCCGCTCCGAAGAGCCCGGACGTCAAACAGGCCAACATGGCCAGGCCATAAGCAAAGCCCCGACACAGTCAAGCTGATCCCCATGCTCGTTTACGGGCGAGCTCCCCTACCACCTTGCCCCGCCTTCCACTGCTGTTCTCAAAAACCGAGAACAGCAGAGAGAACGGTATTCCCCACCCCCCCATTCTCCATTCCCCACCCGCCTACCCCACCCCCCCAGTGTGTTTGGTCCGCGGGAGCTACGCTCCGACCCCAGGCTGCCGCCCGCAAGGCATCCCTGTAAGCGGGAATACCCTCCGGACGGCAGCCGCGGGCTTCCCCTATCCGCCACCGGAGGACGCGCCAGGTAGGGGTATCACCTCCCCCCCTGGATGGTAATGAGGTCCTAGCTCTTAAGCTATCTACTTGTCACCCTTAGGTGACAAGTACAAGATAATAAATCTGTTACTGGACTTGTCACCCTTACCTTGAAGGCTTGACCCCTGGTACTAATGTAGCCAGCTCTGGGAACCTTACTCACACGCAGGAACACAACAACACAGAAGTGATTGTCATTTCACTGCGGTCTTCTGTAAGGTGGAGTTATTTCACCAGTCGGGCTGCTCCAGTTCGAGCGATAAATCGCTATGCCATACCTCTGTTAAAATGGTGCCACATCTTGATGTTTTCGATCTTAACTAATATCTTAAATGCAACTCATCTCAAATATTTATTTATTCAAGTACCCCTCTTAAATATGTCTTGTATGTTGGTTTTAGAGATAAATAAATAAATAAATAAATAAATATTGGACAACATCGCATACATTGCTCTGATTCTGTGGTAAGTAGCTAAAGCACTTGTGTTACAGAAATCAGAAACAACGACGGTACCACAACACCCAGACCCGAGACAATATGGAAAAGTTCGTTTCCAATATTGACCCGACCGGGGATCGAACCCGGAACCTCAGAGATGGCGCTCGCCAAAGTCAGGCCCGCTCGCCTCTCGGCTACGGAGGTCGTCAGATATTTGCTGTGAAGATTTTATATGCGTGTAAGGGAGAAACACAGTTTGACCATCTTTGCCCATGTTTTCCGTCGCGGTGATGATTCCATAGAACGTGTTGCAGGTGACAGTTGAGGGCACATTGCCATAGCTAATTAGTATCTAATTTTATGAATTAAATATTTATTGGAACGCACTAATTTCAGGAACTACAGTATCGAGTTGATAATCCACTGATCAGATCATAGATGGACCAAAAAAGTAACATCCTGGAACGGGCCACTAGGCAAAAGTATGAGAGGTAGACCTATTACAAGATGGGAAGATGACATACGTTTAGGTTTAAAGATCTTTATTATCACTAAAAACAAATAGTCACTTACGTGATAACATATTTAAACTTAAAATTAAAACTAATAATAATTGCGTCCATTATGTCGCCAATTTCATATCAACTGTTTAAAATAGAATATTGAGGCAGAAACACAAAAGACGATCAGCTACTCATAGAAAGTACTTACTAATAATTTGACTATCATACACAATGCATTTTCGAACACCATTTCCCAAATAAACTACTCGCCAACACGATATTAATCTATTCACTTTGACTTCACTATTTAATACCATTTGATAAACTTACATCGGTAATATATTCAGCTAATTGTTTTTTAAAGTTATAAAAAGATTTTTGGTTTTTTATTGTGGCGGGTATTTTATTATAAAGCCGTGCTCCGTCCGTACAAATTAACATTAAAGCAATAGCTGGTTTAAACTGGAAAGCAGTAGCGAAAGACAGAACTAAATTGGCATCGATTTTTTATTTTGATAGTACTTTACGCCGTTTAAGTATGTAGCTGCACTGATCGAGAAAGGTTTTAAGGTGTATCATATCTTCGCTGTAATGAAAAGGAGCGAAGAATCAGTAAAAAAAATAAAAAAAAACGGGGACAGTAAGCGTGAGAAGCCGCAGTGGGCCGCTAGTGTGATTTAAGGACGGGTTGAGTGCGTCGAACAATTATAATTATCAGATATACACTCACCGATTTAAACTCAAATATTTCTTAATTCAAGTAGGTTACATATAACACTTTTGAATCGTTATTGAATACAATGCAAAGTGATTCTACGTCAGGTTCGGAACCTATACCTACCGAGAAGACACCGGCAAGAAACTCAGCAGATCAGTTACAGTAGCAATATCTAACTTATTGCTATGTGTAGTTCATTTTGGACCAAGTCATATAGATTTGTTTTGATGAGTTAAACCTCATATATTTTATATTAGACAACGTCAGACTCAGAAAACACTTATTTCCTTTGATGTGCTTGAGGCCAGGTCACATCCAAATGCACTAAAGATAGTAGTATATCCCTACTAATATTTTAAATGCGAAAGTAACTATATCTGTCTATTACGCTTTAACTTAAACTTAAACTTCTCAACGATTTTAATGAAATTTGGTATAGGTTACTTTTTGTTAGAAAAAAGGGGGGGGGGGGGGGGGGTAATACAAATGTTTATTGTTTAAGTTAGAGATATGAAATTTGGCACAAATATAGCTCGAAACTTGGATTAAAATATAGGGTACTTTTTATATCGAATATTAGGGGAGACAGGGGTAAAACCGACCATGAAAGGATTTAGTCCACGCGAATGAAGTCGCGGGCACAGCTAGTATATATATACAGAGTACATTCAATTTCGCTCGATTGAAGAACATAGTTTGAAACTTCTGATCAAGTTATTTCCGATAACGTTTATTAACTTAAGATATTCAATAAACTATGAACTAAATTCCAACCGAAATTCTTAGCCGTCTTTTAAAGTACTCCACGTTATAAATAAAGGGAAGAATTTCTTTGCGCATTCAAGACTGCATAAACAAATTGAACTCAATGTTATTGTTCCATCTGCATGGAAAATAAGATCTAAATCTCTCTTAATGCTTCAGCAACGCGATATCGCGATAATAAATATTGCGTTCAGGGCAGGGACTAAACGAGGAAAAACAGGAGTAAAATGTCAGTGAGGCAGTTCCAAAGTATATCTGAAAGGCAAATATATAAATAATATCAAGAGAGGTAGGGCATAGCGATTTATCGCTCGAACTGTAGCAGCCCGACTGGTGAAATACCTCCACCTTACAGAAGACCGCAGCCAAATAACAATAACTTCGGTGTTGTTGAGTTTCTGCGTGTGAGTTAGGTTTCCAGAGCTCCTGGGGGGTGCTGCATTAGTAGCAGGGGTCAAGCCTTTAAGGTCAGGGCGACAAGTCCAGTAACAGATTTATTATGTACTTATCACCCTTAAGCTAGGACAACTTAACATCAGGTGGGATGAGGTTAATCTTGAAGTGTAATATAAAAAAAAAATATATCAATTATTGTGTTCATGAACGAAATGACTACAATATCCTTTCTAAAAATTTGACTGCCACAACTTTACCAAAACAACAAGTTTGCTGTTCCATATCTAAGACTGTATGAGGTAACTACTCAGTTTCTGGCAGCATTCTTCTCGGCAAGATGAGGTTTCGAATCTGCTGTAGCTTCTATTTGGGATTGTATTCAATTTGATGTATAATTGAGGATATCTATGCTACCATATCTGATAAAGGTCTCTATAATTAGAGAAAATATTAAAAGCTTGCAATAAAATAATGTTTTTTTTTAAATAATAGGAACATGGACATAAAATTGTTTTTTAGTTCGTTAGATTACGTATTTTCATATTTTCCACCTAATCAAAAAATAACGACGACACATTGAATTGAAATGTTGCATGACGTCATTCGGGGGTACAAAATGTACTTCTTGATAAGCTCCCACCCCGCAACTAGGCATCGTTTTGTCTGAGTATTTTTTAATTTCGAAATAAAAATGGTTGAATGTTTAAAACTTTCCAATGAACTAAATAATCTGGTATTATTGACCTAGTCCGCTTCCCGATTATCGCTTAGTTTATTGTTGCCTTTATCTTATTAAGTTTTATTTAATTGCTCACCACTTGAAAGGCTTAAACGGAAGACCAGCGTCGGGGTGTCAATCCCATACCTCGACAAATGCTGAGTATTTGCCATTTTAGTGACATAATTTTATTTTAAGTCGTTGTTTTTATATACTTTTTTCATGTCACTTAATAAACTTTTCTGATTTTCTTTCTAATTTACTTGAGTTATCTTACTGCCTTCTCCTGCGCTGTGAGTGAAATGAGCTGCATTCCTGGTAATCCCCAGAAAGCAAACAAAAGTGAAGCGGAGGATGGTGGAATTAATCCGGAGGAAGACAGTTCCAGCAACGTTTAACTGTAAGTAAAACTCGTGACGTGGACGGAAAATTAAACGTTTCTTTTGTTCTGAAACTACAATTCTATTAAACTAATATTTTAATAAGGCGAAGAGTTTGTTTGAACGCGTTAATCTTAGGAACTACTTAATAAACATGTTAGTGTTTGATAGTGCATTTAACGAGAAAGGCTTTAGGCTATATAACATAAGACTGCAGCACTGATAAATGCGAAGAATCAGTGGGTAACGTGGAAAAAACGGGGACAGCATTTTCACGTGCAAAGTCGCGGCGGGTCGCTTTTAAAAGCATTTATATTATTAATATAATATATATTGGACAACATCACATACATTGCTCTGATTATGTGGTAAGTACCTGAAGTACTTGTGTTACAGAAATCAGAAACAACGACATTACCACGGTATGTATCACACTTCTAGATGAAAACCCGAGGAATTCAAATCGACATTTCAAGTTAATAATAAATAAATGCGGCAGACAACCATACCAACCACCCAGACCAGAGGGGTGTTTACGAATTCCTGTATCGTTGATTTACACTAGATAGGTGCACATTAAGATCTTAATAAACTAATACAAAACCTTCCTCAATAAATGGACTAACAAATACATTTTTATTTTATTTTAACCAGTAGTTACTGTGTTTAGCGCGTTCAAACAAACAAACCCTTCAACTGTATTAGGTATATTATTATTGTTAAGGTACTTGGGGCTGTGCAGTTCTAGTGAACTGTGGTCACTGCGACCTATTAGATCTATTGTGGCTCGCCACGAATTTAAAGTAACTCCTTTAGCCGGGTCGATTCTAGAAAATCTAGTATTTTCCGGGTTTTTAGAGTATTCATTTTATCAGGTTTGGCTATGTGTCGTCCCAAGTGGATGCTTGGTTTGTTGATCAGAGATTCATAGTCACTCAGCAGGTGAAGACCAATTTTAAAGATTTTTTTGTTGGAAAGGAGATACTCTGACCCTGGTACCATGATAAGGAAACTAGGATCTGATAATGGGAGCCTAAAATGAAGTAAAGTCAGGTTTTTATTGATATTTATGAACACACACTCAACTTATTCAGTGAGCTGGTGTTTAATTAAAATAACTATAGGCTCGAATTAAAATAACAAAATTCATTTTCATACTAACCAAAATTGGTTGACCTGATAATGGTTTAGGTGAGAGGGTTCGGTCGAGTTCATTAGCGGACGATATTGCATATAATAAACGCATTTGAGTGAAACAATAGGCACAATATTGCATTGGATATTTTTTAATGAACATCATTTCTGCCTACTTTATAATTAACGTGGAAACACGATCCCGGATAAAACAATATTTTCATTTTGTATTTACAAAATGCATCAAATTCAAGTCAGTGTCAAATATGTCTTTACTAGCTGTGCCCGCGACTTCGTTCGCGTGGACTTCATCCTTTCATGGTCGGTTTTACCCCTTTCTCCCCTAATATTCGAAACAAAAAGTAGTCTATATTTTAATCCAAGTTTCGAGCTATATTTGTGCCAAATTTCATATCTCTAACTTCAAAAATAATCATTTTTCCATATAAACTTTCAAAGGTGGTATTACCCCCATCCCCCCCTTATTTTCTAATAAAAAGTAGCCTATGTCCGTTCTTGAGATTCAACGTATACCTATACCAAATTTCATCAAAATCCGTTCAGCCGTTTAGGCGTGAAAGAGTAACAGACGGACAGACAGACAGACAGAGTTACTTTCGCATTTATAATTTTATATTAGTATGGATTCAAGTAGGTAACATATAACACTTTGTAATCGTCATTGAATACAATGCAAAGTGATTCTACTGCTGGTTCAGAATCTAGTATATCTACCGAGAAGACACCAGTAAGAAACTCAGTAGCAGTATATAATAATAGGTATAACTTATTGCTTCATAGTAATAAGTTAGATACTCTACTTTAGCTAATCGGATCCATTGCCAAGTCATTTATTTAGTTTTGTTTTGATGAGTGACATTTGAAAGATAACCTGGAGTAGAGCAGTCCCCGGCGGTGGCACATGTTCACAAGCATGATGTGTGTGCTAGCTAGCTATCGCTTCACTCAACCATATTATAGAGAATGTCGTTAAATGGGTTGTTACCCATTCCTATTTTGTAGATAAATAATTTGATTGATTGACTTCAGTTTATTTGCTAATTTGGAACCTTAAAAAAACATATTTATAACAACAATATTACATATACTAATAAGATTATGTGATAAGTCGCTTATGTCAGAAATCTGAAACAATGACCGCATCACCCCAGACCCTTTAAAACACAGAAAAGTTTATTTTTCGTTACATTTAGGGCAAATATTTTAGGGTTACCTAAGGCATTATTAATCTTGAAGTGTAATATAAAAAAAAAGAAAAAAAAAGGAATATTTGCCTGAGGTAACCCTAAAATATTTGCCTTTTAAGGCGAGATAAGTGTGATCTCCTGTATCGAGAGTTTGGGTTTCTGGGCAAAACTTAGAAATTGATCGTTCAAGTTCTGTCGCCTTATAATACGGATGAACAAAGTAATTCTCACATTACAATTTTATAACATCTCACTAACTTTTCTTTTTAATACTCCAGTAGTAAGGTTAGCCGCAATATCTAGAAGAAGCCGTAACATAACCGCCATTGAGCACTAGTTTATGACCGGCAGCACACTTATAATTTATTACCAGTAGTTTAACTCGTCAGTGTTTTAGAATTCATTGTCTAGCCACTGAGCGATCCTAGACTAAGATCAATAGAGGTCAATGCCCTATCACGAATAAAAAAATAGCTCGATTAGTATTAGTATAATAAAAAAATAGTGTACTATAGTAGTATTAGGAATTTACAGTGCCGCAGTAGTGCAAAAAAAGAAAAACAAAACTGTCACTACGCAAAACTACTCGATTACCAGTTTTATTCGTGCTAAAGTTCGATAACTGGCACGTCAAACTATGCATTATGATATTGGCACCGCCTTAATGCCGTGCCCATAAGAACTAATATCGAACTTAACTAACTAACTTTTGTGTTAAGATTCATAGAGCTATTCAATTGATAGCAGTTGATAGCTGGGAATATCCTTATTTCTATCACGAGGAGTAACTAACAGAACTGTTCTTTACTCAAATAAAATTAGGTGTTGTTAAGTCACATCATCCGTACGAAGTTCAACAGTGTACTGAAACATGCTGAGATTTAAAAGCCCGCGCGTCTCCCTCTTTTATGAAGATGTACTACTGGTAGTTCTTATTACTATATTGATGGAGCAATACTAGCCAATTATAGCCACGTGTGCCAGCCGCGTTTGTAATTGAATTTCATTTGTTAGAATGTCAATGTGTATGAGTTTGTACATAGAGACGCTAGTTGTACACACATGGCATGTATCTTACTAATGCAGTTTTTTGTTTTGATGTCCGTGAAGAATAATTAAGAGAAAAGCATGGTTGGTCTAATTTATTGGTTTAAATTTTAAGACTTTCGCGTTCCATTTTAAACATTTAAAATAATTTAACGGGTCAAAACGCGACACCATTTTTATTTAGTAGTTAATCAATGTGCGGGTGGATGAAGATTTGCAAGCTCCCCCGAACAGACGAAGGCGAGCAAGACCAGTCAGCTCGTGACCACGGTTGGTGCAACCTAACCGAAACGTCGGGCAGTAAGTAGTTCGTATTAACTACTAAATAAAAATAGTGTCGCGTTTTGACCCGTTAAATTATTTTAAATGTTTAATTTATTGGTTATTATATATTTATAATATCGCGAGTTTTAGTTTACATATTCGTATTTATACATTTTCACTGTGGCTTAAGCTTTATTAATAAAGCAAGTAAAAATACTTCAGATATTATTGGCATGATTTACAGTTACCAAAAATGTAGGTTCTTTCCTCCTGTTGAAAATCACTTGTAAGTCATCAAAAATTTCGGTGGGATTTTCCCATGTGACCTGATTCATAAATATGTGATTCAAACTAGTGGTAGACTATTTCTTTGGCTCACTGTAGTTATGTAGCACACTAAAAAATATATATCTAGTCAAGTTTCTTCCTAAGAGAAAACCTTTATTTATCTAGCGTATGTTGAGTATTTCGAATTCCATTCTTGTTTATATTTTGTTCTTAGATCTTCATTAAAAAATCAAACTCTGTAATAAAACACTGATACAGACGTCCAAGACTAAGAAAATCAATAAGGTTTTTGTAACAAATAAATACATTTTGCAAACTGTTGAAATTCACAAATATTGTTGTGATATAATATGGAGCCTACATGTTAAGTCAGGTATATTTTTAAAGATAAAATTGTCGAAACAGATCTGGCTTTGTTGACAAGTTTTGGCTTCAGGCCAAAATAACTGTCTATCATGGAAAGAAAAGGTTACACGTATTTTCTGACCCTTATTATAGTTCGTTTTTAGCATTAGAAATAACAAGTTCTTGATATTTTGATATACAAATGTAAATATTCTGCAAGCCAAAGTATATTAAAGTAAATTCCACAGTATTTTATTTTCAACTTTTAGTTTTAATTACAGTCAGTTTAAGTGACGTGCAAATTTATTCGTATTTTAAGATTCAATTGCTTTTCCTTCAAGTTCTACAACAAGATTACTTATAAGACGAATCATCGTAAAATTTGCAGAAATTGCAAAATGAAACGGAACGTTTATTAGTGTGACAAAATCACAGCAAACGCAAGCGTTACTCATCTAAATTCCTAAACTGAGTACCGTTTCCCTTAAGATACATAATTTCAAATAGTTTAAAGTAGCTTCGAACTCAAAATTAATCTTTCGTTGTAATAGTACAAAAAGAGTAGGTACATTTAATGCCACTGCTTCCCTGTTTGTAAAATTTTAAATCCTAAAAAACACATAATAGGTTGAGAAAACGTCTTTTCGCATGTAGAATGTACGAATTTGTATAAAACTCTTTCAATATTAAGCGTTAACAATTTATAAATTTTAGAAATGCATTAAATAACATCATTACAACGCCCTTTTGCAGGGCTTTGTATGTACCTACTTTCAACCTAAGAAAAATTTACGTCAATTTAGTCTTTGTGAGATGCAATTAAGATATTGGATTGAATTGATTCGTATCTGCAAGTTTTAATAATAATATAATAATATCATTTATTTCGGACTAGGAATCCATAGTAACAAAATTATAGTGTTAGTAACAATTTTTGCTAGAACTATGTTAGTTTACTAACCTAAACTTAAACTTATCTTAAAATTATTTTTTGCCACCTAGACCGGCAGGTGACACGTGGCTTGCCACCCAATGCCTTAGCAAGGGACTGTCGTCCCTCATACCAATGGTGTTCAGTAAGCCACTGCAGCCGCCGCGGACCCGATGCATCAGAGAACTGACTCTCTTGCGCATTATCGCATGAAAGTCATCCACGCGTGCTTCCGCAAACATTCCTGACGCACTACAGTACCGCGGCAGCCCCATCAGCATCCTGAAACCATTGTTATACTGTATACGCAGGGCGTTATAGGCTCTCTGCGTATATGAAGACCACAGGCTGCAAGTATAAAACGACTGACAGAAGGCTCTAAAGAGAGTTACCTTTACTGCAGTCGTACACCGCGCAAACTTGCGAGCCAACATATTACAGCGCACCGCCAACGCCCTGCGCTCCCTCTCAATGTCACAGTCATCTCTCATGTCTTCGGTAACCCAGTGGCCCAGGTATTTAAACTTACTCACCTTTGGTAAAACGGTGCCAGCAAGCGTGACAGATGGCATATTGTAAGTTTTGGTGCCAGCTTTGAAAATCATCACCTCACTTTTCTTTGTGTTATACCTGAGCCCATGTGCTGCCGCGTACCTCTCACAGACCGATAATAGTTTCCTCATCCCGCTGATTGAGGAACTCAGCAACACCATGTCGTCGGCGTAACTAATATTATTGATGTTTTTCCCGTCTATTGAGCAACCGACATTGGTATTGCTAAGTTCCTCAATCAGTCCATTTACATACAGGTTAAAAATAGTAGGAGAAGTGATCCCCCCCTGCCTCACCCCACAATTCAACCTGTACGCATCCGATAGGGTATCAGACCATTTTACATAGTTCTTTTGTCCTTCATACCAGCATTTAAAAATGGAGATAAGATCTTCAGGCAAGCCTGTTTCCGAGCTCATTTTTTCCCATAGTACACTGTACGAAACCAGATCGAAAGCTTTCGACATATCAAGAAAGCAGGCATAAACAGGTGTATTTCTTGTTGTATAGTAAAATACGGTTTGCTTGAGACACAGGATTGCTGCCTCCGTGTACAAGCCAGGTCTGAAACCGAACTGCGCGCCATGTAGTTTGATTTTTCTCAGCTGAGTGTCAAGCAAACCGTCCAGCACTTTTGCTATAATAGTGGCCAGCGATATTGGTCTGTAATTGTTTTTATCCGAAGTATCTCCATTCTTGTCCTTGACAATTGGGATAACTATCGTTTTTATTAGGTCTTCTGGGAGATAAGAGTGACTAATACACAGGTTAAACAGCATAGACAGTACTCTGGGCAGATGGATACCAGCGTACCTGAGATGTTCAACACTGAGGGCATCGTGACCAGGTGACTTTCCTCGCTTCATATTCTTAATTATTTGTGCCACATCTTTTGCAGTAAATATAATACTAGAACCACCTACACGGCGGGCCCCAGCGTTCAACCTCCCCGGCACCAGCTCATTTGGACACACCTGAAAATGCTGACTAAACAGGTTGGCCACTTGAGCCGGTTCACTTATTCCTTCAATGCTAACAGGGACACCAGGCCTCGGATTAAGTTTATTTGTAAGCTTCCAGAACTCTGAGAAATTTTTAGCATTGTGATGATCCGCTAAAAGGTTCATTTTAATGTGTCTGGCATTGTTTTGGCACCATTTCAATTTTGACTTGAAATATTCTCGCGACGCTTGCATTTTGTCATATATTGGGCCGACCGTCGGCTTTCTGTGTAGAACCCACATCTGCAAACAAAGCCTGGCCTCCCCGTGAGCATCTTTAACATAGTTATTCCAACCTGCAATGTGTCTTTTCTTTCCAACATATTTGTTTTCAAAAGTCTGAGCGGCAGCCTCTTTTAGTGTATTAACAATATCAGAGTATAAATTATTAATCGCATTTTTATGTACAATGTCGTTACAAATATTGATATTATTACAGCTCGTACATTCAGAGGGAAAGTGAACATTTCTAAGCTGATCATTACAAATATAATGGTAATTTCCGATTTGGCTTTGACTTCGCACACCCTATTTAACTTTATTTATAAACTGTTTATTAATGCTTTATTTAGGTTTTATTAAGTTTAATCTACATGTCACCTGAAGAGGCATATGATCCGACCAATAGACACCATAGAGGATGGTAACATCTTTTATTAATAACAATGCCGCTTCAGTAGCAATACAATGGTCTAACCACCGCACTGTCCCATATACATCACTAAAAAAAGTATACGAATCTGAAGAATCCCCAAGTTTTTCCATGTCCGCACACCTCCACTTTTGTTCACAACAAAAATCAATTAAGTCCTTACCAAATAGTGTCCCTGGATGAGCGTTAAAGTCGCCCAATATGAATGCTGATTCCACGTCGCAGTTGTCTATAATGGAACTTATTTCGCCCAGGCAATTAGTAAAATCCGCTAAGTTTTCCGTCGAGTCAGTTGGCATGTAAACCGAAAATACAAGGAACGACCTGTTATCACACAATATGATTTTTACTGCACATAGACGCGCACTTACACACTGTATCACTGATACCGACGTAAACAGCTTTTTTTGCCACAGTATAGCGACACCTCCGTAGGGCCGTCCACAAATTCTCACCGACGTATCCATGGAAGATTTGCCAGTAAAGGCAAAGTCTGGATGTAGGTATGCTGCTTAGGTAGGGTAGGTCTTCTGGTGTGAGCCAGTTTTGGTATGATCAAACGTTTTAAAGAAAATAATTCCAAATTCCAATGATGATATTTTTTTAGTCTATGAAAAATCGTCTACTTAATTGTTCGACACTACTTCTGAAAGTAGTGTCAAAATAAAATAGCATTCATATGCTATCGGAATTATTTTGGTTTTTCTTGACTTTTGCCAATGACTGTTGCATTATTTTATCGGCAATAAGAAAAAATATCTACGTGCCGCATATTAGAACCAGCTTCAAACCGACTTTAAACCCTCAATACTATGAAACCCTGACGTGAACATGGAAGTCATTAAAGTTTCCATGCGTTTCCGAATGGGTGGATTATTAAAGCTACTTTTAATGGCGTCTGTAATATTCTGCACGAAATGCACCTAGACGAGCATTTTAGCTCGCGTTTAGAGCCGAATGAAAAGATATTGCGTTTCTAGTTAAACCGGTCGGGATAATTAAACTCCCTAGGATATTATGAATCGCGCATTGAATGGATGGCAGATATTTTTGAATGATTATTTGTTAAAAAATAAAGTTTGTTAGTACAAAACTCTTATATTGCTTATAGGGGAATTCTGTTCTCTATGGTTTAATTGATGACCTCATTGGCAAAGTGACTGAGGTAGACGCCGTAGCGTGAAAGGTCCCAGGTTCGATTCTCTGTTTGATCAGTTTGGTAATCGAAATTCTTAAATAGGTTTGAGTCTGGCTGTACTGAATTGGTGTTCTGTTCATTGTTGTGATTAGTGCATTTGTTTATTTATCTATTAAAACCTTATATACAAAAGGTATATAGTGAGATTTCTTTTTTCATTTGACAAATTGATTAAAAAAAAAATTGAGATCAAACAATGCCAAGGTGAAGTTTCGAGCTTGTTACGTCACTAGCGTGTAAAAAATGTAGACATTAAATTTAATGTGTCGTCGTTATTTTTTGACTAGGTGGAAAATACAAAAATAGGCCTCACATGTTTTTGAACTATCTAACAAACGGACTACAAAACAGTTTTTATAATATACAGAAACAGTTTTTTTTATCTCCCTTTGCAGTCTAGGATTCGAACCCATGACCTTCACGTATCGTGCGTGCTGCTCTTCCAACTGAGCTAACCGTAGGTTATCATAGGCGATGAATTTTCCGTTGCAGCTTCCGATAACTGTTTCTTTAAAACATTTTAAGTACGCTACGGCGGCGTGAAGCTCTATAAAAAATTAAAAAACAAATTTTTAGTCCATTTCCCCACTCTGCCCCTTTTTTTCAAGTCATAAAAAGCAGAGTCGTTACCATTTTCCGCAATTTTCAATGACTGCAGATGGCCGGATTAATAAACGGGCTTTAATCACTTAATCTGGTCGTAAATGTGCATTTCCGGCGGAAATGCGGTCCCTAGCAGTGCTTTTAGTGCCCGATGAAAAGATATTGCCTTTCTTTCATTCCACTCCCATTTGATGATATTTGCTGTCTCTTAATAAGAGCAAAAGCGTTCGTTACTAGTACTAGTACTAAAATGGTTGTAACCATTCTAAAACTTGGAAAGCTTGTATATTTAAAAGAGCAAGCTATATAATATCCTAATACCACTAAGATATTGACTGATTCATTACGAAATCTTAGAAACTATAACACATAGAAACTATAACCTATTTCTTTATGTGGACAAATACTCGCAAGTTGGCAAAATTCGTATTAAGCACAATGTGCCTAAAGTTTGTTTAATTGACGACCTCCGTAGCCGAGAGGCAAGCGTGTCGGACTTTGGCGTCGCGCCATCTTTGAGGTTCCGGGTTCGATCCCCGGTCGGGTCAATATGGGAAGCGAACTTTTCTATATTGTCTCGGGTCGGGGTGTTGTGGTACCTTTGTTGTTTCTGATTTCTGTAACACAAGTGCTTAAGAGCTTCTTACCACAGAATCAGAGCAATGTATGTGATGTTGTCCAATATTTATTTATTTATCTCTCTCTCTTCAGTCGGTCCCTCACTGCTGAGGATCGTGACTCCTTTTGATTCCGTCAATCAGCTGTTTCCATTTATTCCGTTCTGTAGCTTGGTGAAGTGCGTTGCTGACAGGTATTTTTACTCCTCTGATATTTGGTCCGACCATCTCTTGGGACTTCGCCCTCGAGGTCTTTTCCCCTCAACTTTACCGGTTACTATGAGGCGTTCCAGATTGTCGGTATCCCTGCGTGCAACATGGCCAAAATAACGTAGTATTCTTTGTAGGCAGGTCGTGGATAGCCGCTGAGACTTTTCCATCTTCATCAGTTTGAGGATAGATATTTATATTTATAATTTATATTTATAATTTAAATATAATATGTTTTTAAATTTTTCTTATTACTTTGAATCAATTATTATTTTTTACAATTTACTACATAATTTTATCTTATTACTACAATGTATGTGTTAGTGCAAAACTAGTTATAAGTTCAGCTATATTTGTAATATGAACGACAGAGTTTCTTGCCGGGATCTTCTCTGTAAGTTATAGGTTCCGAACCTGAGGTGGCGTCATTTTGTTATTGTATAGACGTTTCATAAATATTACTGGTGTAATTTACATTAATAAAAGAATATTGAATTTGAATTTGACGTAAAAACTTGAAATTTGACAAATAGATTCCTTAAAGGTGTACACATTTATTTGGAACGGATTTTATAAAACTCCGGGCAGTAAGTAGTTCCCATTAATTATCAAAAATGTTGTCGCGTTTTGATCCATTAGGTTATTTTAAATGTTTGAAATGGAACACGAAAGCCTTAACTTCTGTATCGATTAAGTTTCAGGCGGATATCTTCTCGGAGAAATTAGGTTCGAAAACGGATCAGAATCACTTGGCATTGCGCTTAATAAGGATTGAAGTTCTTTGTAGCCGATTTGAGTTATTTTATGTTGTTGGACCTATTTAAGACATTTTCTTGTTAATTTTGTATAACTTTGTATTCAATTCTTTTAAAATATTTATTATTTCTGTTCCTTTAAAATATTTTACAGAAATTAAAGTACAATTTAGGTGGTCGTATCGCTGGAAACAATGTCTACCCGATACCATTAAAAGAGGAAAGAGTAGAAAACGAGATATGGGCAGGACCGTGCGTTAAAATAAATTGGAAGATATTTTCTAAAAACAATATATATTTTTTTCTTATTACATAAAATATTCATAAATCCGGCAGTAGTTAAATCAAATTTAGCTCCAAAACCTTTCTGTTAATCTGTGGATTTAATATCTTGCGTCCGAAGCGACGGCTCGGATCTGGTCCAAATTTTTATTAATTGTTTCATCTGGCGGCAGAATTGATAAATCATACGAATAAAAAACGGGATATCGCGTGACGGCTTGGGATCGACCGGCCCAGCCGTGTAGGGGGACCAGGCTTTGTGGACTTACGCCGCAGCCCTTAAGGAAAGAAAGAAAAAGTTAACTGGCCGATATAAACACCCTTATAATCATAATTAGCCTTTATGATCTTCATAGCTGTGAGGTGAACAGACCAAACTCTGTGAGGTGAACATACCATTTCTGAGGTCCCAGGTTCGATTGGCGATCAGGTCAGAATGTACCATGAACACTTCCATATTGTCTTAGGTCTGGGTGTTTTGGTACCGTCGTTATTTCTGTAACACAAGTGCCTCAGCTACTTGCTACAGCATTAGAGCATTTATTTTGTAAAAACGCAAAGCACCGAGAGACACTTTACTGTTTCGCGCGAAGGTGTCCATAATTCATTAATTTAAAGTGCAAATTGGTTAAAAATTAGTACGTATTCCCTATAGTTGCAACGTGAAACCGATTCTGAGTACTCTTAATTAGTATTACTACTAGTTTCACTGTACATAATTAACCGATTTCTACGTAGCGAACTTCTACTTCTTTATTGTTACTTTAGTGTATTACATGAAGAATTTTTAAGATTTAGGATTTTAGCCTCAAGTTTAAATCAGATAAATCTACCAAATTTCCTAATAAGGTACGTAATTGACACTTGT
This sequence comes from Glyphodes pyloalis, assembly GCA_037074685.1. Classification (NCBI taxonomy): domain Eukaryota; kingdom Metazoa; phylum Arthropoda; class Insecta; order Lepidoptera; family Crambidae; genus Glyphodes; species Glyphodes pyloalis. The sequence continues at coordinate 1,280,447 of JAYKKO010000024.1, read as the reverse complement.
AGGCACTCGTAATAGATTGTAATGGGCATTAATCTGCCATTGAACCGGTAATCGTGGGTGGAGTCGAATTTGCAATCACCATTCTTAATTAGTTCCAGTCGATTGCCATGGGAAATGCGACTTTAGCGCAGTGCCATTTATCGCGTTAATCGGTTGGAAGGGGGCAGTTTAATGTTACCTTTAAAATACACATGTGCACTGTGAATTCGACACTTTACAGCTGTGTTGATTGATACTTATATTTCAATTTGACAAGGCACAGGATAATTGTAGAATTAATTGATTATTATAATGTACTAGCCACCTACCGCGGCTTCGCTCGCGCAGTTTCCTATTTTTTTTAAACTTTATACACAAAAAAAAGTTCAAAAGGCGGACTTAATGCTAGGCTAGCATTCTCTACCAGTAAACCGTTTCTATCCCCGCTTTTACCATATCTTCCACTGATTCTTCGCTCCAGCGTGATGTCATATAGCTTATAGCGTTTTTAGATAAATGGATTAAACATATTTTTTTAATTCAATCCAGTAATCTCCTGAGATTAGCGTGTTCTAACAAACAAACAAACAAACTCTTCAGATAAAAGCTGATACTGGGAAAATTTCTTAATTTTTTTGGCCATTTAATTAAGTTATTATAACACCAACGTCTTTCACATAATTGCAGGTGTATATGTAGCATTCATGTGAAAATATCTTTTGCATTTTTTTTAGCTGTAAATTTGAAACTTTGAAACCAAAACTTGTCAATCTTTGCATCGTAAAACCAATCCCGCTTACGCATCACTATTTTCTGGTCACCGTAAGGATAATTTTATTTCACATGTAAAATTTAAACAAAAATCATACACGCTAGACTGTAATTATACTAATCGATCGACTATTATCGATACCACTCACTGATTAGCTTAATCACTCGAATTGGTGTCATGTAGGGTGTTATTAGAATCAAGCAATTTCACGAATACTTATCAATCGATTGTCGCTTTCGAGATTTGGACCCTCTAAATAAACTTTCCTTATAAATATTTTAAAGAAACAGAAACATTTCATCTCCACTTGTGGAACCCACGACCTTCAAGTATCGCGTTTGCTGCTCTTTCAACTGAGCTAACCGCAAGTTATCGTGGGCGACGAATTTTTTTTGTTATATCAACCTGTTAGCCACCGGTAAGTGCCCTGTGCCGAATATGTTTAAAACTATATAATTTTTTTATTGCACTTCAAGATCTCATCCCACCTGATGTTAAATGATAATGAAGTCCTATTTTAAGGGCGACAAGTACAGCACAATAAAGCTATTACTGGACGTGTCGCCCTTACCTTGAAGGCTTGACCCGTGCTACTAATGTAACACCCCCTCTGAGACCATTCTCACACGCAGGACCACAACAACACCGAAGTGATTGTTATATGTTTGAAAACGACGGAATCGAAGATACCTTGGCATCTTAATAGATTTTCATAATTATTACAGTACTTTACGCCGCACTTGCGAACTGTAAATAATTTCAAGAGACCGAAAAATAGGAAACGGATATGAGATTTTTCTGCTTCTTTAAAACATTTAAAGTTCGCCAGTGCAGCGTCAAGCGCTATAAAAAATTATAAAAGTCCCATGAAAATCCCAAACCATGGTTACAGTAACCTTGTACATGTGATAAATCATCCCGCGGGTTTCCCCGCAAGCCCCGCGCCGCGTGTTTACGCGACATCCGATACCAAAGCTCGATTACATTCTCATATTGACTCCATATTACTAACAGAAAAACTCGAGAAGTTCAATAGCGAAACGGACTGGGTCAAAAATATCAGGTTGATTTATGTGTATGTAAGAGAGGTAGGGCATAGCGATTTATAGCTCGAACTGGAGCAGCCCGACTGGTGAAATACCTCCACCTTATAGAAGACCGCAGCCACTTTGGTGTTGTTGTGTTGGTGGTGTTATTGACAAAATGGTGGTCTGGAATATTGGTTTACGGGCGGTAGTTTGACGTGCCAAGTTCAATTTATTAACCGACTTCAAAAAAAAGGAGGAGGTTCTCAATTCAACCGTATATATATTTTATTTGAAACGCTCTTAATGTTTAATTCACTTTAAAACCAAATACTAGAATTTGACTTCTTCCATAGCCGAAAAGTGAAGGAATCTGACTTTGATTTCGTGATATCTTTGATGTCTTGGGTTTGGTTCCCGACCGGACAATATGAAAAAATAACTTTGGTATTATTATTATTATTTCGGGTGTGGGTGTTGTGGCAAACGTGGGAAAGCTAGTACCCAGTTTAGTAAAGATAACTTCATTTCAATCATAAATAACGTCATTACTTACACTTTACTTACGAATAATCTTATTGCAGAAAAATTTAGTTTGACCCTTTATTTTTAATACATAGTCTAAAACAGCTTACTTTAGTATCTAAGTTGTATTTAAGTTTATAACAAACACATTACTCGTGTTATTGAATCCCATTGTTTTGGAAAATAAATATTTTCAAACCATATTATACTAAAGGTACAAACATTTTACTTCCTGATACAGACTGTCAAACATATTTAATCTAGTAGTTTCAGACCTTGCTTGCAGTTGCATTAAAAATTTCCCTCATTGACTTTTTACCGGCGACCAGCCATGCGGATCCACTTGCAGCGGTTCTGATCACTTCAACTGCTGCTTTACCTACATCAGAGGGTTCTTGACGTTTTGATTTGCTCTTAGTAGCTTGAATTTCATATTCAGGCAGCAAAGATCTAGTCATATGCGGCACGTGGCTGAATTCAGTCGCAGTAGCTGGAGGGCAGATTGTCAAAACTCGAACTCCCGTTAGTTCAAAGTTTTTCATATGCCCTAAAGATTTGGAGAAACCCACCACGGCGGACTTAGTGGCTCTATAAACTGGATATAATGGTCCGTTCACGTAAAAGTTCAAGGATGATATGTTCAAAATGACACCGCCTTTCCCACCTTTATCTATTCTCATGTGTTCTACGAATTTGAGCGACCACTCAATTAGAGCTATGGTGTTGACATCAAAAATATTTTTTGTGTCACTCTCATCAACAATAGCAGCGTTGTTAACAAGGATATCAATCGTTTTATACTTCTCAACGATCACTCGAAGGGCTTTGTTCAAATCTTTAGTGATGTCTGTTTGTATGAAAACTGCTTTTCCTCTGCCGTATTTAGAATTCAATTTATTCGCTGCATCATTTCCTTTCTCAACATTCCTGCTAAGAATAATGACAGTCTTAACTCCTTCCTTTAGTAATTCCTCAGCAATAGCAAAGCCAATACCTCTGGAACCTCCAGTAATTACGGCCACTTTATTAATTATTTCTTGCTCCATAATACACTTGACTTGCCAATACTTGTATTACAACACGTGAAATGAAAAGTTTAAGTAACTAATATTAACACTAATCTTATCTATTCGTGCTTCGTGTGTAATTTGCGATAACTTTTTACTATGCACCTACGTTTTATAGAGCATGATGTTACGTATTTAAATATCTGGTAAAAGAGAGAATATAATATATACTAGCTGTGCCCGCGACTTCGTTCGCGTGGACTACATCCTGTCATGGTCGTTTTTACCCCTATCTCCCCTAATATTCGAAACAAAAAGTAGTCTATATTTTAATAGAGCTATATTTGTGCCAGCTTTCATATCTGTAATTAAAAAAATAAACATTTTCCCATATTATTCAAAACTTTCAAAGGTGGCATTAGCCCCCCCCCCCCCTTACTTTCAACAACCCTTACTAACAAAAAGTAACCTATGTCCGTTCTTGAGGTTCAACGTATACCTATGCCAAATTTCATCGAAATCGGTTGAGAGGTTTAAGCGGGAAAGCGTAACAGACAGACAGACAGGCAGATAGACAGAGTTACTTTCGCATTTATAATATTAGTAGGGATTATAGTCAATGACTTTTGTTGATATTGATCTCTGATCTCCTAGAATTGAAAGGTGAAGCCGGATTTTGGCGTCGCGTTATCTCTGAAGTTTCGGTTTTATGACTCGGTTGGGTCAACATGGAAACGAACTGTTGTGTTGTGGTACCATCGTTGTATCTGGTTTCTGTAACACAAGTGCTTAAGCTACTTACTACAAAATCAGAGTAATACGATTTTGTCCAGTATTTATTTATATTGTTTCCTTCCAGCTTCTCTCCTTTCCATCCCCACCATCTTTACAGTACCTACTGTTAAGAAGATAATCGGTCCCTAAACGAAGGCGGAGCAGCACTAGTTTCTACATAAACAAACCACGCGGCCCCTCCCTAATTTAAAAAGAAATGTCACTCACTCTGGTGGTTCGCGCGTAATTGTAAAGGTGTTATCTTTCTGTTCTAAAGTTTTATTAAAGTAAAGTTAAATAGTTGTACAGTTACTTAATATCTAATACTACCTATCTATATCTAAAGCTATATTACCTAACCCTTCAGGATGACGAGCAATAATCCGCAAGATTACACCAGCCATAAATCGCAGTTACAACATTAAATATTAAACCTGTCTGATCTCTCGCTGGCCCTCAGACGGGTAAAATTACGAAGCTGTTAATCTGGCGATATCTCGGCCATCTTGGAGGTTTAAGCTTGTGTCCAGTTATAGGATCAGCTAGAAACGTTGAGTAATATTGATTATAAGACTTTCAAGTTCCACTTTTTTAATGTTGAAAGTTCAAAGTTAGAGATAGGTAGGGCTTAGCTATTTATAGCTCGAACTGGTGAAATACCTCCACCTTACAAAAGACCGCAGCCAAATAACAATCACTTCTGTGTTGTTCTGTTCCTGCGTGTGAGTAAGGTTTCCAGAGGTCCTGTGGTGCTTCATTAGAAGCAGTGGTCAAGCCGTCAAGGTAAAGGCGACAAGTCCAGTAACAGCTTTATTATGCTCTACTTGTCCTTAAGATAGGACCTCATTTCCACTTAACATCACGTGGGATGAGGTCAATCTTGAAGTGTAATATAAAAAAAAAAGTACTTATCGCCCTTAAGCTGGAACCTCATTACCATTTAACATCAGGTGGGCTGAGGTCCATCTTGAAGTCCAATATAAAAAATATTTTGTTCATGTAAATTACATCAGTAATATTTATGAAACGTGTATATAATGCAAATGACGCTACCTCTGGTTCGGAACCTATAACTTTTTAATAAGAGATATAATATGTCATAGCCATATAGAAAAAGAAATAAAAACAGTAAATAGGTTCGGTTGGCCACAAAGACGAATTGAAAAGTGCTTCGCTACATCAGTGGTTGTTCATCCTTCCCGTTGGACATCAAATTTCTCCGCTAATATGCAGATGGCGGGTTTACAGGCAGCGGGCGCGACCCGCCGCCATTCAGTCCATACATTTGACCAATAAAATGTTTTATTCGCAACAAAATGGTGGTTTTGATTCTAGTTTTCGCATTTGGGGAGTCAACTATGCAGAGCTAGATTTTGTTCTCGGCTTTTCTTACGTTAAATTCAGGGTAAGATCCCATATACAATTTCACCCCTCTTTTAAGGGTTGTAGATTTGCAAAAAAAAAATTAAGCGTGATTTTTAATAATACATAACAGAGGTAGTACTATTTTGGAAAATAAGCACATCAAGGCAATCGGTTCTTTATTAATTTTTATGAGCGCGACAAAAGGGCAGTGCAAAAAGTCGTATGTGCTATATATCGTAAAAACCTGAACAACGTGCGCTATAAAAAAAATAATTCTTAATAAAATGTTCTGACAATGGGGTAGGCATGAATAGATAATATTCGTATGATAAATATAAGTTACTTTCCTGATTAATTTTATATGCTTTAAACATTTATTATTTTTTTTACAAAAACAGAGATTTTTACGAAAAAAACAATTAAAATCAGTAGCACTAGTTCAAAATTTTGTGAATGGGCTACAACAGGTATATATAAAAGTAGAAGAAAATTGTTTGAATTGTATGAAATAAAGGCGAATTCAACTGATCCTTCATTAATAGATTATGTTAGGAAATACTCAAAAATATTTAAGCAGGTATGTTTAATTGCGAAATGTAACTATTTGAAAGGAAAAATAATATCTGCTCCTAACAAAAGTAAAGCAACATGGAACGTTATAAATAAAGAGACTTGTAAAAACAAAACACAAATCAACAAGTTCTCTCTCAAATTAGACAATAGGAGTTTTGATTCCGATTCAGATGTTGCAAATGTATTCGAATCTTTCTTCACAAATATACCTGTCACTACGACGAGTAGCTTAAACTCCAGCCCCCGTCTTGCTGAGTCTCTCCTGAAATCTCATGTAGATAAGTGTCAAGCTGATTTTAACTTTACTCATATTTGTCCTGCGGAAATTATAAAGAGTTTTAAGAGTTTAAGTATGAAAAAAACGGAGGATTTATGGGGCATTTCCATTGATATACTCAAAAACATAATTCATGGAATTGCACCTTATTTATCCTTCATATTTAATAAATGTATTGACGCTGGTAAATTTCCTAATTTAATGAAATCAAGTAAAATTATTCCACTTTATAAATCAGGCGATAAAAGTGATCCGTCTAACTTTAGACCAATTTCCATATTACCATCACTTAGCAAAATTTTTGAAAAAAATATTTTCAATCAATTATTAGCTCATCTTACAGTTAATGCTCTGTTACATAGTAAGCAATTTGGATTCACTAAAGGTAGATCTACTACGGACGCAGGTGTGGCACTTATCAAACATGTTTTCGATGCTTGGGAGAGAAAACAGGACGCCATTGGAGTTTTTTGTGATCTGTCAAAGGCATTTGATTGCGTTGATCACCAAACGTTGCTGATGAAGTTGAGGCATTATGGTGTTGTAAGCACTTCACTGAGTCTTCTACAGTCTTACCTTTCTGACAGAACTCAAAGGGTCAATGTGAATGGAACTAACTCTTCTGGTGCACCTCTAGCGATGGGAGTGCCCCAGGGCTCAATATTGGGACCTCTGTTGTTCCTTATTTATATTAACGACCTTCCTTACTTTGCGAAGGATCTCTGTGAGATTGTGTTATTTGCTGATGACACTTCGCTCATCTTTAAAGTTGATAGATGTAAAGAATCATTTGAAGATGTAAATAGTTCTCTCTCACAAGTGCTACATTGGTTCACGAATAATAATCTCCTGCTTAACACTAAGAAAACGAAATGTGTCAAATTTACAATGCCGAATGTTAAAAAAGTCAACATCAAATTGTCTATGAATGGTGAACCTTTGGAAATAATTAATTCTACAGTATTTCTCGGCATCACATTAGACTCTAAATTGCAATGGGGACCCCATATTGTTGCCCTGGCAGGAAGGCTTAGTTCAGCTGCATACGCTGTAAGAAAAAATCGAAATTTGACTGATATTGAAACGGCAAGGCTGGTTTATTTCAGTTACTTTCATAGTGTTATGTCATATGGTCTCCTTTTGTGGGGAACAGCTGCTGACATTCAAAATATTTTTGTTTTACAGAAGAGGGCTATCCGCGCCATATATGGTCTTAAATCACGGGATTCTCTCAGAGACTTATTTAAAGAAATTAACATACTTACCGTAGCATCTCAATACATTTTTGATTGTATTATGTATGTACGCAAAAATTATAATCTACTTTTTAAAAAATCTGACTTCCACAACTTTAACACTAGAAATAAACACAAACTTGCTGTTCCATATCTAAGACTACATAAGATAAGTCATTCCTTTGTGGGTTTAAGCGTTAAATTATTTAACAAGTTACCTGAAAATGTTATCCAGTTGCCCATGCATAGATTTAAGTCTCATGTTAAAAATTGTTTAATAAAAAAGGGCTACTACAAAATTGATGATTATTTAAATGACAAAAATGTATGGGTCTAGAATAACTTTAATTCTCGGAAATGTTTTAAATAAGCTTTGTATATTTTATTTAAGTACCTAGCGTAAGGGAACATTGTTACATTGAAAAGAGTAAGTGTCGAGTTTCTTGCCGGTTCTTCTCGACATGATCAACATTCCGAACACGGCGGTAGAATACTTTATTTGTACTGACTATTCATAAGTGCTTTTGTAAAGTTTACATGAATAAAGATGATTTCTATTCATGGGTATTCGCAAATCGAGTCCATAATGGGGCACGAAATAATAAATAAAGTGGCCGTTATTACTGGAGGCTCCAAAGGTATTGGCTTTGCTATTGCTGAAGAATTTCTTAAGGAAGAAGCTAAAACTGTTATTATTCTAAGCAGAAACGTTGATAATGGAAATGATTCAGCAAATATTTAGAACTCTAAATACGGCAGAGGAAAAGCAGTTTTCATACAGACTGATATCATTAAAGATTTGAACAAAGCCTTTAGAGTGATCATCGAGAAGTATAAAACGATTGACATCCTTGTTAACAACGTTGGTGTTTTAGATGAAAGTGACATTAACGCTATTTTTAATATCAACACCATCGCTCTAATCGAGTGGTCGCTTAAATTTATGGAACACATGAGAATAGATAAAGGTGGGGAAGGTGGTGTTATTTTGAACATATCATCTGTGAATAGTTTCATAATTGGTCCGTACAACCCAGTTTATAGAGCAACTAAATTCGCTGTTATGTATTTCTCTAAATCTTTAGGGCATGCTTAAAATTTTGCACAAACAGGAGTCCGAGTTTTAAATCTTTGCCCCTCTATAACATTGACCGAATTAAGTCGCGTGCCTTATTCTGGTAGAACTCTTTTGCCTAACATTGACAAATTTAATGATTTAAAGAGTAAATTAGTACGCCAAGAACCATCAGATGTGGGTAAGGCAGCTGTTGAAGTTATTAAAACTGCTGCAAGTGGATCGGTGTGGTTGGTTGCTGCTAATGAGCCTATAAGGGAGGTTTTAAACGCAACTGTGAGCAAGATGTGAAACTACTGGATCTATTTGCTTAAAATTAAGAATACACTTTTACAAACTGCAATATTTATAATGTGTAAGGAACGTATGTTCTTTACTAAAAGTGGAAGTACTTCCGCCGAGCTAGGTGTTATCTGCTCGGGGACCAAGGCCCAACTACCAATCTTGGTTTGTTGTATATATACTTAGTGGCGACGAAAACTCTGACATCGCGATGTAGGATATCGATGTCACGCATTACGTATGGAGCGTTGTTTACTACGCCAATTCTGCTGACGCTGTATTTGTGTCGACTTGTAGGTCATGTCGTAGGTCGGCACAAATGTTTTAATGCAAGCTTTATCCCTTGATAGGGTACGAATATTATACTAGGAAGATACCTCAAGGTAAATGTTATGTGCTATATAAGCCTGAACCTGAACAACGTGCGCTTTAAAAAAATAAATGTACAATAAAATGTTCCATTATCAGAACATTTTATTATGGGTAGGCATGGATAGATAATATTCGTATATAAGAAGAATAAATTAGTTTTATTTTTAATTTTATATGCTTTAAACACGGGTATTCGCAAATCGAGTTTATAATGAAGCACGAAATAATAAATAAAGTGGCCGTTATTACTGGAGGCTCCAAAGGTATTGGCTTTGCTATTGCTGAAGAATTTCTAAAGGAAGAAGCTAACACTGTTATTATTCTAAGCAGAAACGTTGATTTATTTATATATTTAAAAACTTTATTGCACAAAAAAGGTACAACAGATGGACTTAATGCTATGGGCATTCTCTACCAGTCAACCGTTGGGTCATGCGGAGAGTTAGTTTATGGGTGTGGTAATAGTTGATAAAGGAAATGATGCAGCAAATATTTTGAACTCTAAATACGGCAGAGGAAAAGCAGTTTTCATACAGACTGATATCACTACAGATTTGAACAAAGCCTTTAGAGTGATCATCGAGAAGTATAAAACGATTGACACCCTTGTTAACAACGCTGGTGTTTTAGATGAAAGTGACATTAACGGTATTTTTGATATCAACACCACCGCTCTAATCGAGTGGTCACTTAAATTTATGGAACACATGAGAATAGATAAAGGTGGGAAAGGTGGTGTTATTTTGAACATGTCGTCTATGAATGGTTACGCAATTGGCCCGTATTATCCAGTTTATAGAGCAACTAAGTTCGCTGTGACGGGTTTCTCTAAATCTTTAGGGCATGCTAAAAATTTCGCACAAACAGGAGTGCGAGTCTTAAATCTTTGCCCCTCTATCACAGAGACCGATTTTATTCGTTCTTCGAACATGGGTAGATCTCTGCTAACTGACATTGTTAAAATTCAGGCTTATAAGAGTAAGTCAAAACGCCAAAAACCTTCAGATGTGGGTAAGGCAGCGGTTGAAGTTATTAAAACTGCTGCAAGTGGATCGGCGTGGTTGGTTGCTGCTAATGAGCCTATAAGGGAGGTTTTGAACGCAACTGTGAGCAAGATGTGAAACTACTGGATCAATTTGTTTGAAATTAAGAATATATATTTTTTAACATTGATATTTTTTTACTGCAAGCTCGATCCTTGGAAACAAGTTCTTGAGACAATAAGAACCGAAAGAAAAATTACAGCATTTAACAAAAAAAACTAGCAGGAAAACTTTGTAAAATGGATATGAATAGACTAATCGTAGCTGCGCGTATAAAACCGCGTAAGAGTATGTTGTAAATACTGCGTAGGTATCAGCTTTTGTACGAGATGAATAAAAACTGGATAGATTAGTAATTTGACTGTATTATTTTATGTAGAAATTATTTTGTGACTTAGTATTAGTTGGATCCATAACTCATTGAGCTGATGATGTTAAAATTTTGGACCGTTTGCAGTTATGCGGTATGAACATACTGCTCTTTCGCTGTGTGGTATGCGCGTCGACGATTACCCGCAAAGGGGCTTATCTTATAAATGTCAAAAAATTGTCCGCTCGCATTGTGATCTTGAGGTTATCCAAAAAAATAAAAGTTCGCTTTATAAAATTCAACTTTTTGAAGTTTACGGAATTAGCCAACGTTAAAATTTGAGTGTGAATAAAAAAAATCTTATGTTTTGCAAGCGCATTTTATTTAAATTCGCCTTATATTTGTAACTAAATATACATCCGTTTCCGCTTTTGAAAGCACCATCGCCCCTTTCTGGCCCTAGTGTCAGTATTCAAGTGCACCCTTGTGATCGTTATAAGCGATACTCTCCGGTCCGGGTAGCCCATTCGATGTCGGGCTTACATCAAATCAATCAAACCAAATAGTTCTTTGTTCAAGTACGTTACATGCAAGTAGGTTGCCTTAAACACTTTTGATTCGTTATTGAATACAATGCAAAGTGACTCTTCTGCCGGAACCCGCGATCTTTACGTATCGCGTAAAAATTGAAAAAAAATACTAAGATGCCACGGTGCTTTCGATTCCGTGATTTTCAAACATCTGCCGCGGGCCGATGAGTAGGTATGTAGTTCTAGACTTATACGGTAGAGGGCGCTTACCGAAGGCTAATCCCCAGTTCCAATATTTTACGATTCGTAAAGTGTCAAAAATGACTACCCGTTTTTCTCCAACCGAATACGAATTGTTAAAACCGTTCTATAATTGACATGCTAAAACCAGCTGTCATTAGTCTTCCGTCAATCGTTTTTAGCTTATGTCTCGTATTATTTATTACTATACGTAACTAGAACAATTTTTTTTTTAAATTAAAACCGGGCATAAGAGGACATCATCGTCCACGATAACTTACTGTTAGCTCGGTTGGAAAAGCAGCACGAGCCATACGCGGTTGTGGATTCGAATCCCGCAAGGGAGATGAAACTTTAATGTATATTTCAAAATATTTTGAGCTCGCTAGTCAGCCTTGAAGCATTATTATACATTGTAAAAATCGACTCTTTCTAAGGTCGTTACCTCTAGACCACATAGCTGACAGTTAATCATCCTAATCATACAACTGTGTAAATATAGGACTTGGATCAAATTACGAATCCGGCTTAGGATGTAAAAGGATATAAATTTCACTGCTTGAATAAACTTCTTCACGTTCCCAGTAAATGCAAAATGTCTAGGCAGCGTTCAGTTAGTTCCCAACCCGGAGTCACGTGCAATAGTCGCTAAGCTCAGTTCAGTTAACTGCACTTGTTCGATGGAGTCAAAGTTACAGTATATTCCGAGTTCGGTGTCATAGTTTGTTGAAGGTGCTCTAACATAGTGACAAGCACAGTCTCACTCTATTCAAAAGTGTTCGTTTTTTTGCGGGGGAAATGCTTGGCGCACCGTACTGTCACCCGAGGGTGGTGACGGCTTGTGTGGGCTCTCCTGCCCTAAGAAGGGCTGGCCTACCCACTAAAACACCCCGGGGGACATCATCGCCTTAATATTAATGACGTGGAAATTTTTTTAGAACCACCACAACATTACTGTATTCAAAAATGTTACTGATGTAATCTATATCAATAAAAATAATTGTATTTGTGACTGTCTTAATATTTATTTTATATAAAAACTTTTTTACACTAAATAGTACAAAAGGTGCTAGGAACATTATCTATTACTTAACCTTTGGGCCATGCAAATAGTTCGTTTATGGTTGCGGTAACAGTTAACACAAGTGTATGGATTACCAACAAAAATTATAAAAATAACAAATAGCCATATACTAAACTCCAGAATAGAATATTCAAACACACATGATAAATGAATATAATTAAACAAAAAAAAACATAAAATATTCAATACACTTATAAAAACACTTATGAATGTACAATATAAATATTACCAAACAAATTTATAAATAAAGCAAATTAATTAAATAACATGGTTAATTTGGCTTTTGAGCAGAAAACAAGGCACAATAGCAAAAAAACTGTGCCTCGGGTTCAAATTGACATTACGCTTTACGAGGATAAATAGCATCAGACAATGAGGTGTTGTAGCATTCGTTACAATACATAAAAATCGCTGTCAAACTTTAAGTTTAATTTTTTTTATACAATTTATATATTTATTTAAAACTTTATTACACAAAAAAATACAACAGGTGAACTTAATGCTGGGGGCATTCTCTACCAGTCAACCTTTGGGTCATGCGGAAAGTTAGTTTACGGAACAATGTTATTATGGTACATAATATTCGTACATAGGGTACAAATATTATACTCAGAAGATACCGGTAAGAAACTCAGCAGATTTCTTACAGTAGCAATATCTAACTTCTTGCTGTGACAACTTTGTACCAAGTCATAAAGTTTTGTTTTGTTTTTTATTTTTTTGTTATAAGTTAAGTAAGGATCCGGTTATGACGTCAGCGTAATCTGAACTACGGATGCTGTACAACTAGCGGCGACTATTACAGCGGCTAGCTAGTTCCGGGACAAATGTACCCGGCCTAGGGCTGAACCTACAAATAGGAATATTTTTAAGAAACAGAAAAATTTTATCTTCCCTTGCGGTGCGGGAATCGAAGCCCCGACCTTCACGTATTGCGCGTGCTGCTCTTCCAACTGACGCTTACCGTAGGCTAACGAGTTGATACAGCAGAAAAATTTAATCGCCTACGATAATTTGCGGTTAGCCCAGTTGGAAGAGCAGCACGCGCGATACGTGAAGGTCGTGGGGTCGATTCCCGCACCGCAAGGGGAGATAAACAATTTCTGTTCCTTTAAAATATTTAAAGTTCACTAGTGCCGCGTAAAGCACTATGAAAATCATAGAAATCTACAAATAGGAGTCAGAAAGGATAAACTAATATTGACGACTTCCGTAGCCTTTATTCTTAATTAACATGCTATGTTATTATGTTTATAACTTATTTTAAAAGAGGATATTTACAAACTCCTCAGCCGAGAGGTGAGCGGTCTGGACTTTGGCGTCACGCCATCTCTGAGGTCCCTGGTTCGTTCCCCGGTCGGATCAATATGGGATACAAACTTTTCTATATTGTTTCGGGTCTTGGTGTTGTGGTACCATCGTTGTTTCTGATTTCGGTAACACGAGTGCTTAAGCTACTCAGAATCAGAGCAATGTATGTATGTTGTCTAATATATATTTTTTTATATTGCACTTCAAGATTGACCTCATGCCACCTGATGTTATGTGGTAATGAGGTCCTAGCTTAAGGGTGACAAGTACAGCATAATAAATCTATAACTGGACTTGTCGCCCTTACCTTGAAGGCTTGTCCCCTGCTACTAATGTAGCACCCCCCAGGAGCTCTGGAAACCTTGCTCACACGCAGGAACACAACAACACAGAAGTGATTGTTATTTGGCTGCGGTCTTCTGTAAGGTGGAGGTATTTCACCAGTCGGGCTGCTCTAGTTCGAGCGATAAATCGCTGTGCCCTACCTTACTATTTATTTATTTGTTGAAAAAAACTGCTGAAACGATTGGGAAAAATTGGGAAGCTTGGCTATGCCCGTGTGACGGTTTTATGTTCTTTTATAACATTGACTTTGTAAGCAAAAATTACTTATCTCAAAAATACTAACATTAATATTTTATAATGAAGCATAAAACGTGAGAGGCATCCCTAATCACAGCATTAAGGCTAGCAACGCACCACGCACAATACGCGCCAGACATTAAAATTAAACTGCTCAGCGTATCGCTCTATTTGCGGAATTATTGTTAGATGCAGGGCTGACACCAGACGTTAGGTTATTTTGTTTTATAATTACACAAACTAAGGTTTTTCCTTGTACTATGAGTATCAGATGACGGGTACTAACAGGGAACCTTTTTTAGAGGTGGAAATAGAGAATGGTGTGTCGGGTTCGCACCGACTAAAACCCCCTCGGTGGCCAACGTAAGCCATTGTGGGGGAGTCGGGATCCCTTGCATGTTCTACATAGCGCTTTTTTGGTGCAACAAAGCCACAACTAGTCATTTTGCAATTTAAGATAAGACACGACCTCCGTAGCCGAGAGGCAAGCGTGCCGGACTTTGGCGTCGCGCCATCTCTGAGGTCCCGTGTTCGATCCCCGGTCGGGTCAATATGGTAAACGAACTTTTCTGTATTGTCTCGGGTCTGGGTGTTGTGGTACCGTCGTTGTTTCTGATTTCTGTAACACACGTGCTTTAGCTACTTACCACAGAATCAGAGCAATGTATGTGATGTTGACCAATAAAAAAAAATAGATAAGACTTTTAAGTTGTTTTTCTTACTGTTTGTGTTATTACTAAGCTACTTTTATGATATTGAACTACTTTCACCGCTGTTTTAATTTCTCCAAACGTGGGTACGACTTGTAGATAATTCTTCATACGTAATTAATTATTTTACTTCTTCTCAGTTGTGCCTTTGTGCACCAAAGAAGAGAAATAGGATCCCGCACATACCACTTTGCAGCTCACCTCAGATGCAAGCTAATTCAGACAAGTTTGTTTAGAATAAAAGCTGGTTTTTAATTGGATAAGATGTGTTACAAATTACATGAAAATAACAAAGCCTATAAACCACAGATGAAAAAACTAGTTGACTATCCGCAAGTGTAAAATTGACATCTGTATAAAAATGCAAAAAATTATGGAATTTTTAGTGAGAATAAATAAAACACTGTTAAAGATAGGTAAGTTGTTCAAATTTAAACATTATATATCTTTAAAACAAAAATAAATTACTGATGTACGCGCATATTTTCAGAAACACTTAACACTTAAATTTGATAATTCTTTTTTGTTACGTTCGTTATTGTTTTGGACAAGATTACTAAAAACAGTATTCAATTTACAGAGGTCGTACCTGTGAAAAGTCGGAGCAGACCGCTAGTTCACAATAAATTTATGTGGCCGAATCCGTTGCGATATAAAAGAGCAGTTAAAATCTATATAGACAAATAAAAATGAATCGCCGCTGTAAACCTGTAACTTCAAAAATACTGCACCAAATTGGATGAAAAAATTTTTTATATGCGTGCGCGTAAATTTAAAGTCGTAAGACCCAGAACAATACGCAATAGAAAATCAATTGTGTCTGGTTTTTAAAAGGCCGTTAGGTCTTACGAGGACAAGGCATGTAAATTCATGATATCGAACGCATGCGAAGCTGTGGCAGACCTGTAGTGAGCCATAGAAAGGCATCACTCACTTGTCACTTCATTTTCACTTTTTTTTATGTGGGGAAAATAATTTTATTACCATACCGATGCCGTAGGGACGACAGCGACGTGTGTGGGACTCCCCCACTCGTAGGAGCGAGGACAACCCTAACTAAAAACCCCACCCACCTTCTCATCTCATGACAGCGCTATTGGAAACTGAAGAACTATAACCTCCATAGCGCCACTTCATTTTCACCTACCAAATTAAATTAATACTAATTAGACGTATCAATTGCCACAGTACCAGCCCTAAGTACCTGTAACGTCAAACCCAACCCGACCCAATTGAAAGGACCCTTAACAATAACATTATCTACAGTGGGTGCGATAATTTGCCGACTCCGTGATACGGCAGCCTGTATACGAACCGCCATACTCGTCTTGTAACGGTTATGACAGAGTTTCGTTACTAACCTCTGCCAATGAGGGCAGACTGATTAATATTAGCAATGTGCTGTGTTTGTGTTGGTATTTCCGTTGTCCAATATAGTTTATGAATAAAAACTTTCGAGATCTTAAAGTAGGTTAGATTTGACTTGGCCAGTTTTGATTACATCAGTCATTTTATAAATAATTCAACATGCAACATTCTTTTAATTGTGATAAAAACTGGCCAAGTTAAATCTAGCCTACTTTAAGATCTCGACAGTTTTTAAATAACACCAATTGTTATAGGTATCCAATAAAGTTAATAAATACAGTTTAATTTTTATTCGTAATTTTATTTTGTTCCTATAAATAAATATTTGGATTTAGCATAGAACTTGGCACTCATTTATATCTCCATTATTTTTACGCTGAAGCCCATAACCAAGCATATTTTATTTATTGAACTTGGCTCCCCTTTTTTACATTTATGTTTTTGGTGGGATATAGTTTATGGATAGAGCTACCAACGCAACGATCAAGATTTCTGTACTTAGATAACTTTTATTATTGTCTCTGGTTTGGGAGTTGTAGGACAGTCGTAGTTTTTGATTTCTGTGATACATGTGCATCTGTTAGTGATGTTGTCCAAGATAATTGTATTGTAATAATATTATTTCAACACTACTTACGATTTTAACGGAAACTGCTTGGTGTGAAATATCAGAGGATTGAATTATTGAAATTTAAAAGGTAATAATTTGTATTACTATTTTAAAACATGTATAAGCAATGTCTAGCGCATACGCCATATTTGTTAACGTGAAGGACTGGTTTTCAGTTTCCAGTTTACTATGAAAAACTAATTCTTAATGTATCTTTACTCATAAAACAAAACTACGTGACTCGGCCGGAATTGGTGTACACATATCTATTAGTTAGAGACCGCTACTGTAACTAATAACTAATCTATTGGGCTTAGATATGTTTTCCAAATCAGCAGTAGATTCACTAGTATTTAATGACGATCCAAAAATGCAGATAGTTATAAAGTTTTGCGTTCATAATATTACAAGAAAGATTTACTAAAAAACAATATGGCCCATGTTATGTAAAGTCATCTTTTTGGCGTTGAAAGCTACACGGCATTGAAAGCTAAAAATATATTTTTGTATGGTTTTATCATCCCAGTTATGTTTCGATAGACACATTTTGAGTGTAATCGACGAATTTATTCGAAGAATTAATGTCCACCGTTTTAATGACTAAGCAGAACATAACACATTGGACAGACTGTTTTTAAGAGAGAAAATTGATACCGCACTGTCACTCTCTGCGGGGAACAGAGAGTGGGGTTGGGCTTACACCGACAAATGCGCGGTTCCAATATTTTACGATTCGTAATGTGTCAAAAATGATAATCCGTTTTTCTCCAACATACTACGAGTCGTTAATACCATTCCATAGTTTACTTTCCATAACAGCTGTCATCAGTCGTACGTCGGTCGTTTTTAGCTTACGCCTCGTATTTAAGATAGCTACCATACACAAATAACAGAATATAAAGTAAATAACAGAATATATTAGCCAATCGGATGCTAAGAATGTTTGATGCTAAGAATACGACATACGTCATGCTTGTGAACAGGTGCCACCTTTGGGGACTGGTCTGCTCCAGCTTATCTCTTAAAATAAAATAATACTTCATGCTTTTTTCACTCATCAAAATAAAACTATATGACTTGGTCCAAAGTGTTCTACACATAGCTATAAGTTAGATACTGCTACTGTAACTTATCTGCTGAGTTTCTTACCGGTGTCTTCTCGGTAGATATAGGTTCCGAACCGGAAGTAGAATCACTTTGCATTGTATTCAATAACGATTCAAAAGTGTTACATGTAACCTACTTGAATAAAGAAATATTTGAGTTTGAGTTTGAGTTTGAGTTTGTTGTCTCATGCGAGAAATTTGCTGAATTGAATTGAAAGTGGAACTCGTTGCCGGCTCATGTGTTTCCTCCTTCCTTTGACATGGATTCCTTCAAAA
Organism: Glyphodes pyloalis; assembly: GCA_037074685.1. Taxonomy (NCBI): domain Eukaryota; kingdom Metazoa; phylum Arthropoda; class Insecta; order Lepidoptera; family Crambidae; genus Glyphodes; species Glyphodes pyloalis. The sequence goes on along the minus strand of JAYKKO010000024.1, from coordinate 1,262,016 downwards.
GGAGCGTGAAGAAACATCTTGCGGGCCAGTATGGCGATGCTAATGGATAGGATATTTCAATATCAAATCCGTTGTCATCGCGATGTGGGTTCCTCTCTTGCTTACCATCAGGCTGGGAGGAGCCAATATACTGCGCTACTATAAAAAAAAATGCGTATGCCTAGATAAGAAAGATAAGAAGCTTTCCTATGAAAGCTTCTTTCTTATATCTATATATACCATATCGCATAAAACATTTACAGACTTTGGTTTTAGAATTATAGTAGTTAAAAGGTCTTACTGCTAAAAAGCTTTCAGACAATCTTCAGGTAAGAGGGAATAGTCGATGGATTTTTTGTGTTAATCGGATCATTTCTTTTCCTGCTCTGGCGCTGTTTATACTCAGTGGCGAAAGGTTTATTAATGGAGGTTTATGTTAAATTTGCTCCTCGACTGTTATTAATTTTAATGCTGAATGTGTTTATTTTTCCCGTATTTTCGAGACACGTTTTTTATCAATATATTTCAGTATTTTTACCTTAATAATCCATCATAAGTTTAAAAGTTGACACATAGCCTAGTGATGCCGGATAATCGACTATCGATTAATAGATATAATCGATTTAATCGTCATTCATATAATGTCTTCTTAGACATAACACATTCAAAATGAAACCATGAAAAAGTTATTTATACCATTCTTTTTATTCATAAAACGTGATAACTAAGTTTCTTGGTACCTACCTGAACTGTACCATCATGGCGATACTATCTAATAATAATTGTAAATTAATCGATTATATCGATAGTATCGCTTTCAACTTGATATCGATATAATCGATTATATCGATTATATTGTATTTGACTACAATAATCGATTATAATCGATTATATCTAATAAAAATAGGTATCGATATAATCGATTATATCGATAGTATCGACTATCGATTCTCATATCGATTATTAGATTATTTAGGCCTCTTTTGGAATAATCGATTATAATCGATTTACAATCGAATCGACGGCAACACTAACATAGCCGTAGCCAGGGGTAAAGGTGGTTTTATTTCTTTGGATTTGTAATTTTTTACCGGCTTTGATAAAGTTGATTGCTGAATTCGATCGTATGTTATTTTATTTGCGTTCGGCCATCCTCGCTCCTCTTCCAAACCATTCCGGGGTGAGATGACGGCTGCTTAGTACCAGTCATTCCACTGGTGATACTGTGGTGGGTCTTCAGTTTCCTCGGCATCACCATCAAGGCGATAAGGTCACACGCCATCACTTTTTTCACACGCCCACAAAAAAGGATCCGACCCTACAACCCATGAGCAGTATTAGGTAATACTACCACCACCAATTCTACTAATAGGCCAATCATTAATATTAAAGACCTTGCTTAACCAAGACACGCCATTATGCATTTATCGAGTCCAATTTTATGTTTCCGTTCCGATTATAACAGTGCTATTTCTTTTACTGTCCCTCATTTACGTTTCGGAAATCGAAAACGGATTCCTTTCGATTCCCGATTTCGTCTGAAACCTTTTTTTATTTATTTCAGAGTAAAAAAGTGTCACGTCTCTCTGTCCGCCCGTATGTCACAGCCACTTTATTCGGAAACTATAAGACCTATACTCTTGAAACTTGGTATGTAGATTTATTTTATGAACCGAATTAAGATTTAGCACAAAAATAAAAAAAATAATTGGCTCGACATACTTAACTGAAACTCAATTTTTTTTTATTTCTACGTGTGATGTATCCATGGATAGATTGGATAGCTCTTCAAAATTGATATTGAAGATGTTAGTCCGGTCACTTTTAAAATGAGAGAATGATAAAATTAAAAAAAATATATGATATGTACGTACATTACTGTGAAAAGTACCACCGAAAATTGGTTTGAACGAGATCTAGTAAGTCGTTTTTTTTTAATACGTCACAAATCGTAAGCCGCCATTTACCCTTAATTCAATCAACTCAAATATAAATAAAACTTTTACATTATGTTACTCGCTGCTACAGAACCCTTCATGGGCTAGTCCAACTCGCATTTGGCCGGTTTTTAGATCAATTTATAGCATGACCGCCTGTCGTGACGTCGCACTCGTAATATCCCCACTTTTTCCACATTTCTGATTCTTCCCCCCTATTGGACGCAGTGTGATATTATGTAGACTATCCAACACAAATAAAATCAGTAGTACGATCAAACAAACTCTTCAGATTTCTTTTTTTTTATATGACACTTCAAGATTGACCTCATCCCACCTAATGTTAAGTGGTAATGAGGTCCTAGCTTAAGGGCGACAAGTACAGCATAATAAAGCTGTTACTGGACTTGTTGCCCTTACCTTGAAGGCTTGGCCCCTGCTACTAATGCAGCACCCCCAAGGAGCCCTGGAAACCTCACTTACACACAGGAACACCACAACACAGAAGTGATTGTGATTTGGCTGCGGTCTTCTGTAAGGTGGAGGTATTTCACCAGTCGGGTTGCTCCAGTTCGAGCGATAAATCGCTATGCCCTACCTCTCTTAGCTTTCAAACATTTCTGCAACGAATGTACCACGGGCCAATAAGTATGTAGTTCAAAACATATTCGGCAGAGGGCACCGGATGCTAACAGGTTGATACAACATACAAATTCATCGCCTATATAACTTGTGGTTAGCTCAGTTAGAAGAGCAGCTCGCGCGATACGTGAAGGTCACGGGTTCGAGTCCCGCACCGCAAGGAGAGGTGAATTTTTTCTGTTTCTTTAAAATATTTTAAAAAGCGGTGTAAAGGACTTTAAAAATTGGCAAAATTTTCAGCTTTAATTAGTAATGATAATCATATACCGTAGTTTTAAGTTACGTCACTTTCATACTAAGAGTAAAATTTGTCTGTTGGCCCTTAGTCCATGGCAGCAACGAGATTTCCTGTGGTCTAATAAATACTAGTCGGCTGTACCGCCTATCTCGCGATTAGCAACCCGCAGTTAGCATAATGTAACTGTTACGGCTTTGGTACACATACGCCCATATTGGTCAGGCTTCCCATAGAACTGTGCTGTAGAGAAGTACATTTATTAGTCAATAGTCAAACTTCTTATTCACATAGATTACATCAATTAGGGCCTTAGGGTGTTTAGTGATTAATCAACACAGTGATTCCGCTAATGGCAAGTGTTTAGAGAGACGGTTAATCCCACCTGATGTTAAGTGGTAATGAATTACCTTAAGGGCGACAAGTACAGCATAAATTTGTTGCTGGACTTGTCGCCCTTACCTTGAAGGCTTAACCCCTGCTACTAATTTAACACCCCCAGGAGTTCTGAAAACCTTACTCATACGCAGGAACACAACAACAGCGAAGTGATTGTTATTTGGCTACAGTCTTCTGTAAGGTATTTCACCAGTCGGGCTGCTCCAGTTCGAGCGATAAATCGCTATGCCCTTGTAATAATATCTTCCCCGATTTCGGCCAAGCTATCCAATATTATTGGGATCAACCAATTACTCGGTAAGTGCCCGAACGTTTGCGCAACACACAAGTGCACTCCCTCCTCATTCACTCTCTAAATCCAATTGGACTGCAGACCGACACGACTGGAATAAGATTAGAGACAGGCTTGACCATTTATAAGTACTTCCGACACCATAGATCATTATAAACTTTAAGACTTTCGCGTCCCGCTTTAAACATTTAAAATAATTTAACGCGTCAAAATGCGACACCATTTTTATTTAGTAGTTAATACGAACTACTTACTGTCCGACATTTTGGTTAGGTTGCACCAACCGAGGTCAGAGCTGAGTCAGCTTGTGACCCGTTAACTTATTTTAACCATAGATCATTATTCATATTCAGACTTGTAGGAATACCTACGACAAAATGTCTTATCAAAACTGGAATATTTGGATGTATTTTTTTTTATTAGTAGCGCAGTATATTGGCACCTCCCAGCCTGATGGTAAGCAAGAATGGAATCCACATCGCGATGGCAACGGATTTGATACCGTAATATTCTATCCGATAGCATCGCCATACTGGTAAGCAAGATGTTTATTCACGCTATATGTATGATAATCTTTCACGCTAAAATTAGTGGAAAGATTTTGTTGAGACTTAGTAGGAAGAGAAATGACATAGCAGATTAGCATAAAGGAATATTTTGTCCGCGTTTCATATTGTTACGAGCTTCGCGTTCGTGACAATAAAAACAGCCGATAAAAATTACCAAAAGTCACACTTTAATTGAACGCCACTAATTACAACCTTAAAACGCACTAATTAAAACAACAATCGCTCCCAAGTCGCACTTCAAAATCGCTTTCGAAGTAATCACTTGTATCGCTAATTCAATACTGTCCCGGTCGCGGTCACTCCCGGCCTTTTATGTTGCCGCGGCCGTTCCCGAACCTTCCCACGCAGAAACATTCGCGCGCAGTCCGGCCTTGACCGAGCGTACGGCCATAGTTCTAGTAAGTTCTGGCGTACGCGTCTCGACTCTCTGAAGTCCCGCCTTTCCAAACTAGATGGCGCTGTTTACTAGGACACCATCGATCGTGGCGCGTAACAATATTAACAACGCAGTAATGGGCAAAAGCTACTTTTTTACATTACACACACACAACACCACATACATTGCTCTGATTATATGGTAAGTAGCTAAAGTACTTGTGTTACAGATTTCAAAAACAACGACAGTCACAGCACTCAGACTCGATATAATAAAGAAAAGTTCATTTTCCATATTGATCCGGCTGCCAATCGAACCCGAAACCTCAGAGATAGCGTTACGCCAAAGTGTGGCTCGCTCACCCCTCGGCTACAGAGGTCGTCAAATATAAAAGGCTGGTACTAGACATAATTTTACAAACATCTTAGGTTTATAGAACGTTTATTTCTCATAAGAACTTATACAATGTTCACTTAAAATGAGATTTGGAATATATTTACTTAATAATAATACATTTTATAACTTATGGGCTTAGTCTATGCAAATACTTATTATATTACAATATACGAAATTAGTTATAATCCTTAAACAAACAAGACGATACGTAACCTGTTTAATTATTCTTATGTTGGGGGTAGGTAGTTCTAGTACAAAAGTTGGCAAATGGAACATAAAAGGAATTGCCATGTAGGCGTATGGTACAAGTCAGATAATTTGAGCGTTTTTTTATTATAGTGATAATTGGACATAGGACTTTAGATTTTTTTTGTATATATTTATATTTTCACACTCTTTTATATTATTTGGCAAATTATTAAAAAGTTGTGCTCCCTCTGATATTATTGTTTTTTTTCCAATTTTTGTTCGTGTTTTAGCTAATTTTAGTTTGATTTTATTTCTAAGATTGTGTTTGTTTTCTTTTAGTTCTATATGTATATTCGATTGTATGTTATTTGAAATAATGTTTTTTATTAACAAGCATGTATTGTAGATATACAGTTGCTTTATGTTAAGAAGCTTTGATTTTTTATAAACTTCATTTGTAGATAATAAGAATGGATAGTGAAAGAGAACTTTAATTATTTTATTTTGCGTTCTTTGCAATCGTTTAATATTTGTAACTGCAGCTGTACCCCATATCTGTATCAGATACTCAAGCTGTGATTTAACCAGAGAATTGTAGATGATATAACGGATCCTACTTGGAATACAATTAGAGACTTTGCGTAATGCTCCTAATAGTGATGTTAACTTTGTTTTCACGTGCTCGATATGTGGTTTCCATGACAACTTATCGTCTATCATCAAACCCAAATATTTTTCCAGTTGTGTTTGTTGAAGTATATCACTGTTTATTGTAAGTGGTGTGACATTTGGTATAACTTTATTTTTGGTACAGAATATCATAAATGATGTTTTTGATGTGTTAACTGTAAGTAAATTATGCTTAAGCCAATTATTAATCATGTCAAGATCTGCTTGAGCATCGTTTATGATTTTATGTAAATTTTTGTCAAAATAAAATAAACATGTGTCATCTGCATATAGAGTTAAATCACCCGTTAATCCTATTGAACCTATGTTATTTACGTATATGAGAAACAATAATGGGCCTATAATTGATCCTTGTGGTATTCCATATGTTACATCCTTGACAGAGCTGACACAATTTTTAATTTTAACGACTTGCTTTCTGTTGGACAGGTAAGATGTAAACATTTGAAGAGCTGTATCCCTGACACCTATGTTTTGTAATTTTAGTAAAAGCTTTTGGTGGCTAACAGTGTCAAATGCCTTTTTCAAGTCGATAAAGATTCCTAGCACGAAGTTTTTTTTATCAATGTTAGTTTTGATTTTTGTAACCAGATCTATAGCCGCCGTTAATGTACTTGACTTTGAACGGAAGCCATATTGTTGATCGATAAGAAAGTCTTTATTAGTGAGGTACTTATTGAGTCTGTTGTACAGTATTCGTTCAAAGATTTTCGACATTACAGGTAGAACAGACACGGGCCTATAATTACCGGGATCTGATCGACTTCCACTTTTATATATAGGGCTTACTTTAGCTATTTTCAGGGAATCAGGAAATACACCGCGAGCCAAACATTCATTGATACACAGAGTAAGTTTACCTATAATATTTTCTTTTATGCATTTTATTGTTTTTGTGCTAATTCCATCCAAACCAGTGCTAGAATTAGCGTCTAAGTCGTCTATTATTTTGGAAACTTCATTATTATCACAAGGAGCAAGTTCATTTAGAATTGTTTTGTGAGTATATGTTTCATCGTACATAAATATGTTTCCATGGTTTAAATGATAAACACTGGGTATATTGTTTGCTAAATTAGCACCAATTGAAGAGAAAAAATCATTGAAAAGGTTACAGACTTCATCGCCGTCAGTGATCAGACCTGTGGGTGATTTTAGCTTTGGTATTTTGGTATTTTCTTTAACCTTGTTTAAACCTAGATTATTAATGATTTCCCACATCTTTTTTGGGTCACTATGACAGTTTTTAAATAATGATTGGTAATATATTTTTTTTGCAACTTTTATTTTATATTTCACTTCATTTTGTTCTTTGCGATATTTTTTTGCTATTGTATCATCATTAGGGTTAGTTTTTGTCAACTTCCATAGACTGTTCCGGATATTAATTGATTGTATGATATTTTTATTGATCCAGTCACTTTTGGGTAGATTTTCATACTTTATTTTGTTTATCTTATTAAGCTGTATTTGTTCCGATATAAGTTTTGCCAGTTCGTTGTAGTTATTGTTTTTATTCTCGTATTTAGCTGTACATATGTTTTTGGATAGGGTTTCGTAATTTATTGCTTGGTATTTTACTTTTTTATTTTGTTTAAGTCCTATGTCGCTGATTTCTAGATAGATGTGCTTATGATCTGAGAAAGATGATTCTATTAATGAAAAACTGAAAGAGTGATTATTTATATTAGAGCATACATGGTCAATAAGCGTGTTTGAAAAACTAGTCTGTCGTGTACCAAAGCGAGCATCTATAGAATTAATTATTTCGTAGCCATTCTCTTTGATTACATCTACATAGCGTTTTACATTAGAGTTTTTGCTTAGTAAGTCTAGGTTGAAGTCACCAAATATGATACACCTCTTTCGTTCTTCCAGTTGTTTTGAGTAGATGTCTAAGAAATTTTGAAAATTGCTGTCTCCTGGTTTATAGATAGCACCTATGCTCAGCGATAGTTTATCAATTTTCAGCCATAGGTAGTGGTTTCCATCTTCAAATAATTCTTCCGTGATTTCATGTTTTATACTGTCGAGGACGTAGATAGATACACCTCCACCTCTCTTTTTTTCCTCTTTTCCTTGTCTATTTTTACTGTCTTGTTTCTCATGTCTAAAATTGTATATATGTGTATAGTTTGGTAAGATGTAGGTTTCCGCTTCCTGTTCTGATTTTAGCCATGTTTCTGTAAAAATTAATATGTGTGTTGTTTTCGGTATTGATTTCAAGATGCATTTTAATTCGTCGAATTTACCTTCCGTGCATATGCTTCGTAGGTTAGCATAGAAGAAACGAAGTGACGATGGATGTAGCGGTAGGTTTTCGTAGTTATTTACTATGTGGTGGTTTATCCTGTTTATTTTCCCCGCATTGTCTGTTTTTAGTGTAGAATTTTCCTTTAGTTTTTTTTTTGAGTGGTAGATTTGTTTATAACGATTCTCGGTGTTCCTTTTATAAATTTTATAACTAGATCTTTTTCTCCATTTATTGTTCTTCTATCTAATTCTTCTTTCGCAGCTCGCCAATTGTGTTTTTGTTTTGGAGTTTGGTCAGCATACATCAGTATATTCTCTGGAAGATGATTTCTATTTCGCAGTAGAATTTTTGGTGTGGTAGTGTTATTGAAACAAAGCTTTAAAGGGCGGTCTTTATTTGGAATGTACTTACCCAAGCGTATAACTTTTACTGGTTCGGGACAAATGTCATATATAGAAGTAATTATCTTCTTTGACTCCTCAGTGTCATGAGTGCGTCTTACTTTAGGGTTTTTTTCAGCTATTTCTGATATTCCAACTAAAATTATGTTTTTTTCACGCTCACAGCGATCACGAATTTCATGAATCAATTCATCATTAGTGATGTCAGCTGTTGGTGAATACTTTGTGTCCATTTCCAAATTCAATTTTGATAGTTTAGCTTCTATATCTTCGATTCTCTTATTAGTCTTCGAATTTTGTAATTTTATTTTTCTCATATCAGTATCGGTGAGATCCAATCGCTGTATGGAATTTTCAGTGGCTAACTTGATAGTTCTGATTTCGCTTTTTATTTCGACAATTTCGTCTCGGATGGTTTCTAAATTTTCAGATTGTTTTTTACCAAAAGCTTCCAAAAATGACATCATTTCATTGCGAAAATCATTAAATTCCCTTTTAAAATCCTGATCTTCCGTTCGCATTTTACGCTTTCTAAAGTTAACATTTAGGATGGTATCATCATCATATGTAGATAAGTTGGGTACAGAACCGCTTACACTCTCGCTACCGCTTATTGACTTGGACGGTGGAGACCTCCGTACACTCATTTTGTGCGGTACTCACGTGACTTACTTGTGAGGCGACGATAGCTCTGCGCGTATGAGTGCGAGCGGGACGTAAAATGTGATGCGATCTTCTTTACCCAAGGTGTAGTGCGGGGCTGTGTATACGCCGGGCACGGAACTCGGCGACAAGATGACACAAACCACTATTATGTTTACACTGAGATTTCAACTCTAGTACATTAAAAACACGGAACTAATTTGCTCTGTCAGTTTATTTAAATTTTATTAAAAATTTGTGTACACGTCTGCTTGCGACCAATGCCCATCGTCTATTTCTTCTTCAGAATTCGACGCCAAAAAAATTGCCGCTAAGAACATATAAGATATATATGACACTTTTTTCCTTCGACCTTCTTCAGAGGGCAATAAAAGTCACATATAAAGGCATCTTCTTTTATCTGTGCGCAAAGAAACATACAATTCGGCTTTATGCCGGCAGATGCCGATCGGCACGCTTTTATTATGCACTGTGTAAACTTACGCCGACCCAAGACCTCTGATTTACTGAATCTTTGAAGGGTTTTATTAGTTATTTATTTAGGTCGTTTACACGGCCTGTTTGGACTATAGAAAGGAAAATTTATACCTTAAAGACGTAGAACACAGCCATTAGTAAACAAAACAAATTAAGATTGGGAGACAGAAAAAGAAAAAAAAACCAAAAAAATAATTAAAATGAATGTAAAAAATCGGCGTTCTTCGGCAACCGGGCAGACAATGGAAAATTCGATGTGGAAAATAAATACATATGTTTATCTGTCTATGTATTTTAATATCTTTTTACATAATTTTCATATTATCCTTTCGGCCATTTTTTATTTTTCTGTCACTGCAGGACGACATTTAGAAAGAAAGAAAGAAAAAAACATATTTATTAGGTACTGTTCGTATATAATTTATAAGCACTTAAGTTTGTGCAGATGTCCCGCTCCGGGATGATGACTTAATACGTTGGTTTGGCAGACTAAATGTAAACAAAACACGTTCTGCTCTCTTTTGACTGATACAAGAGTCAATAATTCAAACTTGTATACCAACTTACCATACGCCACTTGACCCACTTGAACTTCAGCCGCAAAAAATGACACGGAGCAGAGTGGCCGGCCTATATGGCGATTCTAACGGATAAGATATTACGGTATCAAATCCGTTGTCGTCGCGATGTGAGTCCCTCTCTTGCTTACCATTAGGCTGAGAGGAGCCAACATATTGTGCTTCTATAAAAAAAATGTACTATTTTTATATTCGTAACCTTATATTGGTAACGTACAGTGTAAACGCCACAACAGCAACAACTTACATAATTCCGATGTGACGATCTAACATTTTTCGAGTACAATTTGTTTGATGAATAACTTATACATTACTCCGTTAATGGGCCGGCTGAGAGGCAACCCAGTTTCTGGACACGCAACCTATTACGAAACAGGGCTGAATTATTAATCACGATTTATGTTTGACGTCGAGACTACCGTTTTGGGGTGGAGTGGTAAATATTTAGCGGTGTGTAAGTTACCCTCTTTTTAAGGAAATCTTTTTTTCTAGCTTTGATTTAACTCTGTTAATAAAAAAAAAAAATAATGTTTATTTTTCAGACATCTAAGATCCATATCGCGTAGTAAATTAACTTAATAACAATGTTAGTACTTAATTACTAAAAGTGACCTCGTTAGCCTGCTGGCTAGTTGTGCGACTAGTGGACAGTCCCCACTGTCAGCGATAACCTTCAGAACATTGTTTCGGCTGCCGCACACTCGCCTTAAAAGTGATCCGGGTTTTTTACGCAGTATGGTCGGGAAACTGTCAACCCCTGCATATGTTAATGCTTCGTTTTTTTAGACTTAGTGCAATTCGATATTATTTAGCTGAGTTTGATAAAAAATATCTCAGATTTGTAAATTCAAAATTTGAAAAGAAATACAAAACCTAGGTATCACAAAACTTGCCACCCTTACCTTTAAGGCTTGCCCCCTGGTACTAATGAAGCAGCCCCCAGGAGTTCTGGACACCTTTCTCACACGCAGGAAAACAACAATACAGAAGTGAATGTTATTTGGCTGCGGTCTTCTGTAAGGTACAGGAATTTCACCAGTCGGGCTGCTCCAGTTCGAGCTATAAATCGCTATGCCCTACCTCTCTTAAGATGTTGTGGCAAGATTTAAATTCGAAAAAAGTACCTACAGCTAGTATCCACTACCAAAAATTCTTGAAAATAGTTTTATGCAACCCCTTTCCTTTGGCCCGAATTACTGTGCCATAGTTAAAAGTACAAAAAACGAGTTACTGATAAGCTGCAAATGCAGCTCCTAGCTACAACGTATTTAAAGAATCGCTTCTTTTCCACATTTTTCCGCAGCGTGATAGTCTACGTTCAGCTCAGGTCAGCGGTCAAGAGTGAATAGAATAGCGGGCCCTGAACGCTGCACGATCGCTATCTTAGACGTTTGGTTTGTTACGACTAGTGGCACAGTATAAGGATGGACAGTTTGGCATGTAGCATAAACTTTTTGTAAAAACAGCAAGGAACGTTAATGCACTACGATAGGGTAATTAAATCATATTTGAAACATTTTCAAGGTTTTTTTTTTGTTTTCTTAAAACCAATGTGAGAGTTTGCTCATGTGGTTAACATGTACGAAAATAGGACGTTTATCTTTTCAACTGTTAGTTTTGTTTCAACTTTTTTTTTATTCTGTAAACTTATACTCAAAGATAGAACAAAAAAAAAAATTGAATCTAATACAAATTATAGGATTTTTTCAAATTTCAATGTAATACAAATTTTTAAACATTGGTATTATTTTCATATGTTCTGAGTAAAATATAAATTAATTTTGATTTAAACATGAAACGCTTTTGTTTTTGACACTGAAAGTAAATGATTTGTGATTTAATGTTTTATTAAACATAATTGTTTTTCGTGATTTAAAGTAAGAATTGAAAGGAAATTTTGGAATCTTAATCTACTGATATTGATTACACTGTGTCAGTGTTATCTCCAGCGGAGTGTTGCTAAGCTCTCGAGACACGTAGGTATCTCACTCGTATTACTAAAACTGTACTGAATTATTAAAGACTACAGCTTTTGTGGAACTGAGTAAATATTTACGAAACGGATACACAGAATGTTTTTGTTATTTTTGCTTAGGAGTTCTTTTGAATTTACTGAAAAACATTTGTTTGGTTATGCTAACATTGGGATTTTTATTGAAGAGTGTATTCTGAAAATATGACTAAGTCGAGCTAAGAATGAAGTTTAATATAGGTAATATAAAATAAAATATTTCGAGTAATCATTAGAGCTTCTAGCAAACGCTAATATTAGCGCGACTTCGCGTGCGATCCCGGTATTATTTAATTTTTTCTTACAGTAAAAATTAATAAAATAAATATTTTGTACAGTCATTCCAAAGTTATGTGCGATATTTTTTGTAATAGCTTTTTTTATCATAATCGGAACAAACTAACTAGTGTGTTATTTAAACAAATTCAAACTAACAATGAATTGCATTACACAGCCCTTGCACAACACAGCTTGCAAATTATGCCTGCAACGTAACCGCCTGTCACAGCTAAACACCCCGTATATACCGAGCCATTTTATGTCGCACTTCCCCGACATAAAGATTAAAATGCTTTGTTATCAAAATGTGTCACGATGACGTATCTATCAGGACTCCCTCAAATGTTTTTCCACTTTACCACATTATTTTAGAGCTTAAAATTGAATGGTTATACTGCTGTTGTTATCAGTTTAAACGGGAACTCCAGCAAGCCATGTTAAATTGTACGGCATTAAGATAGGGTTTATATTGGAATGGAGGTAGTTGGTGCATGTTGTCATTTGGAATATACAGGGTGTAAGTGGCTGCACAAGTTATAGAATGTTTTCCGGGCTGACTTGAGTCGGAAATTAATAACAGAATGGAACGGGACTTAGATCATAAAAACAATTGGAGAGAGCACAAATTAGAACACTAGTCAAATTCAACATCACGTGTTCCTTGAAACAGTTATCAATTAATTGATTTTGTATGAATCATACAAAATCAATTGTATGATTCATACAAAATTGATCACTTTATACAAAAAAGTTAATCAACTTTTTTGTATAAAGTGTAATACTTCTGTATATATGCGTGTATATTTTAATAACATTTTACTTAAAATAGTCTGTTTACAGACTCATGACTTATATGACGACCTCCGTAGCCGAGAAGCGAGTGAGTTGGACTTTGGCGTCGCGCCATCTCTGAGGCCCCGGGTTCGATCCCCGGTCGAGTCAATTTGGGAAACGAACGAATAGTGTCTCGGGTCTGGGTGTTGCGGTACCGTCATTGTTTCTGATTTCAGTGACACAAGTGCTTAAGCTACTTACCGTAGAATCAGAACAATGTATGTGAACAATAATGTGTTGTCCAATATTTTTACCATACATTATTATTTTTCCTAATAAGCAACTATTATTTCTGATTGAGGTATTATTTTTGATACTGGTGAATAAATATACTGGTGAATAGGTATACACAAAAGTAGACGTAGATTATTTGAACTCTATGATTTAAAAGCAAATTCAAATGACGCTTCAATAGTAGAATATGTTAGAAAATATTCGAAATTGTTCAAGAAGGTTTGTGCGATAGCTAAATCTAATTTTCTCAGGGACAAAATAATAAAGGCTACTAATAAAAGTAAAGTAACATGGCAAATAATTAACAAAGAGACTTGTAAAAACAAGATACATACAAACAAGCTCTCTCTTAGAATAAATGACAGTATTCTTGAAAAAGATGCTGAAATAGCAAACGCTTTTGAATCTTTTTTTTCTAATATTCCAGTCACAACAACTAGCGTTTTATCCTCAAGTCCATATATTGCCGAATCCCTGCTCCAATCACATGTGGATGAGTGCATAACTCCCTTCAACTTTGATTATATTGATTATAGGACAATTTTGAAAGCATTCAGGGAGCTTAATGTGAAAAAATCTGAGGATTTGTGGGGTCTTTCAGTAGAAGTACTGAAAAACATCATACATTCTATTGCACCTCAATTGGCTTTTATATTTAATAAATGTATCGATGAAGGTCAGTTTCCAAATTTAATGAAGATCAGTAAAATTATACCTTTATTTAAAAACGGGGATAAAAGTGACCCATCGAATTTTAGACCCATATCCATTTTACCTGCATTTAGTAAAATATTTGAAAAAATTATATTTAATCAGATACTCTCTCATTTTTCAGTTAACAGGTTATTCCATAAAAATCAATATGGGTTTACTAAAGGCAAATCCACAACTGATGCAGGAGTGGCTCTCATTAAGCATGTGTTTGATGCATGGGATAATAAGCAGGATGTTGTAGGTGTTTTTTGTGATCTATCAAAAGCGTTTGATTGTGTGGATCATAAAACAATGGAATTGAAGCTGCGGCATTATGGTGTTTTGAACAAATCACTTAGTCTTATTCAATCCTATCTATCTGACCGAACTCAAAAAGTCAGCGTGAACGGATCAAACTCTTCTGGCGCTCCTTTATTCATGGGAGTGCCCCAGGGTTCGATATTGGGACCATTACTATTTTTAATTTATATCAATGACCTGCCCTTTTTCACAAAAGACTTATGTGAGATAGTATTATTTGCTGATGATACATCTCTCATTTTCAAAACGGATAGACAGTGTGACAATGTTGATGTAATTAATCATGCCCTTAATAAAATACTTCATTGGTTTACATCTAATAACCTTGTGCTTAATGCCAAGAAAACAAAATGTATAAAGTTTACAATGCCTAATGTAAGGCAGGTCAATACCATAATAAAAATGAATGATGAACACATTGAACTTATTAACTCCACAATATTTCTTGGCATAACTTTAGACTCAAAATTACAGTGGTCACCCCACATATCGAACCTGGCTGGAAGACTGAGTTCGGCTGCTTATGCGGTCAGAAAGATAAGGTATTTAACAGATGTGGAAACAGCGAGATTGGTTTATTTTAGCTATTTTCACAGCGTTATGTCATATGGCCTGCTGTTATGGGGATCTGCGGCCGATATTCAAACTATCTTTGTATTACAAAAGAGGGCCATCCGAGCCATTTACAAGCTAGGACCGCGTGACTCGCTGAAAGAATTATTTAAGGAAATTAACATCTTAACAGTCGCCTCTCAATACATTCTCGACTGTTTAATGCATGTATACAAAAACTTGCATACATTTCCTAAAAAATCAGACAATCATAGCATTAACACCAGAAATAAAAACAAGCTTGCTGTTCCTAAGCGTAGACTACATAAAATAGGTAATTCATTTGTTGCTTTAAGTATAAAAATGTTTAATAAACTCCCTCAAGTTATTGTTGAGTTACCTTTATACAAATTTAAGACATTTGTCAAACGTTGTCTTTTGAAAAAAGGCTACTACAAAGTAGAAGAGTATTTGAATGACAAGAACGTGTGGATCACTACCTAGTCTGCTCGCCTGTACTTGCGTGTTTTATATTATTTTTAAAAATATAGTATGACACATTTTCTCAATCAATGTCAGTATTGGGCCCGTTGACGCATGTAAGTCCTACACAGTTAATTTGATTTAATTTACAAATACTTTTGTTTTATTTTTTTTTTTTTTTTTTTCAATAATTTATTTTTAATTTTTATTTTACAATTAACAAACTAACTGTGTGTCTTAGTGCAAAATTAGTAATAAGTGTAGCTTTCATTTGTAAAAAAAAACTACTGAGTTTCTTGCCGGTATCTTCTCTTTAGTTATAGGTTCCGAACCGGAGGTAGCTTCATTTGCTTTATATAAAGACTATTCATAAGTATTACTAATGTAATCTATGTGAATAAAAAAGATTGACTTTGACTTTGACTTTGACTTTGACAAAAGAATGTACTTTAAATAAGTACAAGTAAAAAAACAAGATCGGTATTGACTAAGCAATCTCCATTTTAATCTCTAATCCAGTGCTATTAATGTTCCAAGTACACAACAGGAAGAAATGAGGCAGCATGTGGCGAACAATTGAAGATTAATCTGAGGTTTCTGCTGCAGTTAGAAAATGGAAAACTAATTGTTTTCAAGAAAAAATGTATTTATAAACCCAGTTACATATTCCTTTACGAGTAATCCTAATTAGTGATGTGCCGGATCGCTAAAAATGTATATCCGCGGATACGGATCTCAACACGGATATTTAGTGCCAAGATCCGCGGATACGGATACGGATACGGATCTTTATTTTCTTATTTGATTAGTGTCAGCGCTCGCGACCTTGAAACGATAGCTGACGGTACGCTCGCCGCAACGCCACGCAGGACATGTTTTGACTTGCATTGCGCGGGTAGTATTTATTGTTTTGGTTACGGTTTAGTGTGCCACTGTGGCGCGCTCATAACGGTTGTGTATTGTTTTGATACCAATTATAAATAATGTCTACTAAGAAGTTTTCCAGTGCAATTTGGATATATTTCGTGTTAGTAAATGATGAATCTGCGAAGTGCAAAATTTGTGATGGAAAATATTTCCGTAAGGGTAAAGGCACGACTTCTTTAAAAAATCATTTACAACGAAAACATTCCGAAGAATATGATTTGTTTTTGAAAGAAGACGCTGCTAAGAAGAGTTCCGATGAACTACCACGGCCGGGAACATCTTTAAAAAGTAGATTTCAATTTTAGTTTTTTCATTGTCATAAAATGACGTTAAAACTTGATATAATATTGATCTCATTAAAATTATATAAGAAAAAAATACTTATATTTTAGTTATTTCATTATCATAAAAGTGATGTTAACTTGCTCTCTCATTATAAAGATCTATCTATCTCAATGTTTGCAATATAAAAGTAAATT
Source organism: Glyphodes pyloalis (assembly GCA_037074685.1). Taxonomy (NCBI): domain Eukaryota; kingdom Metazoa; phylum Arthropoda; class Insecta; order Lepidoptera; family Crambidae; genus Glyphodes; species Glyphodes pyloalis. Next base: position 1,245,126 of record JAYKKO010000024.1, on the reverse strand, counting down.
ACCAAATATTCGATTTAATTAAATAAAAATAGTCTGAATGGAATTTATTAGTTTTTTAATTCTACCTAATCACCTGAAAAGATCCGTAAAATATCCGCTCGAAAAGTAACGGACACAGATACGGATACGGATTTCTTTTTTACCTCGGATATCCGCGAATACGGATACGGATACGGATATCCGGAACATCACTAATCCTAATTACAAAGAAGTCAGCAAAATAAAAATGTAATCTAATTCATGGAATGCTTAATATATCAAAATGAACGCCTAATCAGTTTCGCTTTGATGGGCTGTCGGTTTCAGTACCAAATATTTTATTTATTTACTTAAAAAAAGATATGTATTTATTTAAAAAATACAAAAGGCACACTTAATGCTAGGAGCATTCTCTACCAGTCAACAGTTGTTTCATGCAACTTCATCATCTTTATTCAAGTGATTACTTATAATACTTTTGATTTTGACTAATCTTCTTAATAAGGATCTTCTATAGGTACTATAGGTTCGAAACTAATATCTATAAAGAAGATACCAATAAAATCTCAGTAGATTAGTAACAGTAGCAGTTTTTAACTAACCAAGTCATAAAAATTAACAAACAATGTCGGGTTTGGTTCCCTGGTAGTTCTGAACAATTCTGTATTAAATTTAAAAAAATATAATGCATCGCGCCCATCTAGCAAACTATAAAATGACTAGCTTTTGACGTCCGAAGCTGATGTAAATAAAAGTGAATTTTATATAAAAGGCTCTTATGTTCCATATTCTACAACAAAATTATGGCTAAGCGATTGTCGCTCGTAGATAACAGACCTTAGCCTTTCTTGGCTGAGTCGCACTCCGAATCACATCGTAGCGTTTGTCGTAGTATAGTAGAACAAAACTCGTAGCAGTTAACTACGCTGCATTCGTAGCACAGAAACGATCAAACGATGCACTTCTAATTTGTTAATAACTGTTGCTGTAATTATATTAACGTTATTTCTGAATTTATTTAACTAAGTAGAATTTTTATTGTATGAAATTAAATGTATTTTTTTTGTACTGTGCCGCTTTAGTGTACTTTAAATATTTGAAAGGAACAGAAAAAAATCTAATATAATAAACGCGAAAGTTTGTACAAATGTATGGATATTTGGAAATCAACTGAATGGAGAAAATTTGGTAAAAAGATGAGAGATGAGATTAACACAAAGAACTATTTAATGAGTTTGAATGTTTAGTTGTCTGTGTGTGCTGGGATGACCAGATCTGTCGTTTGGATTTCGGGATACAAGGGTAAACCTTAGTGATTGGTGTGGTCGTCTGGCCCATTTATTTATTATTTATTATGTGGTCAAGGTCCTACCTAACCTTACACATTTTACCTAATCCAATATACAAACCTGTGGATAGAGCGAGGCACTCCCATCACAAGTGTCTTTCAAAGTCAAAGTCAAAGTCAATTCATTTATTCATGTAGGTTACAAGTAACACTTATGCATCGTCAGAATGAATACAAACCAAAATTGAAGCTATAGCCGGTTCGGAACCTAATCCTACCGAGAAGAATCCGGCAAGAAACTCAGTAGTTATCCTAATTTTTACAATGCTTAGAGCTAGAGAACTTAAAACTATGGTGTGCGAGCGAACAGACAATCATGTCCATATATGTTTATCGTTTAAATATTCATCAAGTTTATAGTATCCTTTTCGCATTAAACATGATTTAATATGGATCTTAAATCTATGCATAGGTAAGTCAACAATACATTGCGGTAACTTGTTGAATATTTTTATACTTAATCCCACGAATGTTCTACTGGTTTTACGAAGCCTATGGTTTGAAATAGCGAGCTTATGTTTATTTCTTGTGTTAAAATTATGTGTGTCGGATTTCTTATAGAACAAATGAAGATTTTTACGTACATACATGATGCAATCAAAGATGAATTGGGAGGCTACAGTTAAAATATTTATTTCTTTAAATAATTCTTTAAGTGAATCACGCGATCTAAGGCCGTATAGATCGAATAGCTCTCTTCTGTAATACATATGTAGTTTGTATGTCAGAAGCTGAGCCCCACAGCAATAGACCGTATGACATTAAACTATGAAAATAGCTGAAATAAACTAGTCTCGCCGTTTCAACATCAGTAAGATGCCTAATTTTTCTAACTGCATATGCGGCAGAAGTCTTCCTGCCAGAGCACATATATGAGGACCCCATTGTAGCCTGGAATCTATAGTGAGTCCTAAAAAAGTTGTTGTATTTATGACTTGGATTTGTTCATTATTCATAACTATATCAGTTTTTATTTGCCTTACATTTGGCATTGTAAATTTAATGCATTTAGTCTTTTTTGCATTGAGGACGAGGTTATTTGTAGTAAACCAATGCAAAACTTGTGAGAGCGTATTATTTACATCGTCATAGGATTGCTTATGCCTGTCAACTTTGAAAATCAGAGATGTATCATCTGCAAACAACACAATCTCACATAGACTTTTGGCAAAGTGAGGAAGATCATTTATATAAATCAAAAAGAGGAAAGGTCCTAATATAGAACCCTGGGGCACTCCCATGACTAGTGGTGCGCCCGAAGAAATGATTCCGTTAACATTAACTTTTTGTATTCTGCCAGTTAAATAAGATTGGATTAATGATATTGCAGAACTTGAGACACCGTAATGTTGCAATTTCAAAAGCAAGGTTTCATGATTGACACAATCAAACGCCTTTGACAAGTCGCAGAAAATACCAATGACATCCTGCTTTCTCTCCCACGCATCCAATATATGTTTGACGAGTGCCACTCCGGCATCAGTGGTCGATCTACCTTTGGAGAAGCCAAATTGTTTGTTGTGTAGTAGATCGTTTTCATTAAAATGTGTTATTAATTGATTGTATATAATTTTCTCAAAGATTTTACTGAGTGCTGGTAGTATGGAGATGGGTCGAAAGTTAGAAGGGTCACTTTTTACCCCTGACTTAAAAAGGGGAATGATTTTACTAAATTTCATTAGATTGGGAAACTGACCCAGATCTATACACTTATTAAATATGTAAGCTAGATGAGGGGCAATAGTAGTAATAATACTTTTTATTATCTCTAAAGAAATCCCCCATAAATCCTCAGTCTTTTTAATGTTTAAGTCTTTGAATGTTTTAACAATTTCATGATGATTAATGTGAGTAAAGCTGAAGGAGGTTAGACATTCACATACATTAGACTGGAGGAGAGATTGAGCAAGATGCGGGCTAGAATTTATTCCACTAGTAGTAACTGTAGGAATTTTCGAGATATATGTTTCAAATGCATTGGCCACTTCATTGTCAGAATCAATTGTATTTTCGTTAATTTTAAGAGAGAACTTGTTTTCTCGTGTTTTATTTTTACAAGTCTCTTTGTTAATAATGTTCCAAGTGGCCTTTATTTTATTAGTCGATTTCTTAATTTTTTCTTTAAAAAAATTTGATTTGGCTATTGCGCAAACCTTTTTAAAAAGTTTTGAATACATTTTAATATATTCTATTATATTAATATCGGTACTGTTGTGTTTAATATCATATAATTCAAAAAGTCTTCTTCGACTTTTATAAATACCTTTCGTCGCCCAATCACTAAGTTTGATTTTAGGATTGTCTATTTTAATAACTTTCTTAGGAAAATGTGAATTAAATTGGTCTATAATTGTATCGAATAATGTTTTGTACAACTGGTCAATGTTGTTGTATATTATTGGACTAAGGGAAATTTCATCACGAATATGTTTCACAAACTTCTCAACGCGACTCGTACTGATTGGTCTGCAAGTAAACCTTGAAGAAGCTAAGGTATGATGATGCTCAAGCACTGCTTTTTGCCTGCTGTGGTCCGAGCTTACAAAATTTATTATTGATTTTTCCAATGATTTACAGTTGCAAAATATATTATCTAAGCAGGTAGCTGACGTGGGCGTTACTCGAGTTGGTTCAGCAAAAAGGTGATTTAGGTCAAAAGACTTAAATAAGTTTAAGAACCTAACCGAGTATTGTGAATTTTTATCTAAAATATTAATATTAAAATCCCCACATACAACTACTTTTTTATTGCTTTTACACACTTTTCTCAGAACCTCTTCCATGGTAGACTCAAATACAGTAAAGTCACTGGAAGGAGGTCTGTATACACAGACTATGATATGTTGCTCAAGCTCTGCACACGAAAGTTCAATAGTGCGCTCAATAGAGAGTGATACAATATCTTTACGATTTTTTGATGTTAACGATTTATTTAGTAAAATTAGCGACCCACCTCTAACAGCATTCACCCTAGTGAACGAACTAATGAGCTCAAAGTTATCAATATTAATTAATAATTCATATTGTCGAAACCAGTGTTCAGTAATACACAACACATGAATATTGAATTCATTTAAAAATAGTTTTAACTCTAGTTCCTTGCCAGTAAAGCCCTGAATATTTTGGTGTATGATATTTAAATAATTAGATTTTCTAGTTGTCAAAATTAATTTGCTAGAGTTATCCTCTATTGTCTTATGGTATAATTTAAATTATTTGGAACAACTTCCAAAGTCTCATTTATAATGTCATGATTCTGCTCAATAGAAGCAGCCTGAGTAGCCAATTTCTTGGCTGAAATTTTAATAAAATATGATAGCGACATTGCTATCTGTCTCTTATAAAATTTAGAAAGATAAAAGTTATCTTTTGTCGAATAAAAACTTGAATTAAATGTCAATTTATTTGTAATATTAAATGTCATATTATTAATATCAATCATATGAAATTTTTCTGAATAATTATTATTACATGTCAATGTGCTCATCATTGTATTAATTTTATACCTAAGGTCATTTTCTCTCTGTGACAAACACTTACTATATGGAAGTGTAAACAATACAATTTGATTTAAATTCAATGCATTAAGACACTCAAAACATTGAATAAAATCCCTTTTGTTTACATTTCCTCTATTGGCAATCAATAATATCAGAATAGTCTTTTCTGAGAAGTTATATTTACAAATTCTTTTTACAATTTCATTATATGGCAAATTTGGTAAACAATAATTTGAGACAGGTTGTCCCAGATATGTACTCATCAATAGGCCCATATCTTTACCCAACTCATCACTAAACATAACAAAGTTGCAAGTACTTACTCTTTTTGATGACTGAGTGAGGAAACTGTTGGAATTACCTGTATTGGATAAGGGTGTTAAGTTATTACATGTGCTTGACAGTGATGAGTCACATACCAACCGAGAACTGTTTAAATTATATGAATTTTCACAGTTTTTATCAGCCGTCATTGATGTTTCTAGTAGACTCTTCAAAGCAAGCATGTGTTCCTCACTCTCCTTCTTGGAACTTATATACCTACTAGTCATATTGTCCAAGGAAACTTTTAACATTTGTATTTTATTTTCTAATTCTAGTAAATTACTGTCATAGGTTTTGATGTTATTATTTATTGTTAAAGAACATAAATCTAATTCATCACCTAAACGACGCCTTTCATTAATACATTTAGTTCTATTACATGAACACTTTGTTTCTTAATTAATTTTTTAGTTTTATTAATGTACCTATTAATTTTAATGTATTTTTTTAGCTTATTCCTACTACATTTGACAATTCCCGCTGAAGGTACAGAACACAGGGTATCCTCCCGTGTCAGGTCTACAGTCTCAAGATCCGTTGGGTTCATGTCAGGTGTATCAGGAACAAGATTGGGCACACTACCTATAAGTTCCTCAAATAGACATAAGGTCTGGGATGCCGCAACCTCCTGCTTCTCATTTTGTAAGTCATTTATGCAGTCGTGAGCCTCTTGTAGTTCATGCTCCAGTAATGTGACGCGTCTTAAGTTTTGCACGTACTCCTGGCTGCACTCACCAAACCCATCAACAATTGATTGTAGATTGTCCCGTTCCTCGATAATCGACATATGTTGCAAATGTAAATCAGCCAAATTCTTTTTCAACTCACGACTCTTCTCCAACACTTCCAACAGTTCCCTCTCATTGTCCTCTCTTTCCCTAACCAATTGTGTAACTTCCTCCTTGGTGGCCTTCAATTCCTTCAAAGCCAGGTCGAGTCTAGACTCTGCCTGACGAGCAGAGGTGAGTCCAGACCCTCCCTGGCGAGCCAAAGCCTTGCTACGGGTCAGCATATTGAAATGTTCAAGTGTAACTAGCAAAATACGCGTAGATGTATTATAGTTCCAAGAAGTTGTTTACACAATTAGAAGTAACTTAAATGTCACTTCAGCGCGTAAATAAGGATATAAATAAGTTTTTAGAATCCAAAAGAGATCCAAAACAATGATCTTACAAATTCGAATCATGAACTGTCATCCACTCCGTAATTGTTGTTTCACAAACACTTTAAAAACTTAGATTACACCACAGATTTTTAACTTTATACAATAAACTTAGATTAATTGTTTGATTAGTGATGATTTAACTGGCCTTATTGTGATTTTAGTATTAAAAATAGAATTTAAAAATCGGGACAAACTGAATCAGATGTTACTCGATGTGTTGCCACAGAAAAAAAAAAAAAACAAAAAAAAAAAAACTTTATGACTACTTACCGGGAGGCCCCGGCAATAATAATGTAATGGATTTTTTGGAAATAAAGTTATTTTTATTTTATTTATTAAGTTTGGAGCCAGTAATGGTCTTCCTCCTAAATCCCCTCCCCCCCCCCTCCCTACTCTGGCTGGGCAAAAGCATTAAGTTCTCAAGGCAAAATCGCCGATAACAGTCGGTGTCCACTCCAGACCTTTGATGCTTCCATTATGGCCGCCGCTTCACAGGCGCTTCCGGAAGCCACGTATGGAGGAGCCCTTCCGGCGAAGGCTTTTTGCCGATCTGGGCAAAGAACTTGGAACTACAGATGGTTTGTATATGGTCCTGATAATTTTCCTATTTGTATTGATGTAAAAACTAATTTATAATTAACTAGCTGTGCCCGCGACTTCGTTCGCGTAGACTGCATCCTTTCATGGTCGGTTTTACCCCTTTCTCCCCTAATATTCGAAACAAAAAGTAGTCTATATTTTAATCAAAGTTTTGAGCTATATTTGTGCCAAATTTCATATCTCTAACTTCAAAAATAAACATTTTTCGATATAAACTTTCAAAGGTGGTATTACCCCCATCCCCCCCTTATTTTTTAATAAAATGTAGCCTATGTCCGTTCGTGAGATTCAACGTATACCTATACCAAATTTCATCAAAATCGGTTGAGAGGTTTAAGTAGGAAAGCGTAACAGACACACAGACAGACAGACAGAGTTACTTTCGCATTTATAATATTAGTAGGGATATCTAGAACTACAGAAGGTATGTATGCGGTCGTGGTAATTAACTGCCTTTTTGTAATGATATAAAAAAGTTATAAAGAAACACCAGAATACGCAACTCCGGGTCCTATGAATTTTGCTTGAAGTCGATTCACTGTTCACTTTCCAAAGTTTTCATAGTATATATTTATATGTACTGAACAATTATAAAAGGAACACGTTAAAACAGTAAACAAAACAAAAATATATTGGATTGGGACACGAGTGTACAATCAAATATTTGTTTATTCAAGTAGGTTACATGTAACACTTTGAATCGACATTGAATACAATTATTGCATATGCATAAGGATCGTGACGTGCTGTTGATCGTACTGTTACGCGCCACGATTGATGTTCGATAACCTAGCGCCATCTAGTTTCGAATGGTGGAACTAATAAAGTAGAGATTTCCATGACAGAACTCACTAGAAAGTACTCGAACATTCTGGTAGTTTCTACAATAGAATGTTCTAGAACTATGGTCGGTCGGGGCCGGCCTGTGCGCAAACATTCTGGATGTTTCTATGATGTAAGGTTCGGGAACAATCTGCGGCACTATAAAAGGCCGGGCCTGGCCGCGATGTAATCCAAGTTATCATTTGCAGTTAGAAATTATTTGTTATGGCTTGTAGTTGACCACCTTGTCGCTTTTGACCGTATGTCACTAAAATAAATTAAAACAGTTCGATGCCTCCCCTCTGTATTTGAGAGTCTTTGCTGTTCCGTGATTCGTCGAAGGCGGAAGCGTGCGGATTTGCCAAATGGCTGCTCTGTAAGTTTCATCGATTCTTTATTGCACAAGGAAATGGATAAATGTACTTCATGACGGATTGTGATACTGACCAGTCACAATAAAGTTTAATCTTGAAAATAAAACCAATGTCTTTATTCAAGTAAACTTTTACAAAAACATTTTATGAATTCAGTCAGATTGTTGCTGTTTTGTTCGCGAAGTTCATGTTATCGAGAATAATGAACAAGAAACTCGATAATAAGTCTTTTAAAAAAAAATCAAAATAATAAACGAAAACATGGCAACATAAAGTTTATGTGTAGTGTACACAAATAAAACTAACTAAGCCAAATATTTTTATCATTTATTGTATGTGGTTTGACTCTGATAATGAAGGGCATCTGACATATCATACAGAAAAGACGAATTTAGTTCACTCGTTCAACCCGACATGGTAAAGCTGAAATGAAACATCAAACAACACGACATATGTAATATTGATCTGTTCGCAAAGGAAGTAGCTTACGATTTAGCGTTAAGGAAACCAAAACCAACGGTGGTACCATAACAGTCAAGATCGACAACCATGATTCCAGCAAACCAGTCGTAAAATTATAGTATTCATATTCCTGTACATATTCATATTATTTATTGCACTCCATAAATAAATAAATAAATAAATAAATATAAATATTGGACAACATCACATACATTGTTATGATTCTGTTGTAAGTAGCTAAAGCACTTGTGTTACAGAAATCAGAAACAACGACGGTACCACAACACCCAGACCCGAGACAATATAGAAAAGTTCGTTTCCCATATTGACCCGACCGGGGATCGAACCCGGAACCTCAGAGATGGCGCGACGCCATATTCCGGCACGCTTGCCTCTCGGCTACGGAGGTCGTCATAAGGAAGTAATGATGTTACATGTAGTTTCTTAAAAACTAAAACTACAAGTTACCTATGGACCCTGGTGGGCACGGCAAAGATAAGACAGGGGAAGATTCTGTTTTATGTTAGAGAGCAATTTGTTCAATAAAATAAATTAAAGATATTCTTTGTAATTTTGCAGATACATGATAATAACTTGTCCTGTAGTATTACCAATGCTATCTATTTTTTTCCATTAATAATATATTTGTAAAAAAACAGATAAGGCACTTATGCCCGGCGTTTGTGTGTTGCGTTTGTGTACGCATTGGTTTATTAGAAGCCAATGCCAAAACAACGAAAATAGGTTTCCTTTTGAAGCAGATAAAAATTTATGTGAGCAGATTTTATCAAAAACCGTGGAATATAAACCGACATTGAACTAAATCGAGTTTACTTGCCTGCTCCAAAATAGTAATAATAATACAGTCTGGGAACTTCAAATAAACAACCAGTACTTATGTAACTTTTCATTCGTTTTTGAGCTTCTAAGGATGCTCAGAGGCACACAAATGCATCGTTTTAGCGACTTTGTAATCAATCGACTTTATAGAAAATATAAAAGTTGATATACTCACACTCGCAAGTTATTGCTGCTTGTAACTGAATTTACACTTAGCATGTTTTAATAGTCAAAACTGAAACATCTTGCGGGCCAGTATGGCGATGCTAACGGATAGGATAACGAATCCGTTGTTGTAGGTCCCTTGCTTACCATTAGGTTGGGAGAAGCCAATTTACTGTGTTTCTGTAAAAAATAATGGTGTAAAATTTATTGGCTGTACTTAAATATACAACATAGAGGCTGACTATGGCAAACTAAGCAGTAATAAAGTGTCGCTTGTAGACTGCTTCCGTTTATACTGTGCGTGTAACGTCCGCGGCCAAAAACTGGGTGACGCGTGGCTTTGGAACGGATTCAAACCATCTATTGCGTAACTACACTGCACCCAATTTGTTCCAAAACAAATTAAAAGATACATCGACTGATAGCAACGAAAAATAGTTTAAAGTTGGTACAGAAAAATGCTTTTATATAAGTTGCAACTTACTGTGTTTAACGAGGGAAATGGCTTTTGAAGTGGTTTAAGACATTTGTTTTTTAAAGGAATACGACTAATATCTCCCTGTGAACAGACGGGAGCTTTTGCGTGCTGCGTGATACACTGAAATTTTTAAAAACAAAATTATTTCACAAATGATTGTGAACTGTGACGTTTTCGGAGAAGTTGCAAACATTTTACAGAAAGAACAACCTAAATGAAAATTTGTTTCATAACAGATAGGTCTTTATTCCATAATCCACATTTTTTAGATCATCAAAAGTCGTTGGTATTTCCGTAGACGTAGTTATGTAATTTTATATCTAGGTACGCTTATATTTTGAGGGAAAATATTTATATTTTATAATTGATCCAGTACTTTTAAGAAACTTTATACTATAAGAATGATTTTAAAATAACTGTTTCTTTCAAAGCAAAACTATTTCTACACAACATAAATTTATTGATTTTTAAATTATGGATAGTTAAACAACAGAAATGACCTAAGGTATAGCAAAAACTATTGATGATATAGTAAAATAATGTACTAAAACATTGTAGAACGATTCATTATTTACAAAGAAAAGTCTCAATAGCATGTGTACAATGAAACCTTTTTAAAATTATACAAAACGATGTCACCGAGTACCTTTAATTAAAAACTTGTTGTAATATATTATATATATTAACTAGTTTTTTTAATCCTATTTGGCCTAAGGTCTATAATCTAGTGAATAAGGTCAAAGGGACTGCCCTTAACCCCAAACAAACTATAAATCAGGGCATATTTTAAATGCGTCAATACAAGGCGCTTGTATATAAATCATCTGATTAGGGTTGTTCCATCCCCTGCAGTTGCCAGTTACCGTTTTTGAAGGAAATTATTTTTGTAATGGGTGTTTACTTAGGCAACGTGCTTCAGATTTGATGTATGATTTTAAAACATACTCGTAGTTCCAATTTATGATACAAAATGGAGACAGATCTGAAGTAAATTAAGACAAAGTTAAAGTCAAATATTTTTATTCATATAGATTACATGAATAATAGAACCGTCGTTGTTTATAAATTATTGTCAAGTGCTAGCTTCTTTTTTTTATATATCACTTTAATATTGACTTTATTCCAACTTATGTTGAATGGTAATAAGTTCCTGGCTTAAGGGCGACTTACCTTGAATGCTAGACCCATGCTACTAATGTAGCACCTCCCAGGTACCCTGGAATCCTTACTCACACTTAAGAACACAACAAAACCGTAGTGATTGATTACCACAGAATCAAAGCTATGTATGTGATGTTGTTCAATATTTATTTAGTTATTGGATAATAGTGGTCCTGCGCTGGGACCAAACTTGTAAGGGCGACAAGTACAAGTATAATAGCTGTTACTGAATTTGTCGCCCTTACCTCAAAGGCTTGATCCCTGCTACTAATGTAACACTCTCCATGAGCTCTGCAAACCTTACTCACACGCAGGAACACAACAACATCGATGTGATTGTTATTTGGCTGCGGTCTTCTGTAAGGTGGAGGTATTTCACCAGTCGGGCTGCTCCAGTTCGAGCGTTAAATCGCTATGCCCTACCTTTCTTAAATCATCTATATCTATATCTACTATAATATTGTATGCGTTAATTATTATCAATTACTTGTTAACTTGATAGTTATGAACGTAAACTGGTTTATAAGCAAGCAAACTCATTGACTATGTAAACACAGAGATGTGTATGTATGAATAAACAGAGTTTGATAGGGGTATAGTTTTGCCTGCTGAAGAATACGAATTCGTAATAGAGACAATTTGATAAAAGAAGGTGATTATATTAAGTTGATTAGTTAGATTTTCAAAAGACAATGAAGGCGTATTTATTGCTGAAACAAGTAAAAAATTATGAAACAGCGCAATAAAGTTCAGTAAAAAGGTGTTTTCGTAACTATTTCGTTAATATTGTAGGAGGAGTGACGTAGTGCTTAATTCTAACGCAATGCGTTTTAGTATTTTATTGTTTACGCCATGAATGTAAATAAATGTGACTTTATTTATTCGCTAATCTAACTGATGGACCAAACAGATTTTTTTGTCATATACTGTAAAAGGGTTTATTAAAAATGGATTAAAATTCTTTAAAGGTCTTCCAACCACTCAATCATTATCATATTCATTATAACTTCAGAAGTTATCTTGGATCAAATGAAGAAAAAGAAGGATGTCTCTCGTTTTCGCTAGTAATAATGATTTTAGATGAATTTTCGAACAATTTGGCATCTGCGTACTATTGCTCCCCTAAAGTCAAAAGTATTCAAACGCGATGTAGCATACTTGGGCAGAACCAGGGCAGGAAACTAGTCTTTAACATTTGATACGATAATATAATAACAGTTCCGTCGTAAAAGCGACCCTTTGCCATCTTTGCGATCCTATCTTCGCCGCCATTTTGTGTTATTGCAGCGATGTAAGATGGACGATGTTTTATTTTGTCGGGCAACGCTTTGTGACTTACAGTCTAAATGTTTAAAGTCCGGAACAAATAAACAAACAGCCTCAAACAGGCTTGTGGTATATGTGTATATTGTTTGCAGTAGCACATAATAAATGTGAGATCGACAAGATTAATAATTGTATTTATTATTACTCATGTGTGTTATTTTATTCTTGTTTATTTGTTCATTTAATGTAGTATTAAGTGATAATTATTGCCTTTTTTTGTTTGCAAATTTTAATTTCTGTTTAGTTTTGTGGCATAAAGCTAGATGTAAATATTATTAAAAAAAAATATTGGACATCATCGCATACAATGATCTTGTGCTCTGGTTAGTGGCATAAGCACTAATTATAATCTATTACTGTGTTACAGAAACCAGAAACAATTATGTCACAACACTCAGATAAATTTAGAAAAGGTCGTTTTCCATATTGTTCTATCCTACTGGGAATCGAACCTGGAACCTCAGAGATAGCGATACCAGAGCCCGGCCCGCTTGCCGCTCGGATGCGGAGCTCGTGTTTTAATATTTATATTCTCGTAACAATGAATGGTCTGAATCATTGCCAATGATATCATACAAATTATCCAAAGCATCATAAAAAACATATTTATTGATAAAGGTGATGTTAGAAAGAGATTTAAAATTTTATTTTACAAAAATATTGTCTGGGGTCTGGGTGTTGCGTTATCGCTGTTGGTTCTGATTTCTGTAACACAATTGTTTAATCTACTTAAGAATCAGAGCAATATGTGTGATGTCCAATATATACACTTACACATATTTCGTAATTGACCTGTCATTTAGGCAATCATCTCTTTGGGCTATTGTAGAAAAATATTGTGCTTTTGACCAATGCTTAGAGCTTCTAGAATTTAAACTTCATTTTTTTTTACTGTGACTGTAATAGAGAACGACTTATTTATTTGGAATCCGTTGTGACGGATTGTCGTCACTATTTTACTCTGGAGGGAAATGTCTCGAAGGTTCAAGTTGAGCGATGGATCTCAGTTCGCGGGGTTAAGCAATCATTCCATTGTAACGCCTTGATTTTCCATCTGGTATCATTGTCTCATAGACACATGGCCTACCCTAAGACTTGCACAACTCTCGGCTTTGTGCCACTAGTAACAAGTGACAAAGTAGTCTGTACAGTCATCATCGTTAGTTTTTATACACGTAGGTTTTATACCTTGTCACATTTAATGTGTTAAAATAAATGTGTCCTTCACCAAAAAGAGAAACCGTACATCTTGTGGTCGTTATATATATATGTATATATAACATGCCAGTGCAGAGCAAAAGTTATAACTGTAGTCAAGTCAATCATCAAAAGAAAACTATTTCTATGACTTGGTCCAAGGGTGCTACACATAGCAATAAAATTTTAAGACTTTCGCGTTCCATTTTAAACATTTAAAATAATTTAACGGGTCAAAACGCGACACCATTTTCACGTGGCAGTCAGCTCGTGACCACGGTTGGTGCAACCTAACCGAACCGTCGGGCAGTAAGTAGTTCGTATTAACTACTAAATAAACATAGCAATAAGTTTGCATTCTCGTGTTTAATTTTGTCCTATTTATGATCATTAATTTTGTTGTTATCCATACTCACATTTTAACTGTTACCGCACCCATTAACGTACTATCTGCATGACCCAACGGTTGACTGGTAGAGAATGCTCCTAGCATTAAGTCCACCTTTTTAACTTTTTTTGCACAATAAAGTTTTTAAATAAATAAATAAGTATGCTACTGTAAATAATCTACTGAGTTTCTTACGGGTATCTATTGGTTCTAAACTGACGGCTGCATCACTTTGCATTGTATTCAATAACGATTCAAAAATGTGATATGTAACCTACTTGAACAAATAAATATTTGAGGTAGAATCGCGCATTGGATACCGCAACCCCGAGTTTTGTCCAAAAAATACGTTAAGTACTTTGATTGACCCACAAATCAAACTCAAGACTCAGAAATCATGATGTATTTGGTTTTTGGTCCTTTAACTACCAAGCAATCATATTTGTATATGTAGGTATATCGATTTTATTATTTTTATAGTACTAAACGCCGTACTAGCGAACTTTAAATATTAGAAACAGAAAAATTTTATCTCCCCTTGCGGTGCGGGAATTGAACCCACGACCTTCACGTATCGCGCGTGCTGCTCTTACCAACTGAGCTAACCGCAAGTTATCGTTGGCGATGAAATTTTTCTGCTGTATCAACCGTTAGCCTTCCGGTGAGTGCCCTCTGCCGAATATGTTTAGAACTACATACTTATCGGCCCATGGTACATTCGTTGCAGAAATGTTTGAAAACCACGGAATCGAAGACACCTGGCATCTTAATCGATTTTATTATTTTTATAGTACTAAACGCCGTACTAGCGAACTTTAAATATTAGAAACAGAAAAATTTTATCTCCCCTTGCGGTGCGGGAATTGAACCCACGACCTTCACGTATCGCGCGTGCTGCTCTTATGTAGGTATATGTCTTGTAAGCAAGTTAGACACAGCATTACATTCGGTTAGCGGCCCGCAATCAGTTGAAGGCACGTTCCCGCTCAAATTAAACAATAATAACAGCATGTTGTGCCGAAATTAAAACAAAAACAAACGTGTTTGCGCAGGCAAGTCGAGTTCGGTGATAAATAATTAAATTCTCGCATTTAATTTAGGGCCGAGTGAACCTATGACAACAGTGCAGAGACCGGACGCGGCTATCTTGTGTCAACAGGCCGGCTTCTGTTTGCAAATAGCCTGTGGTCAGACGTGGATGTGTTTACAGTGAGATTCCGACGCGAGTCAGTCTCGTTACTCAAAATAAAAACTAAATTTGCATGTCTTTACACTACTTAATACCTCATGTGTTGCAGCATGTCGTCTGGAAAACTTCGAGTTATTCAGTTAAAATTATGTCTACGACTCTTGGAAGTTGTAAAAACCAAGCTACTTATTTTAACATCAGGCTATTCAAGCAGGGCATGAAAAATACAGTAAAGCATGCATAATATAAAAAAAGCATCCAAGCATGACACAGTGCATAGGCCAGACACGGCTATCTTGTGTCAACATGCCGGCTTCGGTTTGCAAATAGCTAGTGGTCGAAATTGGTTGTGTTAACAGTTAGATTCCAAAGCGAGTCAGGCTTTTTCACTTAAGTTACTCAAAAGGAATAGCTAAAACCCTTACTTATATATTAATACTACGTAATACCTCAACGTGTTTATAGTTTCGTCTGGAAAAGTTAAGCTGGAATTGCGTCTGCGGTTCTTGGTATGAATGGTACCCCCACTTGAAAAAAGGGATAGTCGGGATTCGAAAGGCAGAGCATTCCAAAGACAGACGACTTGCACAGTGAAAGACTTGGAGAAGAAGTCACTATAATGTCGAAGAATGCTTAAGCTGTAACTTCAATTTTGGTTTATATTCATTTTGTCAATGCTTAAGTGTTACTTGTTACCACCATGAATAAATGAATTGATTATGATTATGTTGTCTGAGGAGCGAAGAGAACGGTCATGAGAATAACAGAGGTATTGAAATCTATCTATCTAACTGAAAGATCCAATTAGATATTTAAATTTAGCCATCCGTGATCTACACGAGAGGCTGAAAGATGACGCCTGTCTGGCGTTTAGCAGGTCAAAGGAAAGCTATTGAAATATTCACCTTTATCCAAGAATCGGGTATTACGCAATATTACTGTACTAAAGTCCTTTGAGAACCGAGATCAAAGTCGTGTTAGATGATTGTTGTCACATGCTCGAGCAGTTTCGTCGAGATATGGGTTTGCATTAAAATTTTGTTAAAACTATATACATTTTTTGGAGTGGTGCTGGCAGCATTGGTCTTCAAGTTTAGCTGTTCACTTCTGTCTCGAAGTAGATTGGAAAATTTACGAAAAAATTATGCTATTTGGTCACTATTTATCACAAAAACGAAATATGTCGGATCCGAAGACGGATAGCAATTTTTAATTCTCAAAATCGAAACCAACTCACTTCGAATGCGAATAAAGCGCTATCAAAAAACAAAATATTATTTATACAAATCAAAAACCACGTTTTAATTCGCAAACTTTTGATTATTCTTCGAAAACGAAACCTTTCGTTTGTTCGTTTCGTTTTTGGGAGTAGACCCCCTGTTCAAGCAATTATCGACGTAGTTACCTTTAAAATCCAATCCAAAATACTCATTAATATTATATTTATTTCTGTAGTTTCCAAGGAACACTTATCTCTTTAACGTTAATAAAATTCATTAGGAAATTAAAGCTGGTATGTAGTTTTATTAGCTGGTTCAGAACTTAATATTTATATTTAAACACAACACATTCACAGTATACATCATACGAGTATATAAATAATAATGTTACACTATTAAAATCACAGTAACAATGCATTTAATTATGGTAAAAAACATAAGACAATGTCTAACAAATAAATAATAGCTCATTAACCATATAATCTCAATCAGACCGTTCCGAAAACCTATAACTGATATTCCAGTTTATCCTTTTGTTTGCGATATGAAATGTGTGAAAGTTGATTAATTAAAACATTCCTTTTACGTTTTATTTAACAATCATAAAATATCTGACACGTATTTCTTCTTATCTATTGCAACGAAGCGGCAAGGAGGCCGTTTAACACCTTGCGTAACTCAACTTATAAACGAATCATTGAAGATGTCTATTTTGGGAACCCTATTCAACATTTCGTTGTATTAATGTAACTTAATCTTACAAAAGTTTTACCAGGTTTAACGTCTTTCTATCCCTCCTTTGTCTTTTATCTTTATAAATAACTAGTAACCCCTTGCGACTTCGTACGAATGGAGTTAATCTTTTCTGGCAATAAATATAATACAATATATTTATGGCAAGATAGGCAATAGCCTATGTTACTCGGGGTTAATGTAGCTTTGCAATGGTGAAAGAAGTTAAGAAGTTGGCATAGTTGTTTTCAAATCGTATACTACAGTTCGTAGATTATACTATCATATTTTTGTTTTTAAATTTTGATCACTTTTTTTCATGAATTTATTTTTACAATGGACACATCACGCTGTATAAGACATACGAGTACAGCGTGCAAAATTAGTGCTTAGTTTTATTTTTTTCGGCGGTAGAGACCCGCAGCAACTTCGTATGCATGCAATCTTGGTAAATCTTTTAAGAGAGGTAGGGCATAGCGATTTATCGCTTGAAATGGAGCAGCCCGACTGGTGCAATACCTCCACCTTACAGAAGACCGCAGCCAAATAGCAATCACTTCTGTGTTGTTGTGTTCCTTCGTGTGAGTAAAGTTTCCAGAGCTCCTGGGGGGTGCTACATTAGTAGCAGGGGTCAAGCCTTCATGGTAAGGACGTCAAGTCCAGTAACAGCTTTATTATGCTGTACTTGTCGCCCTTAAGTACCCTCATTACTACTTAACATCAGGTGGGATGAGGTCAATCTTGAAGTGTTACATTAAAAAAAAAATCTCAATAAAAGTACCATCTTCATACTTCGAGGAATTTTCTAAAAAAAGGATTAGTGAAATCAGTTCCGCTATTTGAGATACATTCAGCGATATATTTAATATTATAAGGTATATGAAATTGTCGAAGTTTATTGCCGGGATCTTCAATGTAAGTTATAGGGTTTGAACTGGAGCTAGATTGAGTTGCATTATATGTATGAAAATGAAAATGAAAAATGGTTTATTCAATAAACAGGTACAGTACATATCTACACTAATATAATAAAGAGGAAAGATTTGTACCTATTTTTGTATGTTTGTAACGAATAGGCTCAAAAAGTACTGGGTCGATTTAAAAAATTCTTTTACCAATAGAATGCTACATTCTTCCAATTTGACATAGGCTACAAAATTAGGGGTCCTTGGTAAAATTTGAAAAATTTCAACAGAAAAACGGGAAAAATTCTCTAAGGCGAAACGAAGTTCGCCGGGACCGCTAGTTACCTATATAAATGTTGCTTTCTAAACTACTTAGTAAGTACACAGTTTATTGCACTTAATGCCGGAAGAGGTATACTTGTAGCACCCACACTAGACAGAGTCTGTATCGCAGGTGCCGAAAAGAGTTAACATTCCTGTTTGAGGCCTCTTATATAGACGGTTCATAAATATAACTGTTTTAATCACAAAAATAAAATAATTTTGAGCTTCGAACCTTGAATTCCTGGTCTTTTTATAATTTTGTCTTTTAAATCAAATTCTGAGCTTCTCCCTCCCCCAGGGCGGCAGTCACGCGCGCCAATATCCGGACGAGCGAGCGAGCGAGCGTGCCGAGACGAAATCGCTCTTAGTGGGGAAGAGCAGATGGCTTTTGTTCTTTTTTATTAACAACTAGCTGTGCCCGCGACTTTGTTCGTGTGGACTACATCCTTTCATGGTCAGTTTTACCCCTTTTTCCCCTAATATTCGAAACAAAAAGTAGTCTATATTTTAATCCAAGTTTCGAGCTATATTTGTGCCAAATTTCATATCTCTAACTTCAAAAATAAACATTTTTCCATATAAACTTTCAAAGGTGGTATTACCCCCATACTCCCCTTATTTTCTAATAAAAAGTAGCCTATGTCCGTTGCTGAGATTTAACGTATACCTATACCAAATTTCATCAAAATCCGTTCTGCCGTTTAGGCGTGAAAGAGTAACAGACGGACAGACAGACAGACAGACAGACAGAGTTACTTTCGCATTTATAATATTAGTATGGATTCCTTTTTATTAGAAGTGGGAACACATTTTTGGGCAATGTTGAAATCACTTGCGTCATGATTAGGTATAAAACACTTTGGAATATGGATCAAATTATATAGGTATGACTAGTTGTCCCGGCGAACTTCGTTTCGCGTTAGAGGATTTTCCCGCGCATTCGACGAAAGACATTTTAGGACTCATTTTTCTACACCTTCGGTTTGTAGCCTATGTCAAATTGGAAGAATGTTGCATTCTATTGGTGAAAGAATTTTTTAAATCAGCCCAGTACTTTTTGAGCCTATTCATTACAAACATACAAAAATAGGTACAAATCTTCCCTCTTTATAATATTAGTATAATATGATATGAAAAATATGGTGTACTACTGTATAACTTACAAAAAAGTGTACTTTAAGACCTTCGCGTTCCATTTAAAATAAGTTCACGGGTCAACGCGACACCATTTTTAGTAGTTATATAGGCCTAGCATATGCCACGCGACTAAATTTTTATCGCGCTTTTAACAAACGTCAAAATCGATTGAAGTCAGTGCGTCAGCTGCTGATTGGCTAAAAACACGAGTAAGGTGTGCTATTAACCAATCAAAAGTATTGAAACTTGTGTCGTCTCATGCGAAAAATTTGACGTATTGCACATGCTAGGCCTAAATAAGAACTACTTATTGCCCGACGTTTCGGTTAGGTTGCAGTAACCGTCCTCGACCTCCGTAGCCGAAAGATGAGCGGGCCGGACTTTGATGTTGCACCATCTCTGAGGTCCCGGGTTCGATCACGGTCGGGTCAATATGGGAAACGAACTTTTCTATATTGTCCCGGGTCTGGGTGTACTGTCCTTGTTTTTGTATTTCCGTAACACAAGTGCTTAAGCAACATATCACAGAATAAGAGCTATGTATGTGATGTTGTCCAATTTTTGTTTTTTTTAATGAAACTTTTTTTAACGGTCTTTATTTGGAAACAACGGTCCGATTTTACCAATGTCAAGTATTTATAGACACTCGCTTAAAAAATGATCATCATTTTTTAAAAGTATTTATGCTTTCGTTGTGTTTTGAAAATTTAACTGGTGTGTTTAATAGAATCATGTTTTTTCGCCGAGTCATGATACCTATTATTATAAATCTGGTATATAGGTATATAGGTCTGGGTGTTGTGGTACCGTTGTTGTTTCTGATTTCTGTAACACAAGTGCTTAAGCTACTTACCACAGAATCAGAGCAATGTATGTGATGTTGTCCAATATTATTATTATTATTATAAATCTCGTGGACTCTAAAATTTTACTTTTCCATAACGGTTCTGCATTTGGCAGCGTGCCCACCATTGCAGTCACCGTCGCTAGTGTCCCGCGCTTGACGTGTCGTGACGTGAAGAGGCGGCTTCATTAGGAGATAGAAACGTATGAGGAATTGCTTATGTGGTGCTTTTGTAAAAAAAGGTGGTGCTGGCCACACCTACATTTAGTTTGTGTTATTTTTGTCTAGTAACAACACTTACTTAACCGTTTTTTATCTGATTTTCCTTGCGCTTTACATGTGTTTGAAATAATGTATCAATTAATGAAGTTAACAGTTTTATTTGTGGAGCAATCTAGTAGAGGTTAAATGCAGTGAAAACAGTAAGTTTCGAGTTTCTGGCCGGTTCTTCTCGACATCATCACCATTCCGACTATTAAATCTCCGAATACTAAACATGTACTGACGATTCATAAGTATTTTTGTAAAGCTAACATGAATAAAGATATGTTCTATTCTATGCTGTTCACTCGTCATGAGCTAGAAACATTGGTCCTTCGAGCCGGATATGAACCAACGACCTATAAAAGTATAGTTCCCATATCCGTCAACATGTAGGCTGTATAGGTGGTATTCGATGTTGCGTCGATATGGAAGAAAACTCACTTCATTTAACTGCGTTTTTTTATTATTTTATAGGTATGCAGTAGTGGTCCAGTTCATAACAAAATGCACTTTATATGTTTAAATGTAAAATCTTTAAAAAAAATTAAAATTAATTCTACTAATGATGGTGAATAATGGTTCAAAACAAGGTTTTTTATTTCATTTGTTTTGAAAACTGAAGTTACCTACCAATGTTAATAATATCATAAAAGTAAATAAAAATAAATATTGTACTTCAAGATTGATCTCATCCCACCTGATGTTAAGTGGTAATGAGGTCCTAGCTTAAAGGCGACAAGTACAGTATAATAAAGCTGTTTTTGTATTTGTCGCCCTTACCTTGAAGGCTGACCCCCGCTACTAATGTAGCACCCCCCAGCAGCTCTGAAAATCTTACTTACACGCAGGAACATAACAACACCCAATTGTTATTTAGCTGCAGTCTTCTGTAAGGTGCAGGTATTACACCCGTGGGGCTGCTCCACTTCGAACGATAAATCGCTATGTCCTCCTCTCTTGGTAGGGGAAATGCTTGACATTTTACCCCAGGAAGGTGTAAATCTCCTGCTTAAGAAAGATAGGTTTAACTACAAAATTGAAATAAAACTTATTATATATTGTTATATTTGGAAAACAGTATAAGTTTTGTTTTTAATACATTAAGACGAAGCAACAAATGCGTACGTCTAAAAGCGCAGTAATAAAGTGCAGACAAAGGCATCAAATGCACCGGGCTGCTTTCATTTTGTGGCAGAGCCTCGGTCACGTGGCGAGGCTCGACTCCGCCTGTTACCGACACGTTAGAACTTTACCACTGAAATTTCACAATTGAAGGTTTTATTTATAAGGATCCGACCGACCATGTTATGCAGGTATATAACTGCTGTTATTTATCATCAGTATCAGTATATTTAATCTTGGCGAAATTCTGCTATCTTCTAACAAAGATTTCCCTTATGAAATTCGATTACCATTAAAAAGAAATTAATCAGGTTATAAATAAGTTTTTAAGCTTTTAATGAATACTTATTAGATTTTCCAAAGCGATTTGGCTATCCCTTTTTAAGTTTTAAGCAACTGAAGGGGTTTTTATGGGGATAAAAGTCAAAGCATGGTCGACCTGTTTTAGCTAAATGTTATTTGTCATAAAATATCAGCATATTTATACATGACGAAGTTCCTCATGAATGATTTCTCAAATGAAATTACATTTTTATTCGAAAACAAAATAAATGAACTCAAGTATCCCTCTTTACTTCTCAACTTCTTGATATCATTTGAACGGGTATTTAGAAATACTGGATCACTTTGGATGTTACTCAAAAACAAACGCTTAATGTTTCTTAATTTATTAAAACCAAATTTTATGACTTGGTCCAAAGTACACGTACACGTAACAATAAGTTGGACTCTGTAAAAAATCCACTAAGTTTCTTATTGGCATTGCCTCAGTAGATAGGTTCCGAATCGGAAGTGGTTTCTTTGTATTCCACCGATTCTTCGCTTCGGACCTTTGGGGACTGGTCTGCTCCAGCTTACCTCTCGAAAGTAAAAACTTACTTGAGTACTTATTTGTTTCATCACTTATCAAAACCAAAACTATATGACTTGGTCCAAAGTGAGCAATAAGTTAGATACTGATACTGTAAATGATCTGCTGAGTTTCTTACCGGTGTCTTCTCGGTAGATATAGGTTCCGAATCGTAAGAAGAATCACTTTGCATTGTATTCAATGACGATTCAAAAGTGTTATATGTTACCTACTTGAATAAAGAAATATTTGAGTTTGAGTTTGAGAGTTTAGAGAGGTTAGTCGCAGCGTGATGTTATATTTATAACCTACATCCATCTGCGAAAAATCTATCTACCGACTATCCGACCCAAAAAATATTTTTCTTTAACCGGTAGGTACTTTCTTTAATTAGAGCGTTCAAACAAACAAAGATTAAGAGAGGTAGGGCATAGCGATTTATCGCTCGAACTGGAGCAGCCCGACTGGTGAAACACCTCCACCTTACAGAAGACCGCAGCCAAATAACAATCACTTTGGTGTTGTTGTGTTCTTGCGTGTGAGTAAGGTTTCCAGAGCTCTTGGGGGGTGCTACATCAGTAGCCTTCAAAGTAAGGGCGAAAAGTCCAGTGACAGATTTATTATGCTGTACTTGTCGTCCTTAAGATAGGACCTCATTACCACTTAACATCGGGTGGGTTGAGGTCAATCTTGAAGTGCAATTAAAAAAAATCTCTAGCTTAATTTCCGCCGTCATGTAAGCCACGGTCTGCAAGCTAATCCCCGAAGTGAGCGCATCGCGATACAAAGCCGCACTCCCAATGATTGTTCTACAAAATTCTATTTGTCCCTCGCTCTAGCAGTTGCTCGGTCAGGTAGCCGTTACGTTACTTGGCGAACGTTACCTTAATGTAACAACGGTAACGTTTAACGTTTGAACTTTTCAATTTATAAACATTATTGCACAAGAAAGTACAAAAGGTGGACTTTACGCTAGGTTTCTCTACCAGTCAACAAGGATAGAACGGTCTACCGTTCAACGTCATATAGAAAGTTAGTTTGTGGGTGCGGCAATATTAAAATTAGTATGTATTACAAAAATATATTTAAAAAATTATACATCAGAAATAAAACACTGGTACAAATATGTATTAAAAAGAAAACAAGTGGATTAATAAAGTTAATAATTCAGAAGTTGTTAATTTTATGTAAGTATTGGTTAATCGGCGAACGTAATTGTAACTCGTCGTATCGCTCAAATTTTTTGTATTATATTTAAGTTGTTTACCAGAAAATTTGGCTATCACTGAATTTACTCCATCACCCGGGCTAAGTATTTAGTAGCCAAAACAAAACTATGAAACTTTACAGATATACATCTGAAAAGATGTATCTCAAGTACTACATTAGCTAGATAGTTTAAATTTGTACAATGATGTATTTTTGTTATTGCTATAACAACAAATACTAAGAATAAAATAAAATAAATGTTTAAGGGGCTCCCATACAAAAAAAGACAAAATTCTCGACGATATCGATAGATTGTTTAGGGTGGACACAATCGATTAATCGATACTCGATTATCCGTTACACTATTCAGTACAAAACCTTCTTTCTTATTCATTCCTACTTATTTGCTAGGCCCGTACACCGCACAAAGAACACTCACAAAAACCGCCGAAGTTACAAATCATCCCAAGCATGATTCGACCTGTGAAGGGTAAATATGAATCCTAGGTCCTGCTTCATCCCTCTGGGCCAAGATCGCGTGTGTTATTACACATTTCCTTTTATTTGTACAAGAAGGGATGGCAAGTCTCTCCCAAGAGCCCTCGGAGAGAGGCCCAGCACTCTTTGAATAAACCTATACATCTTTGAAGTACAGTGAAATAAGTCTGGTGAGACAGTAAAAATAAATATGTACAAAATACAAAAATTTAAAAATAAAAAAAATCTTTAAAATATTCATTAATTAATACTGAAGAAAAAGCAAATACAATTAAATAAGGAAAAATAACAATTGGACAGTCAGGATCCATTGAAAAATTTAATTCGAATAATGGAGAGACAAGTGATAATTATTTTATAACACCTATTCAATGACACTTCACTTGCCATAGTGTGTTGACTTTCATTTATTTTTTCTTTTCAATATGACGTCTAGTAGTCATCATATTGGTGGAAAAAAAATCTCTGCAATGTTTATAATTTGTCTAATAAATCAATCTTATTTTTATACGGTAAATAAAAACTAAATTTCATTGCAAAATCTACTCTTGCCTACCTTGCAAATGTGAGGACTGACATTATTTTAGCACAGAACAAGTGTTTGATGTTTTAAAACTTGCCAAGGTTTCTGTACAGGCCAAAGATCTATTTTAAACTTGTTTCAAGGCATAATTCGGTCTAAAGTTAGTCAAGTGGTCCACTTGGATAAATCTCTTGACACTTGAAGTGCGTTTGATTGTGGTCAAATTATTCAATCTTTATTTTACATTAGAATAAATAAAAAAAAACTAAAATTAACTTTTTTCTACTTATTTTTGTGGTTGTCTTACTTCTAACCAAAGTGGAAAGGAAAAATAAAAGACCAGTTTTAGTATAGAATAGAATATATCTTTATTCATGTTAGTTTTACAAAAGCAGTTATGAATACAATTCAATTCAAATCTTTATTGCATATCAAATGGGGTAAAAACAAAGATGAATATGCGCTTAAGGCTAAGTACATGAATCGCCCGTCAATAGTTTCCTACTGACTCCAACTTTACTGTGACGCAGAATTATGCTTGAACGAACATTATGACGCGTTGTAGAAACGAAATGGTGTTCAGGGAATACCCGGTATATGACGCACTGTTACGATTTTGTGTAGTACTGAGTATTGTTATACAGAATTTTTGCATATACAGTTTAGAGGTTTGCGGAGGTCAGACATGGAGTTGTACCTCAGACTTCGTAATTGATATGTCGCAGTCATCTGGTTTAATCAGCTGTTTGATTGGATCACTAGCGCGTTTATTGAATGACGACGTTTAATGGAGTGACTAAAGGACAACTCGTCAAATTGTTTAATATAACGTTCAACTTCTTGACTGAACGTCATTTAGCATAGTCGTTGAATGGGATATAGCTGACTTTGTAATGTTTGATTAGGGTGACCATAAGTTCGCAAGTTAAAAGATAACTAACTTTAGGTAAAAAAAATGAGGACATGACATAACACACCTTAATAAGATTTTTTATTATATTTTAACAATTTTAAGTCTTAAGACACATAGGCTAAAAAATATCATATTTTTTCAAAAGTAATGAATTAAAAATTGGGGAAAGAGGAAGAGGTTGGCAGCGCACTTGTAACTCCACTGGTGTTGCGGGTGTCCATGGGCGGCGGCAATCGCTTACCTCCAGGCTGAAAGCAAACGAATTTTGTAGTATTGTCTTGAATAACCACTTGTACTCGCCAATGGGACAAAACTGAAAGTCCATCAAATCTACCTGCCTGCGAATATTAAAATCCTAAGATACAATTGGCTTTGTAACTATACCTTTTTTGGGCAAGGCCTTTTTTGTTTCACATGTAGGAAAAAGCCAGATATATTTTTATTACCTTTCTTGGTATATAGTTTCTTGAATTGATAGCATGTAACATTTTGTCTCGTCCGCCATAACCGCATGCTTTATGGATATCTTCCAATGTGGCAAAATATTCGTTTCTAGGTATTATACGCACCGCGGGTCATCAGGAGATTTCCATTTAAATATTAAAAAAACTTCGTTAGCTATAAACATAATATTGTACTTTGATATCCAATTATCATCCATAGATGTCCTGGCTTCCTTAGAACTCATGGACACCCTAGCTTTTCAAAAAATATTTATAACTTCTAAAATTATTTCGGTAGTCCAAGGTTTTCTTTGGGATCCTGAAAACGTAACAACATAATAAAAAGTAATTAAATAATAAATAAATATTGGACAACATCACATACATTGCTCTGATTCTGTGGTAAGTAGCTAAAGCACTTGTGTTACAGAAATCAGAAACAACGACGGTACCACAACACCCAGACCCGAGACAATACAGAAAAGTTCGTTTCCCATATTGACCCGACCGGGGATCGAACCCGGGACCTCAGAGATGGTGCGACGCCATAGTCCGGCACGCTCGCCTCTCGGCTACGGAGGTCGTTAAAAAAATTGTGTTCACAGCAACAAGAACACTTAGTCACATAGCCCAAATTCTCACAAATACATTAAAAAATAACAATCAACTTACCTTTATTTTGTTCTTCGTATTCAGCCAGTTTGGCTTGAAATTTTTCTTTTGAAGTAGCCGGCGGCGGCGTACTAATCGGTACATCCATGCTGTCTCAATTTTTTTACGAATAAGTCACTTTAAATCTCAATTTCACTCAAAAAAATATCAACACAGTGCTATTCGATTAGATCTGTACCAGCTGTTCGGCGGGACGCCCGGGACCACATGTTTGAAGAGTGGTCCCAAAGCCTGCGGGAATGTCCAATGCCAGTCGCTGGACTCTTGATGCACTCGGGCCAGCAATAATTCGCTGGCTCAAGCGCAAGTCGGGATACCTTTCGTTCCGGCTGGTCCAGATGCTGTCCGGCCACGGCTGTTTTGGGCAGTACCTGCACCGCATCGGCAGGGAGCAGTCTCCGTCGTGCCTGAGTTGTGGCGCGGCGGAGGACACGGCGGGGCACACGCTGCAGGTGTGCCCCACATTTGATGCTCAGCGCGCTACTCTGCGCGCGTTGGTGGGGCCAGATCTCTCACTTCCCAGCATAGTCGAGGCTATGCTCGGGAGTGAGACGGCATGGGTTGGGATGGCCTCCTTCTGCGAAGATGTCATGTCGCAGAAGGAGGCCGCAGAGCGGGAGCGGGAGGACGATCCATCCCCTCCTGCCTGCCGCCGAAGAAGGCGGCTGAGGCGCCAATATGACGCCAATATGACCGCGCCCAGCTACCGCGTGGGGACCGGCCGGCTGATGGTGTGAGGGCACCTCAGCTGGCATTGCACCGGTCTCCGCTGCGAGGTGGGGACGGTCCCGTTAGACCGGCCATCCCCAATCTCCCCCCGAACACCGGTGGGGGGAGCAGACGCAGCCGTGTAAGCGGCTATTCCACCGGCGGCGCTGTGGAAGTAAAGGCAGAGCTGATTTCCCACAGCGCCGCCATTTAGGCGATGAGGGTCCAACCGGGGGGTTTTAGTGGGTAGCCTGGGTTGGTTGGTAGGTAGGAGTCCCACACACGCCGCCACCCTCCCTCAGGGTGGCGGTACGATGTATCAAGCATTTCCCCCGAAAAAGAAAAAAAATGGCTTGTTCATTCAACGTTCGGCTTAGTCATTCAATTAAACGTCGTCATTTAATAAACGCGCTAGTGATCCAATCAAATAGCTGATTTAACCAGATGACTGTGACAGATACACAACTGAGATACAAGCTAGCAGAAAGGAGATGTTAATTCATTGTAGTCATGTCACTGTATGCGCGACCTTACAATCGATAGTCATAATCCAAGTCTTTCATCCTTGTATCCCTCAGGAATATGATCTCCTGTTTCCCTTTGTTACAAAAAGGGATCGCGGTATCCCCAAGGATTTCGTGATACAGCGCTGGTTCAGCTTGTATTGGAAATGGTTTTTTGAGGATGTGTCTCAAAATAAGATGCATACTTAAGTGATACTATAAGCAAAAGTTCGTCATTCTAATAAGCAAGATTAGAAATTTACTTCCAAAGTCTGTTCTTCCATATGAGATATCTTCAAATTAGGAGTCAATAGGGAAGTAAACTAATAACTTATATGTGGTCTAACAGATAAATTACCAAAAAATATAGTTCACATATTTTTACTTTCATATTTAAATAAAATTGTATTAATACTTTCTATTTTGTACAGTTTCACGAAATAGTAACGAAAACATACCCCTCCAATGAACTTGTTCGGCTATATCGCTATGTCATCAATTTGTATTTATTTGTTGTCATTTTATTTTGTAAACCTAACTGACAGCTGAATTAATATAAAAATATTAAATATTAAAATCAATGTTTTTTTTACAAAGTCATAATCCCTATTACCGACCTATTATTGGCCTAGCAAACATCATCTTTGGTTTGAACATTTAGCGTCAAATACTCAATAGTTTTTTTGTGAAAAATATAAAAATACAAAATATTATTAATATATATCTATGTCGACCTAAATCATAAATGGTTTATGATATATTTTAACCAATTAGGGCAACTGAAAGACTTTTATCCATTTCATACTTGACTAGAACTCGATAAAGCTTACTCGTGTGACATCTTATGCCTACAGAAGTATATTTAAAAACACAATCCGGTTTGGAATCCAAAACTTTGACATCAAAGTTAATAAATATTTTTATATCCGATTAAATCCCAATAAGACTGAAATCGGACTACAAAGCAATAAGGAAAGTCAGAAAGAAAATAATCGGTATTAATTCTTAAGGAAAATCTTGGCCGAGGAACAAACACAAACTGATTGGACGTTTGTTCGGATGAGGCACGATTTAATCTTGTATGAGTCATTCTATTACGACTTTGTTACGCAAGGGGTCTCGCGCCCGTTCGCCCCGTATCTGTCACCCCTTTGCTTAAAAGGTTCCTTTCGCCCCTAATCACCTTCGTTACGTAGGTAGTCTCGCCCACGCACAACCTGTATCTTTCACCCCTTTGCCTTAAAGTTCCCTTTCGCCCCCTATTTAGGTGCAAATTTGCATCGCGGGGCAAAACTATTTTCAATGTTCTAAGAAAACATTAATTATAGTACATTTATATTCATATGTTATCATTATAAATATAATATTTTATATTTGTTAAATTTTTTGACAATTTTTATTTTCCTTATTTATAACGTAACGCGTATTTTTTGCCATTTTTAACCTTTTCTAGATCTCCACAGTTATTTCAATATCAACATTAGTCAAATAGGTCTATTCGTTATCGAGTTTTAGCAAGACTAAAGAACAGCGATTAATTTTTATGTACAAGACGATAAGCGAAAAATAAAATTTAACACATGAAGGGGCGAACTGGTTTATTTACAGAGTGAGGGGTGAATCTTGCGCAAGCGGGTGCGGGGTCTGTTTTGGCTCTCTGGGCTTCTGCCTTTGTGTTTTAGTGGTTATGTTCGTTATCTGGTTGTTGGTTTGATGCCTGCGGGGTAACATCTTTGTTCGTTGCTTGGATGTGACATTTTCAGATTGAACGTTTGATACTGAAAAATGATCCATGATGTTGGCAGGGCATGTGAATGGTCAGTCTTGGGCCTGAACTCTCTCCGGTAGTGTCGGTCTGTCGTCTCACGTAGTAGTCCGTAATACAGGTAAATAGAGTGCACAAAAGTTGATCTCATTGAGATTGACCGCCGTGGCCGAAATAATTTGGAATATATTCTAACTTTTCGTTTTTATTTAGAATATAGTAACAGTGCACGTTTAAAAAGCTATATAACAATTAATTCAATTCATACACATCTCCTACTTTTTCAAATCAAAGTACCCCAGTAACGTAAGTGCTACTTGGGGTACGATGTAGGTTTCGTATAAGGTGCTTCCTGCCTAGTTTGAAAGTTAAGTGATTTGAAAAAAAAAACATATTCAACTTAATTTATTCTTAACATTCGTCTAGATATTAATTATATTTTAATCTTTTTTATGTGTACAAAACTCCACATTATATGAATTCGCGGACGGCTGCTAGTAATATCATACGAGTAAAATGTACTATGTTACTCGTACCTATGTTTCATATATTAAAGTTTTTACTACTATTATCTTACACTTGAGTTTCTATTAAAATTAAAATCATATAAAATGAAAGAAGGTTATTCGTTGGATGTTGCGGAAGATTTTTCTGTGACAAATGAGTGCGTCAGTCGTCCGTTGTGAAAATGCTCGGGAATTACCCCGCGTCCGACAAACAATTATGGCCGCTTTGTTGACGTCACTCCTCACTAGAGATTACGTCTTTGTGAGCGTAGATGGATTTGTGCTCTTATTAAGGAATTAAGATTTAGGATTTTCAGAGTTTATCAAATTATATATGACAAATGTTCGTCGTAACAACATTCCAGTATCAGTGTGTTAAAATAAAACCCATCGCATTCAGTTACAGGAGATAAATTGGGGTGTAGTTATTAAACCTAAAAAAAAATCGTTTTTTATATACAATTAAATACAAATTATATATATTTGACGACCTCGGTGGCGCAGTGGCTAAGGTAGGCGGCCAAAGCACGAAAGGTCTCGGGTTCGATTCCCGGTCGGGTCAATTTGGAAAACGGACTTTTCTAAATTGACTTGAGTCTGGGTGTACTGGGATGACGCCCCCAGTTAGTATCCGTCATCTGGTACTCATAGTACAAGGGAAAACCTTAGTTTGAGACCAGGTGATTGGTGTGATTGTCTGGCGCATTTATTTTATTTATTTATACGTTGCTCTGATGCTGTGGTAAGTAACTAACGCAGTTATGTTACAGAAATCAGAAACAAAGACGGTAACATATTATCCTATCCAGGCTTGCCTTTAATTTGGTATATTGTCTCGGGTTCGATTCCCTGTTGGGTTGACCCAAGTTTGGTTGATCAAACCTGGATCCTCAGAGATGGTGCGATGTCAAAGTCCAACCCACTCACCTCTTGGTTACGGAGGTCATCAAATAATCTCTTCTTAAATTGTTCTTATAAACACATCTTAGCCGTTTTCCGTATGAATCCAGAACTATATACTTTCTTTCGTATTCTATTGAAAAGAGTCCTAATAGACATTACATTTCATTACTCCCACATAAAGGGCTGGGCGTCTCCACCACTATTATTGGCGACTAAGTGATAAGGTCAGCAGTTTACGGGGCACGCTTTACGATATGAGGCGAGTGTGACAAGGCCCCTGATTAGCTCTGTAATGGCTGGCCGTAACTAGCCTGAGAGCCTAGTGCCACAAACAGTGCTTATTTTTACGCCTGCTGAAAAGTGACAAACGTCTGAAATAGATAGATAGATACACTTTATTGCACAGAAAAATTTACAGAAATTGGTTTTACAGACATAATTAAGTACAGTTTAGGCGGTCTTATTGCTAGAAAGCAATCTTTCAGACAACTTTTAGGTAGAGAAAATAGTAGATATTGAGAAACAGGTGCGGCCGTGCAAAATATTTATTGAGAAAATATTAACAGGAAATATAAATACCATAATATGATAAGTACAAAAAAAACATAAAAAATAATAACACAAATAAATAAATAAAAATACATACATAAATATATATCAATAAATATATACATTATTTTCGTCCGAGTCGTGAGTGCGCACAGACGTGTCGCAGTCCGGAGTAGAAATATTTTTTAATTGATATTATTATCCATTATCGAATATCAGTCCTAATTCTTACACATTAGGATCCAGTTTCCTGTGAACAACAAATTAGGCATTGAAATTGTCTTATCGCTGCATCGGCTACCAACCATAGAGCAACTACGTATCAGAAGGGACAACACAATGATTCGCTCACCACCTAAGTTTTCGGGATCAATGCCAGACGTGTCTACAGAATTTTGCGAGCGAGTAAATGTAACGCAGAGAAAACGAAAGCACAGCAATGACTATCAAGATTTACTGGATTCATATACTGAGAAAATTATGGGCAGACTCGGTGAGTGGAAGGTAGACATCAATGACAAATTAACGGTATTAACAGAGAGTACCCAAGATCTTAAAGTGGAGATGAATAACATTCGTAAAGAGTATACAGAAATTAAGACGTCTGTGAATGAATTGAACACTAAGTACAAAGACTTACAAAAGGAGTACATCTCATTAAAACACTCTATT
This sequence comes from Glyphodes pyloalis, assembly GCA_037074685.1. Classification (NCBI taxonomy): domain Eukaryota; kingdom Metazoa; phylum Arthropoda; class Insecta; order Lepidoptera; family Crambidae; genus Glyphodes; species Glyphodes pyloalis. The sequence continues at coordinate 1,212,546 of JAYKKO010000024.1, read as the reverse complement.
CAATTCCACAGTGATGAACAAACTGAAACTAATACAAAATTAAAATCATTTACTAAAGAGCTTCAATCAATTACAACACTTAATGCTGAACTTGCAGAATTAAAAAAGGATAACCGTGTACTAAAACAACAACTAAACACCAATGAACAGAGAGACAGGCTATTGAATTTAGAAATTATTGGTGTTCCGGAAGAGAAAGATGAAGACCTCCATCAAATGATGGTGGAGTTAACTAAATGTATAGGTATTCCTATCTCTTCAAATGACATAAAAGAAGTTCACCGAGTGTCACCGAAATCGAAGCAAGAAGGTAGACCCCGCATTATAGTGGCCAAGATGAGCTCACGCCTACTACGTGACAACATAATTTCTCGTGTTCGCCGTTGCCGCCTATCCACTAAAGATATGAAACTGAAAGGAGAAATAAAACAGATTTATGTTAATGAACATCTCACAGTTCAGAATAAAATGCTCCTTAAGAAAACAAAAGAGATAGCAAAAAATAAACAATATCAATTTACTTGGACAAAAAATGGCAGAATATATACAAGAAAAAACGATACATACCATGCAATACTTATTTCCCAAGAAGAAGACTTAAGCAAGATTATTTAAGGTACACTTATATCACTAAAATGTTTGTTTATAAAAGTAGTCTCGATGTTTTTTTGGAAATAATAACTAACCTACTTTTCATTCTTGCTCAATGTAAAACTTCGTTATATATTTCTTTTACGTTGCCAACCATACACATTGTTAATCTGAATATAATATCTAAGAAAATTAATGACGGGGTCACTTCTGTCTGTATTTGGCGGCATAACTCTGCAAAGAACATTCCGTCCTTTTGTTCGGACCGTAGCTCGGTTTACCTACAACTTACAAACATATGGTATGATTTTCATACGCCCAATAAGTGTGCAATTCATATTGTCACTATCGTAGTAATTCCTTTAGTGGATGTGCATGATTTTGATAATTTACTTTTTTTTTATAGAAGTTGCGTATGTATTTGTTGTTGTGTGTTCCACATTGCTGTATTTTATTGTATTACATTTCTTCCAGTAAACTATTTTTATCATATCAAAATACAGTTGTTAGTCTTAAATTTTATTTTACACAAAGCTTCTTTAGAGATACACAACTATGAATTCATTAACAATGCGCATGACTTTTTGATTCACATTAAAAAAATATCAATAATGGTGAGGCACGCACCTTTTACACAAGCATGTACTTTACACCATTGTTGCGTTCGCTCACGGGATTATTTCGCTAATTGGATGTTTTTTATAAAATACCGTCTAATTCTTAATATCATACACTCGAATCCATCACTCCATATTACAGTTTTTAGGAACGGAGTGGCTGGTAATAACAATTATTGTGCATTGTGTGGTATAAACGCCTATGCATGTTGTGCTAGTAAAACATTATATTCTCAGTCCTTACAATTTATTAAAATGCTAGCTTTTATGTTTTTACCTAATAATACACTTTTAAGTTTAGTACAATTTATAAATCATCAGTATTTTTAATGGCAGCTCAAACGACTCAATTAAAGCAAAATTTGTCAATATTTTATCAAAATGCTCGGGGACTGAGAACAAAATGTCTAAAATTGAAACAACAGATTCTGTGTAATAATTATGATATCATTGTAATTACGGAAACGTGGTTGCATGATGGAATTTTTGACCGTGAATTTTGCGATGGTAGATATGACGTGTTTCGGCGTGACCGTAACATGGACTTAAGCGGTAAAAAAACAGGAGGCGGTGTCATGATATTGGTCCGGCGCGAGTTATGCGCGACGCCCTGCGTCGGCGCCGCCGCCGCCGCGGCCGGCTGTGACCCGCGCACGGAGCTTGTGGCGGTGACGGTGCCGGCGCGAGCGCTCGCGGCTTCTGCCGATCTTTGTCTATGTGCGATTTACATTCCGCCAGGTTCGGATCGTATACCGAGAGATATTGATTGCCTTATCCAAGCTCTAAGAATTTTGAATGACATGTCGGTTAATTATTTAGTGATAGGTGACTTCAATTTGCCGTGTATATCTTGGCTTAACGATGGGCCTATGCATATAAATGTAGGAAACGTGGATATGCAACATGCGGGAATAAGATTGACCGAAGAGTTGAGTCTTATGGGGCTAACACAATTTAATAAAATTAGGAATTACGCTGGTAATACTTTAGATCTGGTTTTTTCAGATCTTCCCCTTGAAATTATGAACAGCCGTTTTCCTTTAGTTGATATTGACCGTGCCCACCCTGCTCTGGAAATAGAGGTTCTAGATATCAACATAATCCCTCTCACTGAATCATCGCTCCCAAAATATAATTTCAAAAAGGCAAAGTATAGCGAAATAAATCAGGCTTTTGGTGACATTGACTGGCTAAATCTCTTAGACTGCTGTACGGCAGAGGCTGCTTGTAAATTTTTTTACGATACCATTAATGAAATAATAAGCAAATATATACCTTATAAACCATCTGGTAATCATCACAAATATCCATCTTGGTACAGTCAGGCACTAATAAAAATTATTAAAGAAAAATCGAAAGCACATAGGAATTGGAAAAAATTCGGAAACTACTTAGACTATGATGAATTCTCATTTCTACGTAAGCGACAACAACGTGTAACTGATATGTGCTTAAGAAATTTTACGGAGCGGGTTGAGCAATCGATTAAGTATACACCGAAAGCCTTCTGGACGTACATTAAATCGATGCGTGGGGGATCTGACTATCCTAAGAATATGTCTTACCGAGAAGGTGCTGTAACTAATGGAAAAGATATATGTGACGCTTTCAATGATTTTTTTAAGAACGCATTTGGCGTTCCGTCCTCTGAATTGAATGAGGTGGAATGTATTGACATAGTTAGTGATTCTATATCTTCTATACATATTAGTGCAACTATGGTTGAGAAAAGATTAACATGTTTAGATGTCTCTAAAGGTGCGGGATGCGATGATATTCCGCCACTGTTCTGGCGTAAGTGTGCAAAGAGTCTGAGCACGCCCATAGCCATTATTTTTAATATATCGCTCCGTGAGGGTGTTTTTCCTAAAATCTGGAAGAAAGCACATGTGGTGCCTGTACACAAAAAGGGCAGCAAAATCAAAATAGAAAATTATAGAGGAATCTCAATTTTAAATACGATAAGTAAAATCTTTGAAAAAATAGTTTTTGATGTAATATATCCTGTTATCAGTAAGGGCCTTCCAGTTACTCAACACGGATTCCTCAGAAAACGCTCTACGGTAACTAACTTAGCCTGTTTTTCTAATTATGTGTTGGAAAATATGGACGGTGGTGGCCAGATTGACGTGGTCTACACCGATTTTGAAAAAGCCTTTGATCGCGTGGACCACGTCATTCTTCTGAGAAAACTACAAATGTTGGGGATACATGGAGACCTACTTAGGTGGATAAAATCATACTTACATAATCGCTCACAAGCTGTTGTGATAGGGGGATTCAGATCAGATTTTATAGACATTCCTTCAGGCATACCTCAAGGTTCCCATTTAGGTCCTCTATTTTACGATGCTTATGTGTTTGATATCATTAGTTGTTTTAAATTTGCACATCACTTAATGTACGCAGACGATAAAAAAATATATGTCATAATTAAAAGCGAGATTGATTGTTTAAAATTGCAATCTGATCTGGATTCCTTATTTTATTACTACTCAGATAATAATATAACTGTAAATATAAATAAATGTGAATGCATCACTTTTACTAGGAAACCAAATCCTATAATTTACCCCTATAAATTGAATGGTATACCGATATGTAGAACATCACTCATAAGAGATCTTGGCATTAACTTCGATAGTAAGATGATTTTATCCGACCATATAGACAAAATAGCAGACCGAGCTTATAAAAATTTAGGATTTGTTATGAGATCATGTAAACCTTTTAAAAATATTAGTACTCTTAAAATTTTGTATAATGTCTTTGTCCGAAGTATTTTAGAGTATGCATGTCCAATTTGGTCTCCTCAATATACTATTTACATAAATCGTTTGGAGCGTATACAGAAGATATTTATTAAGCATTTAAACTATCGTACAGGTAAACCGGCTTTACCAACATATAGTGAAAACTGTAAACGATTTAACCTGCTTACACTAGAAGATAGACGCAAACTAATGAGTGTATGCCTGCTGTACGACATGGTCCGCGGCCGCATCGACTGCCCCGAGCTGGTGGCGAGCGTGGCGCTGAACGTGCCGCCGCGCCGCGCGCGCCGCTCTGCGCGCCCCCCGCCCCCGCTGCTGCGTGTGCCGCGCACTAGCACTAACTACGCGAGTAATGCTCCATACGCGCGTCTACCGAATCTCTATAATAACCATTTTCGAGAAGTCGATCTTTTCAACTGTAGTAAGAATGTTCTTAGGCGTCTTGCTATTGATATATTGAAATCAGAGTAGCTTAAATTGTGTAGATACGATCAGGAGCGCACCGTATACCATACTTTGGGCTTTGCATCGCCCTTATGTGGTTGGCATAAGATCTTATATCGAACCGTAGGTTTGCTGCCTTGGCATGCTGTGGACCGTACTTCGTAGTTGCTGAACATGATGCGAAGGGAATTGTCACTGTATGTTGTTATTTACTTTGTTGCTCGGTGGTGGGGTTAGTGTGTTGTTGCGATGCCTATGTCAGACGGAGAGGACTTGTCTTTTTTTTTTTTTTTTAGAAAAATTTTTTTTTTGAAAAAATTTTTTTGAAAATTTTTTTTTGAAAAATAATTGAATTCAACTGTAATTTGCTTCGTTATGTCATATTTGTTGTTTTTTTATGGTTGGCTCCGATACCCTGTACTCGTATGTCTATGTATATTTAAATATGTCATATTTGTAAGAATTTCTATATATATTTCTATTCTTGTATCATTAATGTAAATTTAGGGAAACCTATTATTGGCCTTACTAGTAGTGTAACCATGTTTTGTGTATTAAGTATTGTAACGCTGTTGGTTTCTTAAATAAATAAATAAAAAAAAAAAATACATATCCATAAAGTATTTACTGTTTCAAACATATAGAATAAACATATGAAATCAGATTAAATACCAACAAATGCTTAGCTTTATTTAAATACCTACTATGATAAAGAAGTTGGCGTTTAGTTAAGAGAAAGAAAGAAATATTTTACTCTTGATTTGAAAATGGGGAGGGACTCAGATTCCCTGATAGGTAAAGGAAGGGAATTCCATAAGCGTATGGACTGGGCAGTGAAAGATTGTGAGTAGTATTCAGTGGTATGAGTAGGAAAAGCAAGGAGCAGTTTAGAAATAAGACGAGGGAAATAACTGTCATAATAAATACAAGTTTTCTTTTATGAGAGGTACGGCATAGCGATTTATCGCTCGAATTGGAGCAGCCCGACTGGTGAAATACCTCCACCCTACAGAAGACCGCAGCCAAATAACAATCACTTCGGTGTTGTTGTGTTCCTGCGTGTGAGTAAGGTTTCCAGAGCTCCTGGGGGGTGCTACATTAGTAGCAGGGGTCAAGCCTTCAAGGTAAGGGCGACAAGTCCAGTAACAGCTTTATTATGCTCTACTTGTCGCTCTCAAGCTAGGACCTCATTTCCACTTAACATCAGGTGGGATGAGGTCAATCTTGAAGTGTAATATAAAAAAAAATATGGCCGATTTACCTTATTTGAAGCGCTTGTTAAGTTTTTTTTAAAGAATACAGGTGTGGATATATACACAGTGGAAGACTATTCTCATGATGTGTGGATCACTTACTAGTCTGTTTGCCCTCACATTAGGATTTTACTCATTTATGTTTGTTCAAATTCGTCAAGTATCTATTTCTTTGTTATGACAAATACTCGTAAGTTGGCAAAATTGTTGCAAAGCACAATGAACATAAGGACCTACAATATGTTTATTAATCCTAAATATATTTATTTATAATATTTAATATTTTATCATATCTACCTTTGAATGAATTAATTTATTTTTATATTAGAAACAGACAATTTTTATCTCCCCATGCGGTGCGGGAATCGAACCCACGACCTTCACGTAGCGCGCGTGCAGCTCTTCCAACTGAGCTAACCGCAAGTTTTCGTAGGCGATGAAATTTTCCTGCTGTATCAACCCGTTATCCTTCGGTAAGTGACCTCTGCCGAACATGTTTAGAACTATATACTTATCTATTTTTTCTGTTTTTAATATTTAAAGTTCGCCAGTACGGCGTAAAGTACTATAAAAATAAAACATTGATTACTTACTACTTAGTGCATTACACGTTATAAATACAGGTTTATTTGTAACGTGAAGAGTTTCTTACTGATACCTTCTCTGTAGGTAAAAAGAATAAGAAAGGAGGAGGGCCTTATATTTTCTAATCTGCCTATAGAGAATTTTGTTTTAAACATTTTTAGATGCGAATCTGACAGGTCATCCATCCATCCATCAGCCTCTTTTCGTCCACTGCTGGACATAGGCCTCCCCTACAGAACGCCACAACGCGCGGTCCTGCGCTTTCTGCATCCAGCGGCTCCCCGCACATCTGACGATGTCGTCAGTCCATCGTGTTGGGGGCCGCCCCACGCTGCGTCGTCCGGTACGTGGTCGCCACTCGAGGACCCTCTTTACCCAACGGTCGTCGGTCCTACGAGCGATGTGGCCTGCCCATTGCCACTTCAGCGTGCTAACTCTTCGGGCTATGTCGAATACACCGGTCCTTCTACGGATCTCCGTATTACGGATCCGATCACGTAGGGAAACGCCGAGCATAGCCCTCTCCATAGCACGCTGCGCAACTTCGAGCTTCGTTATGAGGCCAACATTCAGAGACCACGTCTCAGTTCCGTAAGTCATCACTGGTAACACACATTGGTCATAGACCTTTCTCTTCAGGCACTGGGGAATTTTGGACGTGAGGATATGCCTAAGCTTCCCGAACGCTGCCCAGCCGAGTTGGATTCGTCGGTTGACCTCTTTCTCGAAGTTGGATTTGCCTAACTGGATAGTTTGTCCCAGATAGACGTAATGATCGACAACTTCGAGAATCGCATTCCCAACAGATACTGGTGCCGGAGTCACATGGACATTGAACATTACCTTGGTTTTATCCATGTTCATCCGTAAACCAACCCGTTGGGAAACACTGCTGAGGTCATTGAGCATTGTGCCAAGGTCCTCCAGGGATTCTGCCATGACCACGATATCGTCTGCGAATCGAAGGTGAGTGATGTATTCGCCATTGATGTTGATGCCGAGTCCGGTCCAATCGAGAAGCTTGAAGACGTCCTCCAATGCAGCGGTGAACAGTTTCGGGGAAATTACGTCCCCCTGTCTGACACCTTTCTGCAGTGGGATCGGTCTCGTAACTCTATCTTGGATTCGAACTGACATGGTGGCGTTTCTATACAAACACTTCAACGCTTCGATGTACCGATAGTCAATTTGGCACCGCTGGAGGGACTGCAGCACCGCCCAAGTCTCGACTGAATCGAAGGCCTTCTCATAGTCCACATACGCTAGACACAGAGGCCGATTATACTCCTCGGCCTTCTGTATAATCTGACGCAGCGTATGTATGTGGTCTATGGTGCTAAAGCCTTTTCGGAAACCGGCTTGTTCGGGAGGCTGGAAGTCGTCGAACCTGCGCGAGAGTCGATTTATAATGACTCTCGAAAACAACTTATAGACGTGGCTCAGGAGCGAGATAGGTCGATAATTTTTCAAGCGGGTTTTGTCACCCTTCTTGAAAAAAAATCTGACAGGTGAAGGTTGTTAATTCAAAGCCTACATTGGAAGAGATAAATAAATATTGAACAACATCACATACATTGCTCTGATTCTTTGTTAAGTAGCTAGAGCACTTGTGTTAAAATCAGAAACAACGACGGTACCACAACACCCAGACACGAGACAATATAGAAAAGTATGTTTCCCATATTGACCCGACCGGGGATCGAACCCGCGACCTCAGAGATGGCGCTCGCCAAAGTCAGGCCCGCTCGCCTCTCGGCTACGGAGGTCGTCAAATAAGATGTGAAAAAACTGTGTCTCTGAAATATTTAAAGTCTTAATAAAGACAATTAGATACACCAAGACTCGTTCGAATGTAAACCGCGTATCGTAACGTAAATATCACGTAAACGTCTCAGTGCAAACTTTACGAGCGCTCACTCGAGTGGAGGCGCCTCCAAGGTCCCTCGAGTTGAGTTAAGGAACTCAAACAAGTCGGTTGCGGCTGCTAATGAAGGAGACAGACGTTGAGAGACAATACGTAATATAATCGTAAACCACGCTTTGTTTTCAGCTATATATAAATAGCATACAACAAAGCAAATCCATACTAATATTATAAATGCTTTGTGTTGTTGTGTTCCTGCGTGTGACTAATGTTTCCAGAGCTCCAGGGGGTGCTATATTAGAAGCAGGGGTCAAGCCTTCAAGGTAAAGGCGACAAGTCCAGTAACATCTTTATTATGCTGTACTTGTCGTTCTCCAGCTAGGACCTTATTACCACTTATCATCAGGTGGGATGAGGTTAATCTTGAAGTAAAATATATGAAAAAAAATGCAAAAGTAACTCTTTTTATTTGTCTGTCTGTTTCTCTGTCCGACTTTTACGCTTCAACCACTGAACTAATTTTGATGATTTTAGGTATAATACGTTTAACATCTATAAAGGACATATGGTTCTTCTTGTTTTGACCATAAGGTGGGTTGAGGCTAATACCGCCCTTGAAAGTTTACATTGGAAATAAAATATTTTTTAAGTTACATAGATATGAAGTTTAGCTTAAATATAGCTCGAAACTTGAATGAAATTATGGACTTCCTTTGTTCCGAGTACCTCATGATCTTAATGATGAATAAAGATAAATAAATTACAAGCACTTTTGATATTAATTTGGGCTATAGAAATACTGACTTGGCCACAAGTCGCGCAAGCCCAACTGGGTCGCTTATTACATTTGTGGCCAACCTTTTATTTATTTAGGTTAGGTAAGTTTAATATTTTTTGATGCTCGATTAAATAGAATAGATAATAAATATTGGACAACTTTAAATTGCTCCGATTCTATTTTAAGTAGCTGACAAACAACGACGGTACCACGCACGACACTCAGACTTGAGACAATAAAGAAAAGTTAGTTTCCATATTGACCCGACGCTGATCGAACCCACGACCCCAGAGAGGGCGCGACGCAAAAATCCGGCCCGCCTCTCAGCTTCGGAGGTCAAATTAGTTCTAATTAGACGATGAAATTAATTTTTAAATTAAACAACTTAAACCGTCAAGCATTTTGTAATCAAAGCCGCCATTCGGAATGTTTGCGTCGGCAGCGCCGCTCGGAAACTTAATTAGGGCGAGCACTCGAGTTCACTCGAACTTGAAACTCGAGTTAGACTCGAAAACTTCTGTGTTGTGGTCTCGGTAAGTTAAGATCTAAATATGGAACTATAAATGCGGTGGAATTTTTATCAATAAATGTTGATAAAATAGTTTAACGCAATTTATAATATTTCTTGATTAATTAGCTATATATACGGGTAAACCGACCATGAAATATATAGGTCGATTTTACTCCTACGGGAGGTAATATTCAAAATAAAAAGTAGTTCATATTTAAATCCATGTTCTTAACTACATTTGTGCCGAATTTCATATTTCTAATTAAAACAACAAACATTTTCCCATATAAACTTTCAAGGGCGATATAACCTCTATCACCAATTATTTTCAAAACAAAAAGTAGCCTATGTCCGTTCTAGAGGTCCAACATATACCTATTTTCATTTTAATGACAGATAATATTAGTATAGATTTGTGTAATAAGCTGCCATATAAGGTCACTGCATTACCTATGCGTAGTTTTTAAGGTCTCAGATCGAAAATTGTCTCATGAAAAAAGGCTGTTTTAATATTATTTTTTTTTTGTTCTTTTTCTGCTATATGGCAATCTGTCTCAAGACAATAAGCCATACGTTTGTCTGACTTCTAGTCGATTTGTTTCTTTTTTTTTTGAAGAGTTTTCGGCGTTGTGACCTTACTCTTCATCTCTATAAGAACCTCCCTCCGAGGTTAGGCACGTCACACACCTCCTCAGCCTAGTGTGTTGTTGCCCCCCGTCCCCACTCAGTGCCAGTGCCAGCTCACGTGGTGTGAAAGTCTTTTTTGGTATCTTAGACTGTAGTGACTTATTTCCTGCTTCACTGTCCGTATTTTGAGGTCCAGATACATGCACCTATTACTGATACATTAGGGAATGTCTAACATGTTTCTCAGTGTTTTGCTTTGGAATCTTTCCAAGATGTCAATGTTACTGTTGCTTGCCGTGCCCCACAGTTGTATCCCATAAGTCCAAATGGGCTTTAAAATTGCTTTATACACTATTATTTTGCTCTCTTTACTTAGGTGTGAGTGGCGGCCTATAAGCCAGTCAATACTGCGGACCTTGGAATTAAGCTGTTTACGCTTGGTCCAAATATGTTTCTGCCAAGTTAGTCTCCGATCTAAGTGGAGTCCCAAGTATTTGGCATGTGCTTCTTGTGGGATGTTTTTGTTGTATAAATTGACTGGTGGGCAGGTGTCTCTTCTGAGAGTAAAGGTTACATGAGTAGATTTGCTTTGGTTTGCTTTAATTCTCCATTTCATGAACCATTTCTCGATATCGTTCAGATGAGCTTGAAGTTGGATTGAAGCTGTTTCTGGATCAGAATGCACTGAGAAAACAGCTGTGTCAACAGCGTAAAATGCAGTAGTTGTGCTAACATGAGTTGGTAGATCAGAAGTGTAGATCAAATACAAAACTGGTCCCAGGATACTGCCCTGGGGGACACCTGAGCATATCTCGTTTAGATCGGAACATTCGTTGTTTTGCTTAACTTGAAAACTTCTGCGATTGAGATAGGATAGAAGTATTAGGTAGAAAGAGTGTGGAAGCAACTTTTTAATCTTATATGCTAACCCATCGTGCCACACTTTGTCGAAGGCCTGACTTATGTCTAAGAAAGCGGCAGAGCAGTATAATCGGTTTTCAAGACACCTGCTAATGACATCTACAGTCCGATGTACTTGTTCAATCGTACCATGTTCTTCACGAAACCCAAATTGATGGTCGGGGATTATGCTCTTTAGATGTTCCTTCATTCTGTTCAGGATAACTTTTTCCATTATTTTCCCAATCACCGGTAGTAAGCTTATTGGTCTATACGAAGTCCTTTCTTGTGCTGGCTTGCTCGGTTTAGGAACCATCACGACTTGGGCAATTTTCCATTGTGCCGGGTAGTGTTCGAGTCTGATACAGGCGTTGAAGATCTTTACCAGTACCAGTATTCCTTTACGTGGCAGATGTTTAAGCAAGGTTGCGTCGATCAGATCGTAACCTGGTGCTTTTCCATCTTTAAGATTTCTTATTTCTCTTTCCACCTCTTTAGGTGTTACACATTTTAGAGGAAGACACATTTGTAATGGTGATTTAAGATACTGATTGATTTCTCTAGTATTTTCCTGGTTCGATTCCTCAAGTGGCCGAAAAACTGAGCTAAGATATTCTGCAAAGGTGTTGGCTTTTTCTTTATCTGATCTAGCCCAACCTCCAGTGTTGTCTCTAATTGGTGTTATTTGGGCATTGGGTTTCTTGAAAGTTTTGGTTGCTTTCCATAGAGAGTACCCGGTATCTATTGTGGGTGATAGTGTTGATAGATATTTCTGAAGGTTGTCATTAGTCAGAGTTTCTATAAGATCCTTAAGTTCTTTGGTACATTTATTAAATAAGGTTTTGTCTCTGGGATACCTAGTGGTGTGCCATGTTTTTCTAAGTTTTCTTTTTTCCTTTATTTTGTCCTTGATATACTTTGGATATACATTGTGTCTCATAGGCGTTCCTTTGCGTGCCGGTGTTGCTTTGTTGGCGGCTATATGGAGGGTTTTGTTGAATTTCTCCACAGCATTTTCAAGATCATTGATCGTGAATATCTTAGTGCGCAAGTCAACATTTGTGGTTATGACGTCCCCATATTCTTCCCAGTTGGTTTTTGTGATATGATATATTCTTAAGGGTGGTTCTTTTAGCGTCACTGTTGTATTAATGTTGAGGATTACCGGAGTATGGTCCGAGCTGAGGTCAATACATGTTTCTGTTTTAGCAAAATTCTTGTCGACATTTTTTGTGATAAAAAAATCTAGTAAGTCAGGTATTTTGTTCCTGTCGGTTGGCCAATATGTTGGCTTGCTATTGGATAGCCATTCCATTTTATTCTTTTGTATGATTCGTTGAAGTTGTCTACCTCTTGGGTTAATGAGCCGGGATCCCCAGTATGTGTGCTTAGAGTTCCAGTCACCTCCGCATATAAATCTGGGTCCCAGTTTAGCCAAGAACCTTTCAAAGTCTTCCTCAGAAATAGTGTGCCTGGGTGGACAGTAGACTGCAGATATTATCATATTGTTTTTAGCTGTAAGCTTTATTGAAGTAGCCTGAATTTTTTCAGTGCGATATTCCTCCAGGGGATAGTGAGCTATATTATTTTTGATAATCAGTG